>BTHU01000003.1:126062731-126597731 GCA_036184795.1 Tokudaia tokunoshimensis
TCTCAATTACCCCCCAATAAAGTCCATTCCCCTCGATCTGACTAGGTTTGACCCAGGCCTTGGGGTATTGATAACTAGAGAACAAGGGAGCACATTGACTCATCGGCTCAAGCTTGGAGTTCACACAGATAATCCCTCCCACTCAGCAAGTGGGGTGAAAAGGGTCCTCCGGATGTATCAAGATATCCAATATCCTCGACTCACACGGCTCAAGGTCAAGGACATGTGAGTGGACTGCACACGGCACGGCTCCACTTCTGAGTCTAATTCAGCTGTGACACTGGCAGAGGACATGTCTGGGTGTCCCTGCACTAGATGGATCCGCTCGGGTCCCTTGGCTCAGCAGAACAGAAAGACGGATGCCCCGCTTTCTCCTGTCACCCTTGCCTACAGCTATGAGCTCTTCTCTAGCTGCCTGTAAAACTCAAAGTCTACTGGAAGGTAGCAATGCAGCCACTTTGAAAATGGTCCAGTGATCCTTCAAATGCTTAAACAAGAGCCCCAGGATCTAGCAGATCTACAGAGAGGGAGACATCTGAGAGACATGAAAACTATCGATGGCAGGAGGGTGAATTAAGAAATCTTTGTAATAGCAACTTAGCTACAGAAAGAAAGCGAAGCAAAAGCCTATCAACAATACATAGAATGAAAAACCAAATGTAGTGTGTTCGGACAGTGGAATTTTATCAGGCAATAAAAGAAATGGGATTCCAATATATGATGAAATTGGATAAATCTGGAAAATGTGTGCTAAGTGAAAATAAAAAAGCCAATCACATTTCTTTTGGGCCACGGAAAACTTAGTCCTATCAGCACAGGCAGGTGTGGATATTAGAGCTTTCAAAATGGCCACCCTTGTTCACCCTGTCCTGTACATAACCTATAGTGAGCTGCCCTGCCAACCCTCACAATGGACCTCACAGCCTCAGCATTTCACCCCAGCAACCAGTGTCCTGGGCCAGCCCCCCACCACCTGCCCCAGCGTTCCCAGCTGCCTAGGTCATGCTCCTCCTCTGCGTTCTCCATGTGCCACACACAGCATCTTTTCTGACAACATCCAACAAAATTTCATCAGTTTGGAGAGCTTTTGGGGGCCTCTTGGCAGGAATCTGACATTTGGCCAGAACAAGGAAGTAAGCTCAATCAGGAATCTAATTTTAGCCTAGAACAGGGAAGTAAGTGCAGGCAGGAATCTAATTTTAGGCTAGAACTAAGAAGTAGGCTTCAGGCATGAATATGACTTTGGGCTAGGACAAGGAAGTAGACTCAAATATTTTGGTCATCCTGATAAGCCCTTAGAAACAGTGATAATGAGAGTGATCACAGGACTTTGGACTTTGTTTATTGCCTTGCTTGTTCCTTGACTATTTGTGTTTATTGTATTGCTTGGCCTTATTACTTGCATGGAATTAAAATGATATAAAAGCAGATTGGGAAAAAACATAACCCCGTCTCAGCCTCGGAACTGCCTGGGGTCATGCTACAATGTTGCCTAATTGTCTTTTTTCTTTTTAATCCTCACTCCAACTGGAGAACCAGTTGACTGACTGAGAAGGAGCCTGGTCACCTCAGGCTTCTGGGCCACCGTAAAACCCTGGCAATGTGCTTTTCAGGCTAACAGCTGCCAAGAGGCTGGTGATGATGCTCCTAAGTACAGACCTCACCCCCTTGGGCTGGACCAAAGTGAGGAAGCCTGGACTCCACCTTAACACTCATGTGCCTCAAAGCCTGCGCTGCCCTGGAACTGGTTCATACTGGCCCCTGACAGTTGATCAGTTGATTGTTAAATTTTAAGAAACTCAGCATCTCTATGGTCGTCCCAGCACTAATTCACAAAAGGCAAGGAAATTAAAAAAAAAAAAAACAGAGTGTCTATCTACTGATGACCAGAGAAAGAAAGTGTGATGCTTATGAACAATGGGTACTTATACATAGTACAGTCTTCACACATAACAAAGGATGTTGAATGCTTTCACCATAACGATGTTAAATGTCTGAAAAGACAGATACGAATCCCAGCACACAACTAAGGAGTCAGGAGGGTTGTGCAATGGAAGGCAAGCCTGGGCCAGTATAGCAGGACCCTGTCTCAGAACAGAGCAGAACGAAAGGCCACTTCACAATATAACCACTGTGCCACTGAACTACACCCCCAGCCCTGAGTCCATGTTTTTATATATCAAGTAAATTAAAAAAGAAAGGAAACATCAAGAAATCTTGCTGGAAACCTGCTAAATGCAGTCATTATTAAGATTAAAGTACGTAACCTGAGAAGGCTGAAGAGTCAAACTCTGCTCCTTCCTCACTGCTCTACCATAGCTTACAGTCGCCTCGTGCCCCTGATGTTTTGACATCTGTGCTGGACATCTGAATGCTGCAAATCCCGACAGTAGTGTTTCTTCCCAACACATCCAGAGCTGCCTCACTGTCGGCCTGGAGTCAGGCATGCTAGGGGTCTACAGAGGCAATCAGCAAGCTCTGGGCAGCTTGCTCTGCTTGGAGCTGTTGGGCTGGTACAAGCACAAGGCTGCTGGAGCTCCCCTGGTAAAGACCCAGATTCCAGGCCCTGGGAGCCCCGCTGTGAGTCTCTCTACCCTAAGCTGGTCTGCCTCTCTGGTAGAACTCACAGGGTGACACAAAGGGAAGTGTTCTGTGCTGCCACACCCAAGATGTGAAGGAAGAATCATCCCTGGAAGATTTCGTTTACACCAAACATTTTCTTTTTATTTAAAAGTTCAGAAGAGAATCCTCAAACACAGAAAACATAGCAGATTCGTAAAAAGGAGTGAGCTAACTAGAATCCTTTGTATAGCTAAAACCTGCAGCGAGCATCAGAGAAACAAAGTCGAGTTTCCTTTCAACCTGCTTAGCCCACCTTCAGAGGTCATTTGTTTTCCATGTTTTAAACCATCTCTTGGGCTGGAGAGATGGCTCAGCGGTTAAGAGCACTGACTGCTCTACCAAGGGTCCTGAGTTCAAATCCCAGCGAGGACATGGTGGCTCACAACCATCCGATCACAAGATCTGACACCCTCTTCTGGGGTGTCTGAAGACAGCTACAGTGTACTTACATTAAATAAATAAACAAATAAATAAATAAATAAATAAATTTTTAAACCATCTCTTAAAAAGAAATTTTATTCAAATTTTCACTTTAAAGTATTCTCAAATTCTATTACTAAAAATTATGATGTATCTTGCTAGTTTTGGATTTCCAGGGCACTTCTTCATCTTTTATGCTCTGAATAAGGGGATGTTTTAACAGTAGTGTTTTCGGGCAGCTCTTTGTTCTTTGAGCTTTGGTGTAGTTTGTTTTGGTGTTTGTTTTGGTTTTTGTTTGAGGCAGGCTCTTATATAGCAGTGAATTCCTAGCAATCCTCCTGCCTCAGCTTCCCAGTGCTAGAGTAAAAACATGACTCACTGTGCCTGGTTTGAGGCCTTTTCTTAATATTTACTTTTCTCACATTAAAAAAAAATCAAATGAATAAAAAATTCTCATGACATCCATTCACAATGTGTTTCTTTACGTCCTTTCCCACGGCAAAGTTAGATTTATATTGAACTGGAGAAATAAGAATTTCAGCACTGGGGCTGGAGAGATGGCTCAGCAGTTAAGAGCACTGTCTGCTCTTCCAAAGGTTGCCAATCCAATTCCCAGCACCCATATGGCAGCTCACAGCCGTCTGTAACTCCAGCTCCAGGGGCTCCAGACACCCTCACACATACATGCAGGTGAAACACCAATGCACATAAAATAAAGGAACTCTCAGCATTGGAGACACAAGCATCAGTACACATCAGGTTAAGGGCTGGCTGGCATAAGACCATTTTTATCCACTAATGTGTTTTATTCCTGGTAACAGCCACATGAGTCAACTCAGGAAATCTGAGAAAAGTAACAGCAATTCATTTCCACAAGCCTCACTGAGCACCTCATCCGGAAAAGGCTGTCTCCCTCTTAGTAAGTGGGAGGGTTGTAGTGCACAGACGCACAACTCTTACTTCCACAGTCGTAAATTTAGCTATGTGAAAAATAAGAAGATATGGTACTTTAGGAACCTAGTTCCTCTGAACACGGAAACTCTGAACACAAACATCCCCTTTGAGCAGAAACGGCTGAGCAAATGGTTCTCACTGGTCAGGGTCTGTCAGAAGGCTCAGGGACCCACAGGCCTGGCTTTGATTCTGTGGAGTTTGAAGAGAGTGGAAAATAAGCTGGCATGTCTAAACTCAACCCACTCTGACCCCACTGCCTTCTGGGAGCCGACAATAGGAAGCACGATGGAAAAGAAGAGGGATAGAGGATTAGAGGCCACACGGGAATCAGGGAAACGCAGGAACCCGTGAACTCTCAGAGGACCCAGAACCGAACACAACAGTCAGCTTCCCATCTGCCACCAACCCAGCACCAGTTCCTGCAGGAAAAGCAAGAGCCGTCCTTGAAACTGACTCCGAGAAGATCACAGAGGAAGGGAGCAGGGGCGGGAGCTCACTAAGGAAAATATTAGCAAATATTCTCAGCAAAGCCAAGGTGAGAGGCAAGCAGCTGCTTCTTTTTTACTTTTTACTTTTAAAAATTGAAAACTAGGCAGTTTAATGAATAATTTTTAAAATACAGAAAAAAATCTATGGACATTTAACAGTCTTACTAAAGCATCACATCTCTACGCTCCTATCGAGCTGCTCTTACGTTTTGCCAGGTACTTTTTTAAAAATTTTTTATTAGTTATTTTATTTATTTACATTTCAAATGTTATCCCCCTTCCCAGTTTCCCCTCCACAAGCCCCCATCCCCTCCTCCCTCCCCCTGCCTCTATGAGGGTGCTCCCCCACCTGCCCTCCTGCCTCAGCAGTCTATCGGTCCCCTATCCTGGTCATCAAGCCTCCACAGGACCAAGGGGCTCCCCTCCCAGTGATGCCAGATAAGGCCATCCTCTGCTACATATCCAGCTGGAGCCTTGCCCTGTGTGATCTTTGGTTGGTGGTTTAGTTCCTGGGAGCTTTGGGGGTCTGGTTGGTTGATATTGTTGTTCTTCCTATGAGGTTGCAAACCCCTTCAGCTCCTACAGTCCTTGCCCTAACTTCCCCATTGGGGTCCCCACGCTCAGTCCAATGTTTGGCTGCGTACATCCGCATCTGTATTGGTCAGGCTCTGGCAGAGCCTCTCGGGACAGCTATACAGGCTTCCTGTCAGCAAGCACTTCTTGGAATCCACAATTGTGTCTGGGTTTGGTGTCTGCATGTGGGATGGATCCCCAGGTGGGGCAGTCTCTGGATGGCCTTTACTTAAGTCTCTGCTCCACATTTTGTCCCTGCATTTCCTTTAGACAGGAGCAATTCTGGGTTAAAATTTTTGGAAATGGGTGGGTGGCCCCAACCCTCAACCAGTGGAGGGAGGTTCAGGGGCGGGGGGGGGGCGGGGAGGGACATGCCTAACCTCTGAATATGGTCTTGACAGGTTCTCCTTCCCCTTTGTTGGGTATTTCAGCTAATGTCATTCCCGTGGGGTCCTGGGAGGCTCATGCTTTCTTGAGGCCTGGGACTTTCTCTTTGCTATCCCCAGATCCCCATCCCCCATTGCTACACACCTCTTTTTTATAACTGCACCTCCGCCGTCCCAGCAGACAAACTCTTTCAGTTTCTCATACAGAATCTTACACGGGAGGACAGCACGAAAATCTGACAAACATATTGTCATCCCTCCAACCAAAACACAGTCCTCCCTAGCTGTCCGAGCACCTGTGAGGTACAGGCTTTGGCAATTCCAGCAACAGATTGGTTAAGACGTAGGAGTCAGCCCAGCAGAGCAGCCCAGACTCACGGGCAGTGAAAGCCAAGGAGAAGTGGTAATCAAGACAGGCCACTCTGAGAGCTCGCAGAGGAGACAGATACTCCTGTTCACACTTGGTTTTTATTTATTTTGTTGATTTGGTTTGGTCTGGCTTTTGAGACAGGACTCTCTATGGGGCCGAGGGTGGCCCTGAACCCACTATTTAGCCCAGGCTAGCCTCAATCTCATGATTCTCCTACCTGAGCATCCTTAGTACTGAGATCGCAAGCATGTGCCACCACACCCAGCTTTGTGTCCCATTGTACCCTCTTCTTCCTCTGAACCGGCCTTCCCCACCAACACACACACACACACACACACACACACACACACACACACACACACACGACATGCAGCCGCGTGCACACTCACTGACCAGGGCCGGTAACTCCTCAATGTTAGGAAGGGCTATTTCATAGTGGTCTGGGAATATAACAAGTTTGGCTTCGTCTTCATATTCGTAATCGTCACTATTTAAATCGTCATCCATATCTAGATCTGAGGAGAGAATAAAAACAAAGAAAAGAAGTAAGACAAAGGTGGCCCATGCCGAGGCAGCCCTCACAGGGAATCCACAGGGTTAAAACACCAAGGACAGTATCCAATCCTGAAAGGATTGACCATCCTCCTACCCCACACCAGGAGAAATGGACCCTGCCATCTTTCCTGAGAGGTGCAGATTTGTTTATAAATGACTGGGTCACATCATGACATTTCACAGGGTGGACATACCTGCTGCAAACTGAATTCATGTTTTAAAGGAACAGATGTTTGTGCTGAGATCTTAGGGTCATAATCTCACCAGATCAAAGGAAACAAGGGTGGGGGGGGCAAAGGTCAAATCTAGGTATCATTCCTCAGGAGTCCTCATCTTGTATTGTGAGAGAGGGTCTCTCAATGGCCTGGAGCTCGTTGATTCAGTGATTCAGCCCTAGAGATCTGCCTGTCTTGGCCTTTTTGGTGCTAGGATTACAAGCATGCATCAGCACATCCATTTTGTGAGGTCTGTGGATCAAGTCAGGTCCCCTGCTTGCACAGGGAGCCCCTTACTAACAGCTGCTTCTCCTACCCAAAAGCACATGAGTTTGGGAGTGGGTGAGGCTAGCTTTAATGCTTGCTCACACATTTAATACAACTTTAAACAAGTCACAAACTCTATCCCATGTACTTCCCTCATGTCCAGCAGAGAGAAGATAGCACTCCCCTTACACAGGAAAGACATGAGACCCGATAGAGAAGAGACCAAACACAAGGTAGATCTCCGATGAACAGAAGCAGTTACTTAGGAACCCAGCCTTCTCCCTTACTTCCTCTTCCTTCTCTCTGCAGTCCCCGTCTCTAACAGGGGTTGAAATTTCGTAAGCCAGAAGGAACCCATCGTTTGAGCAGTCCTGTTGTCCTAGGACCTAGAGAATTCTCCATAAATAAAACAGGTCTCTCCAGCCCACCCTGTCAGGCACCCTCTGTGCTTGGCTCATCTCAGGTTAGCTGATAGCTCAAGGAAAAGTCTAGTCATAATATTTCCATGGATGGTACAGCCTTGCCCTCACAAGCAGTGCCAGTATCCCAGGTCATGTTTGTGTGTTTATGTTTGGGACTATGGTGATGAAGACAGTCGCATGATGTTGCAATCACATACAAAGCCACACAGACACATGGACTATGGAAAGTTCCTGGGCTACAATGTACTACAGCAGGTACTTGAGAACCAATGATCTAAATTCTATTATCACCTTTAACAAAATGCTGGTCTACTTCCATATACAACTAAGCTCTCAAAAACAGGACCACTTTAAGTTAAAAAAAAAAAAGCAAAATTATATGCCAAACATAATAAAAGACTCTAAAATCCTAAGAATCAGAAAGACCAAAATAAAGATCCCAGTGCTACAAAGGGCTAACAAGAAAGGGAAGTTTCAAAGAAGAGTCTAGTAGTTTAAGAAGTGACTCGAGAAACTTACAGGGAATAATTCAAACAAAAAGGCATTAAGGTATGTCATAAAAAAAAAACTGAGGCTCCACCATCTATAACAAAAGTTACCACTAAATGTTCTATGAGAAAGATGATCACTTCAATAGCACAGCAGAATCGTAGAAAGGTTAATCTGTATAACAATGAAAATAAATACCAAGGGACCCTCAAGGCAAAAGCAGCTTTGTATTAATCCCTTGCACAAAAACTGGAAAGGAAGGGAGGAGACGGAGGGAACAGAAGTTTCAAGTGAGTTGGTCCAGACCGTATTCCTTTATTATTAACATATTATGCACATAAACGTTGTAAGGAGCAGGTATAAATCTCACGACTTTGTGAATGACTCCACACATACCAGATACTGCCTATTTCTTTTCTATAGAAAACATATTCACTTAATGCTTCCTCAAATATTACCTGGCCTGAATAAATAAAATGAAGAAAAAAAGCCTGCTCTGGCCTTTACTAAGAATGTAACTCTGGGCGAGTCACCCACTGGGCAGTTGAAGAGATTCAAAAGAATGAGATCTACAAGAACCTGGAGTCGGATCTGGGATGCTCTAGAGTCTAGAGCAATGGTAGGTGACTACCAACACTGCCATCCTCCTTATGGTCTTCTCTAAATTCCTAGCAAATGTCACAAGGAGCCTACACACACACACACACCAGGACTGGTCCAGCTCTGAAGCAAGGCTGAAATGAGTTTCAGAAGGACTATGCCATGCAGGGCTCTTCTACGAGTCATCTGAGTGTGGAGAAGAGAGGATTTCATATACTCCCATGCAGCTCAGAGAAAGGGAACAAGTCTATCTGCCTCCGGCATCCCTGGCCCCACATATTAGTGTCCTGGAGTCTCTCCAACAGACAGCCATGTTCTGTGCAGTATATTCTGTCAAAGAGGCATCAGGACACCAATACTATCCTGTGCTCAACAAGCAAAAACTTCAAAAGGGCCGGGCGGTGGTGGCGCACGCCTTTAATCCCAGCACTTGGGAGGCAGAGGCAGGAGAATTTCTGAGTTCGAGGCCAGCCTGGTCTACAAAGTGAGTTCCAGGACAGCCAGGGCTACACAGAGAAACCCTGTCTCGAGAAAAAACACCAAAAAAAAAAAACTTCAAAAGGGGTATTACTGTTATATAGGTAATCAACTGTACCCTATAAGATTAGAGGTCTATGCCACAGGAGGGAATCCAAGCCTAGTCCCTATAAACTTTGTGTGTATATGTGTGTGTGTGTGTGTGTATTTATGTGTGTATCTATGTGTACATATATACATATATATGTACACACACACACACACACACACACACACACACATATATAGGAGATCATAGGCCATATAGGGGAACTGAATATTATGACACAGATTCAAGCTGCCTCCTAAATACTTGTGTTTACGTCAATAGAAACATGTAACTCTCAGCCTTAGTCAAGGAAGCTCCTCTTTCCAGCGAGAGGTGGTGATGCAAAGACTTGTGGGCTTCACAGGATAATGAAAATGAGTGACCAAGGACGGCTCAGCCCTATGCAAAGCATTTAAACCGTATTCACCGAGCCTCGGGGAACACTGCAGAAGCAAAAAGACAGAGAGAAGAGCTATGGCCTGCCATTTTCTGGTCATGCCAAGCCATCTCAATCGCACACTCACAGCAGCTGAGGATGCTTGTACTGGGTGTGCACTAGAATGGGACTATCCAGCAGTCCTGTGAGTTTCAGAGCTCTGGATCACTGAGGAAACACAGATCATCTCAGCTTGTCTCAAAGGCAGCACTGAAACATAGCAGGGACAGGGGGTGCCGGGGGGAGGGTTTCTCTGTGTAACCCTGGCTGTCCTGGAACTCACTTTGTAGACCAGGCTGGCCTCGAGCTCAGAAATCCTCCTGCCTCTGCCTCCCAAGTGCTGGGATTAAAGGCGTGCGCCACCACTGCCCGGCTCTCAGTCATTTTTCAAACCATTACTTGACAATGACCTTTGCAATCAAAATCATTGCTAGAAAAATAAAAGCTCAAAAATATTTCAACGCCAAGGTGGAAAGAAAAAAAATCAGCTAACTCCTTCATGCAACCAAAGAAAATGTGGATGGTGAGGGTGATGATGATGGTGGTGGTGGTGGTGGTGGTGGTGGTGGTGGTGGTGGTGGTGGTGGTGGTGATTATCACTAGTATCATTTTAACTATTATTTAAAAAGCTGAACATAGTGGCATACACCAGTAATCCTAACACTTGGGTGATGGAGGCAGTAGAATTACAAATTCCTGGTCAACCTCTACTCTAGTAAGATTGAGGGTACCCTAGGCTACACAAGATCCTGTCTCCAAAACCTGAAACAACAGTAACAGCAAGGTCAAATTATTTAATGATTTCTACATCTATAAAAACCTCACTGATGTCATCTGACTGACAAAAGGTGCTGGGACACCAACCATGCAAGTACCGTAATGCACTTGACCCTTTCAGCCCCGGAGCTCCCTTTAGGCTATTTTACGTAGCTTGGCTGTTTGCCCAGTTGGGTGGTGACGGTTGAGGTTCAGGGTTAGTTATGCAGTGGGAAAGGTTACCAGGGAAGAAAAGCTACTCCAGGTGACGCTCCTCAAGGGAACTACAAGCTGGGGAGCAGGGGAGAAGACTCAGTCTGGACAGCACACAGTACTGAGGACCAAGCGGAGAACAACCCTAGCTCCATGGCTGCTTCAATGGCTTCTCTTCTCAAATAATTCATCTGTCTTTGCGTATGTGGTGTGTGTTTGTCTGTGTGTGCACATGCACACATGTATGCTTGCACATGCAAGTTGAAGGTCAGAGGTAGGCATCAAGTGTCTTTCTTGATTACTCTTAACCTTTTTTTTTTCAGACAGGGTTTCTCACGATACCTGGATATCATTAGTCCAACTAGGCTGGCTGGACACAGTGTTCCCTGTTCCGAGTGCTGAAGTCACAGATGTGCCACCACACCTGACATGTATGTGGTTATAATTGCTGAGGATCCAAATTCAGGCTCTCACGAGTGTACAGCAGGCCGCAGTACCAACTGAGCCCTCTGCCCATCCCTCAGCCTCTTTTCATTTCAATAGACATCTGACAGAGAAAAGCTAGCTGGGTGTGGTGATACCCACGGTAGTCCCAGCTACTTAAGAGGCTGAAACAAGGAGATCACTTAAACCTTTAAACCGAGGAATTCCAGACCAGCCTGGGCAACACAGCAAGACTGCGGTTCAATCAAACAAAAGATTTTAACATGGATTAAACCAAACGGAAACCAGAATAAGAAACAACTTAGCCTAAGAAAAGAGCTACTGTTAGTAATCTCTTAGACACTGCCAGTATTTCATATATGGACCTGTGTGTGCATGACACACACAAAGGTACCTGCATCCACATATGTACATATGCATACATGTCTATACACAAGTATAGACATGCACGCATGTATACACTTAGGCACATGTAGACAATAATGTGTGCAGTTGTTTTTATTAAAATGAAGTCGCAATATGCAAACAGAATTGAAATGTCCTTCAAATAACCATTCAGAGACATAAATACACTCAGTCAGACAATATCTTTTTTTTTCGAGACAGGGTTTCTCTGTGTAGCCTCCTGGAACTCACTCTGTAGACCAGGCTGGCCTCGAACTCAGAAATCCGCCTGCCTCTGCCTCCCAAGTACTGGGATTAAAGGCATGCACCACTACCGCCCGGCTCAATTTGTTTTTTGTTTTTTGCTTTTTTTTTTAATTGCTGAGAAAAACCATAGCAGAAGGTTAACACAGAATCTGAGACTAGTTATGTGCTAGAAGCCAGTAGTCCTTTGCATAAGCAAGACAAGCTCTTCTTAATGAGGAAAATCAGACAACACTAGCGGTCATTGTCACAGGCAAAACTAGCAGACTAATCCAGCAGGTAATACCTTTGAGATGTTCCTGACTGTACATTTTAGTTTGTAGTTGTATGTACGTGTGTGTGTGTGTGTGTGTGTGTGTGTGTGTGTGTGTGTGTGTGTGTAAGATCAATGTCGGGTAGTTTCTTCAACTGCTCTCCACCTTATTTTTTCAGGCAGGCTCTCTTACCGGCCAGGAACTCCCCAAGTAGTCTAGGCTGGACTCCCCAGGTAGTCTAGGCTGGACTCCCCAGGTAGTCTAGGCTGAACTCCCCAGGTAGTCTAGGCTGGACTCCCCAGGTAGTCTAGGCTGGACTCCCCAGGTAGTCTAGGCTGGACTCCCCAGGTAGTCTAGGCTGGCAGGGATCAATGCTCTCTCCCTTGAGCCATGGATTGCAAGCATGCATTACCATGCCCAGCTATTAGCTTGGGTGCTCAGCATCTGAGCCCAGGTCCTCCTGTTTTGTGGATCACGTTGCTGACTGAGCCGTCTCCTCAGAAGACATCACTTCAGCAAGCGATCAAGTTCGACCTCTCCAGCATGAGGCCATACCAGCAGTATCACACACGTTTCAACACCTGCAACTGAGGGGTCTCCCTGAGTAGGACTCACTGCCTCTGTACTGGCCTTGAGAAAACACATGACGTCAGATCCTCACAAAAAACACCAAATAAAATGCATTCTACAAAATAAATGAGAAGTACTCTTCAAAGTATCACAGTCTAAGGCAGCGGTCTTCAACCTGTGAGTTAGGACTGTTTTGGGGGTTCACGTATCAGATACGTACATTATGTATGATATGTACATTATGTATGATATGTATGATATGTACATTATGATTCACAACAGTATAAAAATTACAGTTAAAAAGGAGCAATGAAATAATGTCATGGTTGGGAGTCACCACAAGCGTGAGGAACTGTATTAAAGGGTTGTAGCATTAGAAGGTTGAGAACCACTATAAGCGATGGCGAATGCCTCGGGTGAAGAGAACTGGTTCTTACTCAGGATCTGAGTTCAATTCCCAGCACCCACATTGTGGATCACAGCCATCCACAGCTCTCCCTGCGTGAATTCTGACACCCTCTGTGACTGCCACTGCAGCAGGGTCACACATGGTGCTCAGACCTACATGTAAGCAAAACCTTCATGCACATAAAATATGTCTTTAAAAAAGTTTAAGCTGAGGAACTATCAGAGGTTGGGAAGGATCGGTAAATATGACAGGCAAGTACAATACAGTGTTCTTGGCTGTCTCTTGAGACCAAAAGGAGGTATTATTGAAAACATCAGTTTGATCCTAATAAGACCCATTGTTTTTCTAAGTTTTAAAAGAAAAGAAGACTCACTCTCCCTTCGAGGCAATAAGGAAAGAGCAAAAGGCCTCCAGGGACTTGCTTGGCCAGTATGATGCTGACCACCCAAGTACAAAGACTTGCATTTGGTCCCCGGAACCCACACTTTGAAAAAAAAAAAAAAGAGCCAGATGCAGGCATGTGGCTGTAACCTCTGTGCTAGAAAGACAGAGACAGGAGGATTGCCCAGAGCTTGCTAGCCAGCCAGTGTAACTGAATTGCTAAGCTCCAGGTTCAGGGAGACCCTGTCCATATAATAAGGAGGGTGGATAATGGAGAAAGACACCTGACTTGGACCCCTGGACTACAGGGGGTGGGGGAGGGGCGGGAATGGCACAGAGACAGTAAGAGGCAGAAGAGGACACAGAAACAGAAACAGAGACAGGAGAAACACAGAAAGAGACCACCAACAGGACCCTAACTCCTCTCTAGCTGCCACAACTGCTTCAAAGCCCTGGGTCCAATTCCACGCTCCAAGCACGGCTAGGACAGAGGGGAGGCAGCGTATAAATTGGGATACCGCATCTCTGTCCCTCAAGATGAGAAGACAGGGCAAAGTGGAGTGTAGCGTGCATGTTTTGATAATTATCTTACCTAAAAATATTTTGGAATTCCTCCTTTTGGGCAAAGCTCCACCAGAGGCCCCTCCAACCTTCTGAAAAGAAAAGGAACAGATCGTTAAAATACAGCCCATAAAATACCACCCAATGACAGAGAGTATGGCCCCAGAATGAAAGGACAAAAGGAAACATTCCTCTGGACTAGAGACGTTGGGAGAAGCAGAAACTGGACCTCAATCCTTGCAGACACCATGTCTTGGGTTGTTTGTTTGTTTGCTTGCTTGCTTGCTTGCTTGTTTCCCATTGACTTACAAAGCAATCCCTCTTGGAAAAGAAATACAAACCAGAGAAGGAGATGAATCTGATTCTTGAACTTTGGTGGTCCGTGCTCCTCCTGGGAGAGCTGGAGGCCATTATGAGGGGCAGACTTGGGAAAGAAAATTGTGCTGAGTCACCTGTTCCCTTGCTGACACGGGGATTCTCAGTCCTTGCCCCTGGGTATGCTCAACAGTAACTGTTCAAAGAGTTATTGACTATTGATAGTCTGATCATCTGAAAATGTAAATCTACCCATCTAAATGGTTTTGGAGGACCACCAGAGAGCTTGTTGCCATGCCAAGTGTCATATGGTCCCCACCATTGGTGGCAGTCCTCAGCAGCTGCCATCAAATGGTTGGACAGTAGCAGTTGAATAGGATTATATAGTTTTTTTCATTCAGTCTATTTTCGTACCACACGTCTTCTTGGCTATTAGAGAAGAACACGGATTCATTGTAAGCATCAACGCATCAACTGAATAACATCTGGAGCATTGTTAAAGGCAAGGGTCAGTTAAGGAGACTGTTGTTGATACAGTGTTTTAAGCTATGAGTCATAGGAGGCAAACTGAGCAAGTGACAGGCCTAGAGGCCTGGAGCCCGGAGAACAGCAGATCAAAATAGGAACACACAGGCAAAAGGGCAAAAACGAGTGGGAGTTGTCGCCAAACGCAATCACGGAGGTAGAGGCGCAGATGCAGAATCGCACAAACGAGGTCACCAGCAGTCCACGATGCCACTGCCACTTCTGTGACCCTGGGCAAGTAAAGCCTCTCGGCCTCCGTTTCAATTTCATCCCTTGACCCTGGGCAAGTAAAGCCTCTCAGCCTCCGTTTCAATTCATCCCTTGACAGTAAGACGTGAAGCAAATGGAACTTTATAAGAAACCCAGATCCCAACAGAAGAAACATGTGAGCAACACACTATCAGAACAAAATTAAATTATTTCAATGCTTATCTTTGAGACTGTGGTTTCTTGGAATACCAGCTAGGGCAACATGGGAAATGAAGTAAAATTCAAATCAGAATAGACTGTGTAGAAGACCCAAGATGTTTTGTAAATTATTAGAACTCTAAAAGATGGATACTTAAAAACTAATATCAATAATCAAATAAATCTGCAATAAAATAAAATAAAAGTGGTAACAAAAGTAGGGGCCAGAGATGGCTTAGTGGGCAAAAGCACTTGCCATACAGACCAAATCACCTGAGTTTAATTCCAGAAACACACAGTAGAAGGAGAAAACTCACTTGTAAAAGTTGTCCTCTAACCTACACACACACACACACACACACACACACACACATACACACACACATACACACATAGACACACACACATACACACATACACACACACACATACACACACACATACACACACATACACACACACACACACACACATACACACACACATACACACATAGACACACACACATACACACATACACACATACACACACACACACACACATACACACACACACACACATACACACACATACACACACACACATATACACACACATGTGGGTGATTTGATTGAGAATTGTCACCCTAGGCTCATATATTTGAATGTTTGGTCCTGTGGAGCTGTTTTGGAAAGGATTAGGAAGTGTGACCTTGTTAGAGGAGATGTGTCACTGGGAATGGGCTGCCCAACCTCAGTCTCTCTTAGTCCCTCTCTCAAGCTCCCTTAGTCTGCCTCTTTCCCTCTTTCTCTCCCTCCCCCCTCCCTCCTCTTCTCTCTCCCTTTGTCCCCTTCCCCCTCCCCCCTCCTCTCCCTCTTCTTACCCTCCCCCCTCTCTCTCTGACTTATGCTTGTGGATCAAGAGTTAAGCTCTCTCCACAGCAGTAGAACAGTTAACTACAGAAAAGTAACTAAGAGGACACTCAATGACAATCATAACTTTCTAAATGACTATAAATGCATAAGAAAATATTCGATCATCACAGAATGAACTGCCAAATATTTTTATGTCACTTCTCAACCATTAGACTCGCAAAGACTAAAAGTCTGGCCAAAGAATGGTGAGGGTGTGGACAAACAGACATTCCTCACCACTTAGACAGGAAGACACACTGGCACTAACACACTGGGGAGAATTAGCCTTCTCTTGACAAAACTGAATGCTGGCCCCTACAAGTCAGTGGGATCACAAGGGTAAGCTTCTTACAGAAACCTTTGTACAAGGGTGTCTGTAGAAAATGCATTAAGATGCTCATGGTTGTATTGTTTGGCATAGCAATGAACAGAAGCAATCTAAATGTTCAGTAACAGAGAAGAAGGACCTTAGACATAAGCCTAGGAGAGAGTAAGAAACATCCCTTAATGAATATGAAGTAAACACATCCACATGCATCTCAGTGTGGCTAGATTCCAGAACAACACTGAGTGTTGGAGGGGGGGACTGTGGAATCACAGGTGAGAGAGAGTGACGATGTGCATCCGTATCTTTAAAATGCATGGTCACACTACATACTACATATTACATACTACATACTATCCATACATACAGATAGAATGATGTGCATGAGAATAACAGCGAGGATGAGCGGTGCTCGCTCTGGGGGTTATAAAGGGCTTCAGAGGGACCTGCGGATGTGGCTTCGTTGACAGAGTGCTTGCCTGGCACGCACTAAGCCCTGACTGAGGTCAATCCCTAGAACACATTGGTAATCCCAGAATTTAGGGTGAGTTAACCAAAACTAAGAATATATGAAAAACCTCACATAGAAACCCACTAGTCAGTAAGCCAACTTCAAAATATAACATTAAAAGAGTTCAAACAGAATTACCTTACAGGGGAGGACAATGCCACTCCTAGAAAACACAGAAATGCAGGGTCAAGGGCCCTGGAAGGTCTTCAAACAGCACAGGCTATTTTGGTTGCCCTTGGTCTCCCACCATAACTCCATGGTAAGACCCTATTGCTGAATACGCCATGCATCTGACTGCAGGACATAGAGAAATCAGAGAGACCAAGAACCGTCCTCTCCACTGGCTACATTTCATAGTTTCTAGGCAAGCTTCTGAGAGAAGCTTGGTCTTATTGAATGCTAGTGGGAACATCAGCTTGACAGGCATGATATTCCTACTGGCATAATGGTGGCATGACCATTACAGGGTAACTAAGTGGTTTCTGGTGGGATTTGAGCCTTACTCCACAGGAGAGAGATCTATACTTGATACCATTAACATGGTCAAAGACCATGGCTGAGTAGGTCATAGGCCTACCTATGTAGATAGAGTCCATCTAGGTAGAGTTTGTCATTATAATCTTACTAAATGGCCATGCTGCCATTGCTTTCTAAATATTTACGTTTATTTATAGCCCTAGACTTCTCTTAATCTTAGCCAGAGACACTTCTCTCTATGTTGCCAGTCAATCAACGCTGAGATCCGTGACCAGTCCAAATGCTCAGAATAAGAGACTGGAGGTTCAGTCCTAAGTGGGGCATCTTTATCAACCCATCACCAGCAAGACTGAGGGGACATCATAGAAGAAGAGAAAGGACAGAGGAGCTGGAAAAAAGGCAGCAACTCTCTGACTTGATGTGGCTCTTGCCCTCATCATTGTCACAGCAGCAGTGGTTACTGGCACAAGACTTCCACAAGGTCCAGCCAGCCACAGTTCCAGCACACGTGAAGCATGTGCTCTCCAGGCCCCATCACTTACTGAAGAGCCACCAGCCCTTGACAGCTGATGGAGAGGAAGAGGTGTTCTTTCTTTAAATGTGTGGCTACCGGTAGAACTGCTCCAGAGGATGGTCACACGCCCAGGCACTTATGGGTAGCTCTAATCAGACTCAGTGTGTTATCAAGAGATAGAACATGGATCATTGAAAGGGACATATTGGGGAGCTATTTAGGGATGTAAGTTGGAGGAAGAAAGGGGGTGGTTGTGATCATGTTGAATACATGTATAAAGTCTCAAGAATAAAGAAAAATTATCAGGTATAGGGAGAGAGTGGAAATCAATGGGGTGGGAGCATCTCTGGGACTAACTGGAGACATGGGATGGAGGAGGCTCCCAGGAGTCTATGGGGGTGACCCCAGACAAAACTCCTAGCAATGGGGTATAAGGAGACTGAAGTGGTCACTCAGGCAGGATTTTAAGTGGAAAGAGAGAGACATCAACCCACCCACAAAAACTTCTATTCAAAATCTGTCCTGCCTACAGGATGCACAGGGATAGAGATGGAGCAGAGATTGAGGGAACGGGCAACCAATGACTGGCCCAACTTCAAGTCCATCCCATGGGAGAGCACCAACCACTGACACTATTCGTGATGCTCTGCTACCCTGGCAGACAGGAACCCAGCACAACTGTGTCCTGAGAGGCTTCGCCCAGAAGCAGATGGAAACAGATGCAGAGACCCATGGTCAAGCATCAGACAGAGCTCAGGGAGTCCTGTGGAAGACTGAGGGTTAGGATTAAGCCAGAGAAGTCAAGGACACCACAAGAAGACCGGAGTCAACTAACCTGGGCCCATGGGGGCTCACAGAGACTGAACCACCAACCAAAGAGCATGCAGTGTCCTGACGTCGTCCCCCGACACATCTGTAGCAGATGTGCAGTTTGGGTCTTCATATGGGTCCTCTAACAATTGGAGCAGGGACTGTCCCTGACTCTGTCTACTATTGGATTCCCTTCCCCTAGCCTAACTGCCTGGTGGGGCCTCAGTGGGAGAGGATATGCTTATTTTCTGCTGGGACTTGATGTCCCAGGACAGGGTGGTAACCAGAGAAGGGGAAGGTGTGATGAGGGAGGGATTTGTGAGGGTGGGACTGGGAGGAGAAGGAGGAGGGGCTTTGATCAGGATGTAAACTGAATAAATTAATTAAATCAATTAATTAATTTTTTAAAAGTCCAAGTTCTCTTTTTTTAAAAATTGCAATTTTTTAAAGAAACAAAGTGATATGAACTTTCAAGACAGTCACTTCTCTCACTTAAGGAAAACACTGGGATACAGTGGTTTTGTACTGTTTTGTATTTTTAAACTTAAAATTACTTTTCCCAATCAATCAACCACATGGCCTTTTAACTCCAACCGGTGACCTAGAAAAAGAAAAATGAAACCTGAAACCGGCTAAGGTAAGGACAGGGATGGGAAGGAACCTCGGAGTGTCTACTACACACTGCTGCAGGTTACCATCATTAAAGAGCATGAGGAGTTCTGAAAGAGAAGTAAAATCCCTATGGTGAACATGCAGGAACCTTCTCCAAACATCCAGCTCACCTCTCGCGTGTGCCTCTTCAGATGCATGTACACGCTCTGTCCAGTTTTTCGAAAATGTCTTTCAACGTGTTCCCTTCCAAAGGCCAAAAATGTATTCATGCATACATAGAGTCCACCTTCAGAGTTCTAGAAGAAAGAGACAGGGTACAAAGTTACCAAGGACAGCTGACCAAGTCATCAAGATACAGACAACTGGGAGAAGTAAACGCTAAGGGTCAGCCTCAGCAAAGGGTTACAGTGACTCTCATAGGTATCTGCTGGAACCACAGATGGCTTCACTGTCACCCCAGTAGAGCTCCGAGCTTATTGAGTGCAGGCTACATTCACGCCAGGGAAGATACTACAGGCCCTCGAAACATGTGTCAGGAGCTAGGAATTGTTGCACGTCATGAAGCACATCTCAGTTTTTAGTTTGAATGGAACTTCTGGGTTCATGTGAGTTTCCAGGAGAATTTGCTAAGGGGAGAGACCTTCTCTGACCATGGGCTACAGCAGCCTACAGGCCGTGGACTAGGTGGAATAAAAAGAGAAGGAGGAGGAGGAGGAGGAGGCAGCCTGTAGCACTGCCATTCTCTGTTTCCTGCACACAGCGAGGTGAGCAACTTTGTTCTGCCACACAAAGCCCTACCACAACATTCTGCCCCACCAGTGACCACAACAATGGAGCTGGCCAACTGTGGACTGAGACCTCTGAAATCATGAACCAGAATAAATCCTTCCTCGTAGGCAAAATGTCACTGTGCACTGTGTAAAGATTATCCTTGTATTATTTAAATGCTAGTTTTTCTGCTCCTATATCTGATTGCAACCCAGACATGGCATTGTGATAATTATTCTAAGATTCTCCGGCATGAATGCTGTGTGAACATTGTTCCCCATTGATTCTCCAACTTGTCAATAAAGGCTGATCAGCCAAAAACTGAGCAGAGGAGAGAATAGGACTGGACTTCCAGCCCCAGCCAGGGGATAGGGAGAGGAGGAGGAGGAGGAGGAGGAGGAAGAGGAGGAGGAGGAGGAGGAGGAAGAGGAGGAGGAGGAGGAAGAGGAGGAGGAGGTAGAAGAGGAGGAGGTAGAAGAGGAGGAGGAGGAGGAGGAGGAAGAGGAGGAGAAGGAAGAGGAAGAGGAGGTAGAAGAGGAGGAGGAGGAGGAAGAGGAGGAGGAGGAGGAGGAGGATTCACCACAAAGAAGATCCAAGAGACACCATGGAAAAACATCTGGAGCAGAGAGAGCCAGACCAATACTAAAATGCAAGTATCTCAGAGATCTTGGCTGAGAGGTAGCCAGATGAGCTGAGAAGATTAGAATAGATTAATAACCGCTCAGTTATTGTGCCATAAAGCTTGATTAAATAAATCCAATAGTCTATGTCTTGCTTATTTGGAGGCTAGCCAGGATAAACAAGAAAAAACTACTTTTAAAACTCCTTTAACACTTTCTCCTCCATTAAACCTTTCCTCATATGTTTGTCACAGAGACAGAAAGACTAACAGACATGCCTGGCCTAAAGTTCACAAACATAAGTGATAACTGCTCCTATCAAGTTATTTATTGGTATTTCCATTTCATCGTTTAAAACACTAATCACAAGTCATTTTCCCAAGTATATACAGCCTGGAATTTTCAGAGTTAGATTTCAATCTGTTTCTCTTTTTATCTCGACTGCCATATTTCAAAACACATGATGTTATTTCATTAAAATGAAGTCAAGATTGATGCTCACACTCCAGGAACTTGATTTTCTGTCTCAATTTTATGTCTTTCTCTCACTTTGCCTGATGAGACTCTCTGAATAATAATCTATAAAATCACCCAGATTTTCTTCAAAGGAAGGGGATCTTGTAAAAGCCCTGTTAGTCTCACCCCTCCAAAAGAAAATGAAAGAAAGAAGGAAGGGAGGGAGGGAGGGTTGCGGCAGGTACACAGACATGCACACAGTAAAACTCCCATACGTGTAAAATAATAAAGGAACAAAATAAAAGAAAAACAAACCTGAGTTAACACCTATCCAGATTCCTTAAACTAACCTCAGCTGCAATGAGGATGGGGCAGAAGGGCTGTGAATTTGAAGCCAGTGTGGGCTACTGAGTGAGAGCAAAGGAGGGTAGAGAGGGAGAGAGGGAGGACAGAAGAGAGGGAGGGAGGAGGAAGGGAGGGAGGGAGGGAGGGAGGGAGGGGAAAAAAGGACAACCCTTAACTAAGAAAACATTCTCTTGATCAATACATTAGAGGTGTCTTCAAATGATTGTCTTTTAAATAAACATGTTCTCTAGCATAGTTACACTCAATAGTAGACACTCACATAGATATATGGATAGTATATATGCATATAATATCTATAATGGTCTTTGATTTATTAAACCAAGCACCATGTATTGTGACCAGAAGAAAAAAAGCACTTCCATTTGATCTCAATAAAATATGAATTCAGTTAAGGAACCTGAACCGTAAGTATGGAGCGGAGGTGGGGGATGCATGGAACTTGGAATGGAGGTCATGGATTAGCCAGTTCAGCACCTTGATGTGGCACCCAAGAGGTCTTGGATTCCACATTTTCTGGAAATAAGGTGTGATGGCTATTCTTGGTTCTCAGCTGGACTGTATCTGGAATTAACTACAATCCAGAAATGAAGGGCTCACCTGTGAGAGATTTTCTGCTTGGTCTGAAGTGGGTAAATCCACTTGTAGTCCAGACCTTTGAGATAGGAAGACACACCTTTGATCCGGATCTTAAGACAGGAAGACACACCTTTAATCTGGGCCATACCTTCTGCTAGAAGCCTATATAAGGACACAAAAGAAGGAAGTTTTGCCCTCTTCCTACTTGCCCTCAACTTGCTGCCATACCCATTCCTTCATTGGTGGAACCTACTTCTTCAGGATTCCAGCAGATACAGAAGACCAGCTGAGACATCCAGCCTTGTGGAACTGAGCAGCTACTAGATTCTTGGAGTTTCCATTCAAAGCTCGACACTGTTGGATTAGTTGGACTGCAGCCTGAAGATCAAAGTCATTCTAATAAATCCCATAGGTAGACGGATGGATGGATGGACGAATGGATAGATGGACGGGTGGGTGGATGGATGAATGGACAGACAGATGGACTAACAGATAGATGGATGGACAGACAGACAAACAAACTGAGGTTTATTCCATGAGTTCTACTCCCACTTCATGAGACTGCCTAACTAGGAAACAGGGGAAACACACACACACACACACACACACACACACACACACACACACACCAAAAAGTTTCCTGTTCCACAAAACATTGCATAAATGTTGGTTATCTGCTGTTATGAGGCAATTATCCTACTAGTGTAGTTACTTTATAATTGGGGAAAATCAGCAGAAGGGAGGTCAAGCATATCTGACAGCCGTGCAGACCAGGGCCAAGAAATATTCATCAGTCAGAGAGGAAAATGTAGGCAAACAATGAGAACAGAAAAATTAGGAAATAGAAGCAGGAAAATGCTATACAATAACATTTTCCTAAAGAAAAATATGCAGGTGCTCTACAATGCAGATTCAAAAGTCAGACAGGCTAATCCTTTGATAATCTATCAAAACCATCTAAATTTTTTTTGTTATGTTGTTATTGTTTGTTTGTTTTATTTTCTAGAACATTTGATGTATTAGAAATTTAATGCACCAAGCTCTGGGTATCCATCTCTAGGGCTGTGTGGCATTGTCCCAAAGTCCATAATCAAACAGACCAATTCTGAACTCAGAGAGAACGAACCAGCAAGAAAGACTATTATAAACACCCACAGACGTCTGCCATCTGACACACAAGACTGGCCTCTGATATAGGGAGTGGCTGCTGTGCCCTTGTGAAGGTATTTCATAGGGACTTGTCAATAGTTCTGAAGTTCAGGGCACACAGCAACAGAAAGCTTACCCAAGGCTCCCAGCAAAGAATCAGTAAGCAATCCAGTCTAAGGAGCTGTGCTTTCTTCCCTCTTGACTCATTAACATCTAAATACAGGTCGGCTCTAATGCCAGCACCAGGAAGCGGAGGCAGGGGAAAGAGCCATGAGTTTAAAAAACTTAGGCCACAGCCAGCTTCAGGCCAGTCTGAGATAGAATGATGCTCCTCCGTCTGTCCTGGCTGGATCTGTGTCAGTGGGACATAAGCTAGAGTTATCTGCAAAGAGGAGCCTCCGTTGAGGAAATGCCTTCATCCAGATTTCCTGTAGGCTAGTCTGGGCTCTGTGTGTGTGTGTGTGTGTGTGTGTGTGTGTGTGTGTGTGTGTGTGTAATGGTTGATGTTTTAAGTGGTGCCATTAGTTTTCATTTTTAGATACAGAGCCTCACTATGTAATCCAAGATGTAACTAACCACGTAAGTCAAGCTGGCATTCGATTCCCTTAACCTCTGGGATTACATGTGTGCGCCACCATACTAGGCATTTTGGTATTAAATGTGTAAAAAAAAAAAACCTAACTTCTTACATTCTCACAATCTCCTGAAAGTCATGGCTATTCAAACAATCTTAGGCCCGAGAGATGGCTCAGTGGATAATGGTCCTTCCTGTCCTCTGCACAGGTAAGCAACTACCTTCTCTTTCCAGCGTTGGCATTTACATATTGTGGGACAAACAACAATAAGTGTGGATGGAAATAATTTACTTTCCAGCTGACCTTACAGACACATACAGTTACACACAAAAGACAGACAAACTGACCAGAGTTCTATGATGAATTTACCTGACATCTCCCACACAGGATCAAATACTACACAGGCAGTGTCAAAAGCCCACATAACGTATTTCAACATGTGTGTGGCATGTACACAGCCAGTACTCTGACTCTGAATTCCCCTACGTGCTGTTCATGAGCACCATCTGGGCCAAAGTGACTTCTTTTTTTTTCAGGATTTATCTATTATTATATGTAAGTGCACTGTAGCTATCTTCAGACACACCAGAAGAGGGCATCAGATCTCATTATGGATGGTTGTAAGCCACCATGTGGTTGCTGGGATTTGAACTCAGAACCTTTCGAAGAGCAGTCAATGCTCTTAATCACTGAGCCATCTCTCCAGCCCCCCCAAAGTGACTTCTTTTCCATTGTCTGCCATTGAAAACACTGACAGAAGATTCCCCCACAAAGGTCAAGGTCACAAGTCTCAAAGACACAAGTGAGCAGTCATTTCAAATAAAAACACTCCACACAGTCAATCAGCAGGTGTTTGGAGAAGTCCGTTCGTGAGGGCGTTTTCCTGGAGACGAGCCTCACTGGCAGGCAGAAAAGTAGACTGTGCCTTTGTGGATGACAACTCGGGAAGCTGGGGATGCTTCCAGCATCCCCTGTGGAAAACAAGTGGTCACTACCATAATAAGCATGACCAAGGGAGCCAGAGTCAGCACGGGGCCACAGCCAGGATGGAGACTGACCCACACACTGTTACACTAGGAAGACAAAACGGACAAGGGCACTGTATCTTCTAGACCACTGACTTCAAAAGAGAAGTAAAGGAAAAATTCACTAAATCAGACGCTTGGAATCATGAGATGAAGTAACATTCATCCCTGACCCGTCCTTGAAACGTCAGCCATAAAAGCACACTTGAGAGCACATACTGAGGGAACATACGTAGAATGATTTTCCTGCAAAGAAAAGGTAATCAGCAAAGGTGGTTGAGATTCCAGCACTCAGGAAGCTAAGACATGTGTTTGAGAGTCCAAGACTAGCCTGGGATACAAACGAAGGCCCTACCGCCAGGAGAAAGAAAATAACCAAACTGTGTGTGTATATTATAGCATACACAACATACATCCTCTGGCAAGAGACATTTTCTCCATGTGAGAGGGAGACAATGTGGGATTGTCTTCTTTACATTCTTTTATCTGTGAGAGGACTCAAATACACGCGAGTACACATGTCCAAGTACATGGAGGGGGTGCCTGTGTAAGTGCACCTGTGCACGTGAAGGCCAGAGATCAACTTTGGATATAGTTCTTTACGCACAGTCTTTTGTTTGATGGAGAAAGGGTCTCTCATGAGCCTGAACTCAACAATAAGCTAGGCTGGCTGGCTACCAAGCTCCAGGAATCCACCTGTCTTTGCTGACCCACTGCTGGGGTTATAAGTGCGTACCACCACACTTGCCTTTTTTTATATATAATGTGAATTCTTGGGTTCAAACTTGGGTCTTTGATTGGGATATCTCCTCCGCCCTCTTGGCATTTTCTACTTGTTACTCAGAAACATAGATTTGTTCTTTAATTTAAAATGAATAGGAATTTGGATTGGGCAATGATTCAGCAAGTAAGAGCACTTGCCATTCTTTCAGAGGACCTGGATTTGATTCCCAGAACCCACACTGGGTGGCCTACAGCTTCCTATAACTCCAACTCCAGGGGACCAAATGCACTCTTCTGGTGTCTATAGGCACCTGCATTCACAAACACATATATACACATACACATACACATACACATACAGATCACATACACATACACATACACATAGTAAGAGCCCAGGCAAGCAAAGAAAGATAAGCAGCCTAACTAGAAGTGCAGCAAGCCAAACTGATCTTCAAAGCTCTTTAATGAACAAGAGACAATAGGGATGTAGCTCAATTGGCACAGCACTGTCTATAATCCCAGCGCTAGGGAAGTAGAGGCAAGAAGATCAGCAGTTCAAAACCATCCCCGGCTACATAAGAAGCTCAAGATCCTGTCTCAAAAACAGACAGATAAAAAAGAAAACAGAGCAGAAGAAAGCCAGGGTGCTATAGGAGCAGGAGACAGGAGGGGACAGTAGAAGAGGAGAGGCCTTCAGACACCAGCTCTGGGGGCCCCACTAGCAAGAGAAGAGCTGTCTTTCCCCTTGGTTCAGATTAAAAGCCACTGGAAGTATTTAAAATGGAAAGTGCTTCCATCCCAGAGCACTCACAAGATCACTCTGCCATCTCCCCAGCACAAGAACTAGGCCTCGCTGCCTCATGCTTACCAGGCCACTGAGGAGTCAGATACTTTTTCCTCACCTATAAAACCAGGTCCCCACTCTGGGTGTTCTGAACAATAAGGATGCTGTCACCAGCGGTAGCTGGGAAGCGTGACGGCACAGAGCACAAAGGAGAGCTACTAGGATGCTCACAGGGCCATGGTGGTGACAGCCATGGCTGGCTGAGGACACTGTCACCTGTAATAACGTTGATCTAAAACCCAAACGTGTAACTCACAGGTTTAAAAAGGGAAACCATCTCGTTGACAATAAAACCCTCCCTGGTCATTTCTTAGCTCAACTTATTTATATTTTAATAATATTTTATTGATTCTTCGAGACTTTCATACAACGTATTTTGACCATCTTCACTCCTGCCCTCGCCTCCCTAGCCACCAAATTTAGAATTTTCTTCTTCATTCTCCATGTGATCCAGTCGAGTTAGTGTTGCCCAGTCTTGGGAGGCGTGCCCTAGAGTGTGATCACCCTACCAGGGGTGATGCCATTAAAGAAAGATAACTCCTCCTGTCCTGGCAGCTATCAAACACCAAAGGCTCCTCAGCCAGTGATGAGACTCTGCCCACCTCCTCCCCTCCACGCTGGGATTTGTCTGGCATCGGCTTTCCCAGGTTCCATGCACTGTGCGAGGTCACATGTGCAACTGCAACTGTCGGGAGAAAACATCATTTCTCTCAAGTTATCCACCACTCCTTCTCCATCACCACGAAGATCCCTGAGCCTTGAAGGGAGAGTTGTGAGCTGTGTGTCTCATTTAGAGCTGAGCACTCCACTGTCTCTTACACTCTGAATGGTGACCCATTGAGGGTCTCTGTGTCCACTGCTATCTGCTGCCAGGAGGAGCTTCTCTGAGGAGGGCTGAGAAATGCACCGGCTTTGTAGCAGTAAGTCATCAGAACTCATTTTATAGTTCATACTATGTCCATCTAATAATAATAGTACTAGGGTCTCCCCTGGGGCCTAGCCTATCTAGCCACAGCTCTTGACCATGCTTACACTGTCATGTATAGATTTTTGTTGCGTGGGGCAGGCCTTAGAAACAATCAGAACCTGACTGGTGACTCCCAAAACAAGTGTCCCACTATTGCACCAGTGGCTGTATCTTGTCAAGCCACTCACTACTGTAACTTGCAGGGTTCAAAACCGGATAAAAGTGATGAGGACTTTTCTCTTCTGCTTGTGTGCAGAGCACATTCTAGTACAATAAAATCTACCCGGTAGGGATGAAGCTTCTAAGTCAGTGCCAACTTAATGGCTCCATTTTTTGTTACTCTAGTATGTAGTATCTTAAGCAATAGGGTCCCGCCTGTTCAGAAGAGTAGCCAAGAGCACTGGCAATAGCCTGTAATGTTTGGCGTTTATGGGACACCATTGGTCATAAGTTCAAAAAGAGATCTACTTTAAGTATAGTCTCTCCCCTACACCCTGGATCCATTATAGCATAATTCCAATAAAACACACACACACACACACACACACGCACACACACACACACGCACACGGAAGTCTATTAGTGGGTTTCCATGTGGCTTTTTCAGAATTGATTTAGAGTTGGCTATCCACATCCATATCCTTCCTCCAACCTGCCTGCTAGCCCCACCCCACTTTAATCTTTCCTGTTCCGTTACTCACCTCTATCCCTTTCTACCGCTCTGTTCTATCTCCTCTCCCTTGAAACCACCCAAAAGCCCCTGACTAAATCCCTGACTTCTGTGGGTATTCCAAATGCACATATCTGAAAGTTCAATGCTAACATACAGAGATGAGAGAAGATGTGTAGCATTTGTCTTTCTGAGTCTGGGAGACCTCGCTCAGAATAACAGTCCCCAACCGCATCCATTTAGCTACAAATCTCATAATTTCATTTTTCTTAACATCTTAGCTTAATTGTATTCTTTGTGTGTTCATATTTGTGTGCATTCTTTTGCATGTATGTACACGCATGTAGAAGTCAAACATCAGCTATGTCAACTGTGGGTGCTGGTCTTCAGGCTCCATTCATCTCTTCCTTAGAGACAGTCTATCACCATCCTGGGACTGGTCTAGTAGGCCCGGCTGGCTAGCCAGCACACACCTGGGAGCTACCTGTCTCTGTCCTTCCTGCACTACACAACCTCACCCAACTGTACTTGGATTCTGGGATCCAAACTCAGGCACATACCCACTGAGCCGCCTCCACGGGCCATGCCAGGCTTTTTTAAAATGTGGATTCTAAGGTTCAAATGCAAGCCTTATTCTTTACCAATTGAACCATCCTTTCAAGACCCTCGTTTTATTTTTTAAAAGAGATGGGTTCAGGATGAAACCGCGCCACCCTGATTAGACTCTGTTCACCATGAGAAGTGGGTTTCCAGGCAAGCCCGTAAAAGCACATCTTGCTAGGCTGATACACACGTGTGAGCAGTACTGAATGGGGTCCCTGTAAAGAGTCAGCAAATACTAAGACCTGTGATTCTCACCATGGACCCAACTCCTCACAAGATCACTAAGAACATCGTGCCTGTGGTTGCCAAACCCAAGACAAGATCCTATGAGTGCTACATCACCTTTTGCTCAGAGGGGACACAGGCACACGCTGCACATGCACGTGTGCAGGCACACACACACACACACACACACACACACACACACACACACACACAAGAAAAGCCTGTGCCAAAGATCATGGGTGCTGTGGTGGTTTGAATAAGAATGGCCCCTATAGCCTCATATCTTTGAGTGCTTAGGGAGTGGCACTACTTGAAAGGATTAAGAGGTGTGGCCTTATTGGAGTAGTTGTGGCCTTATTGGAGTAGTTGTGGCTTTGTTGGGGTAGGTGTGACCTTGTTGGGGTAGGTATGACCTTATTGGAGTAGTTGTGGTCTTATTGGAGTAGGTGTGGCTTTGTTGGGGTAAGTGTGGCCTTATTGGAGTAGGTGTGGCCTTATTGGAGTAGGCATGGCCTTGCTGGGGTTGGTGTGTCACTGGAGTTGGACTCTGAGGTTTCAAAAGCTCATGCCAGGCTAAGTATCTCTCTCTTCCTGATGCCCGTGGACCCAGGTGTGTAACTCTCAACTTCTCCAGCGCCATGTCAATCTTGTGTGCCGCCATGCTTCCTGCCATGCTAATAATGGACTAAACCTCTGAACCTGTAAACTAGCCCCAATTAAATGCTTTCTTTTAAAATAATTGCCATGGTCACAGTGTCTCTTCTCAGTAACAAAGCACTGACTAAGACAGGTTTATGCAACAGGAAGCCAAGTATGACAGGCAACAGAATAACACAAGTCCTAAGCTGGGGACCCAAACCTCCCAAATATGTACAGAAACGAAGCCCCTCCTGAGGTCACATGGCATCTGAAATTAGAGGCTAGACTGAACCCAGGCTAGCCTGATCCCCAAGGCTGCCTAGTGTGTCTACGAAGCAGATGTCATTTTGCTGGCAGGAGCTGGGTGGGCGGCTGTCGGCAAGCACAGCCGTCGCTGCCAGGGCTTGCAAAAAAAAGAGCAGCTTTTCCTTCCGGGCTGTTGCATTCAAGGCAGAGGGACAGGACAGGGACAGCCACCGGACTCCAGTGAGGGGCCTCTGCCAGGCAGTCCTATAGAGAGAAGGAAGGTGTGCCCTTCTCAAATGTCAAAGGGTGACTGACTGCCTGCAAAGTGACCACACCTGGCTGAACTTGCCCTATTCAGCCAGTTTCCGAGACCCCATGGACTGAGCGGCATGGGAGATGCTTCTGTACTACCTGAAGGGTTGGCAATCGCCTCGGTCTTTGTGCCCTCATCTGCTATGTCCAGAAGTCAAATGGAGAGAGAATTCACATGAACTGAAGCCCACCATAAAGCCTCAGGCTGGAGACTTGCTGTCCAGTACAGTGAACCCCAAGTGGCCATGCACGTGAGCTTCTTGTCCCCTTTCCCTCCCCCATCCTTACATTCTTGCTCTGCTATTCTCTTTCCTCCTGGCCAATCAATGTTCTGATCCCCTCAGCAGACCAACAACCCTGTTTCTAAGAACTTCTGGGAACAGACATCTATGCCCAGGTCATGCCTCCTCCACAGTCACACCCAAAGAATTAGCCAGTGCAGGGAGGACATTTGGTGTTACTAGGAGAGAGTCTGCATAATTACAGCCAATTACAAGTGTCTTTTAAGGCATTTCTACTTTCTAGCTAATTGTATACACAGCAAATCTATTCCAGGGTGGTTTTAAGTCACGTGTATTCTGCCCAGAACAGCTGGCGATAGCCTGTTCACATGTCTAACTTCTGGAGGAATTACTACCCCAGGCTCCTGCCTGAGGGTCCCTGAGCTTGAGCCAGTCAGAGAAAAGGTGACAAGGATACAATGGGCACTGCCTCCTCCAAGAAATGGGTGACAAAATTCAAGGAGCACAGAGGTAGGTCCTAACCCCTCAAGTCTAGAGTACTCAAACTAGGCACTACCACATGCCCAGACCCCACCCCTGGCCTCTGAGCCTTGAAGAAGTCCCCTAAAGTCCCCAGTTCTGGGTGGGTCCGTAATAGACACATTAAAGTAGAATGGACATCTGTCACTTTCCTCCTATCCTTGGACCTCTGTTTCCTCCATGGACACACCTCCACCACTGTCACCTACCCCAGTGCAGGCTGAATGGTTGGGTCTAAATGAGAAGTGACCCAAAACAAAATGGAGGTGGGGTAAGGGAGTCATGTGGTCCGGGCTGGCCTTGAACTCGATATCTATCAGAGGATGTCTTTGAACTCCTGATCCTCTTGCCTACATCTCTCTGGTGCTAGAACTGCAAGCTTGCACTTGCACCCAGTTTTGTGCATTTCTTGAAATAGACCAAAGCTGTGTACATGCTGGGCAAGTACTCTACTCACTGAACCCAGAGACCTTGACTCCTATCACTGGAAACACACACTATCCTGCATCCCGGGCATCATCCCAGGCCAGACTGTGCACGCACAGATCAATCATGTTCATGTCATTACTACAGTTCCAGCTCTTATTCCGTCACTGTGCCTACAGATAAGGGGGTCTGCCACCAATCACACAGTACTCAACACGAATAGCAGCACAGTTCTGGTGGCGTCCACAGAGGCCTGGCCTCTGGTTCTCTCCTCTGGGAATGCCATGGGGTCAATTCTACAAAGCCCCGGAGGCATCTGGAATCACAGTACACAAAACACCCAAGACGCGCTATTCCCTGGCAGTTTAAGGGTTAAACTTAGGACTCGAACAATAATATGGCAAAATTAGAGCTCCACGTTGGTAATTTAGTAATATTTTTTATTCCGAAGAATATGTTCAGGGTCTTAGAAATAAACAATTAGAGCAAAAGATTCAGGATTATTTTAGGTGGTATAATGTTTAGTTTTCTGTTCTTTTCCCTTTGATTCTCTATTCTGGCCTTACATATTCCACAGTTTGGACAATCTGCATCCTACCTAGGTCAGCGACCAAAAGAAAAAATGAAAAAGAAAGTGGCATAAAAACAGAGGAGAGAAAAAGAAAGGAAGAGTCTAGCCCAGCTTGGGGGGAGGGGTCCTCGCAGACAACACCCGAGCCAGCTTTGAAGCGTGGCTGGGTCACCCAGGGGGTGACAGAGAAGGTATTCTAGCCGAAAGAGCCAAAGCAAGGCAGGAGTGAGGTACCTGGAGCTAACCCAAGACAGGTTGGTCAGCCAGGTAAACTGAGGCAATGAGGCAGAGTCATCTGATCAGCAACCCTGCACAGTTCTGGGCAGAAAATGGTATCAAACAGGCATCGAGAAAGGTTACAGAGGACTGTGTGCAAGACTGGAGGGAGAACAAGGTCGTTGGTTAAGAAGCTTCTGAAAAGCAGGCTGGAGGGGGATAAGAAAGCAATAATGAGGTGAATAAGATTGAAATTCATATATGCCATGAAAATGTCATAATGAGACCCATTATTATGTAGAATTAATATAGACCGATGAAAGACATTTGTTAAAAAGTATGTGTCTGTAAGTGTTTGCGTGTGAGTGTGTGTTTGTATGTGCCAGTATGTATTCATGTATGTGGGTTCACCAGTGTTCATGTATGTGGGTATGCATCCACGTGCATATGTGTGGGTTTCACGTGGTGGGGGGCAGTACATGTGTATTGTAAACGCACAGGGAGGTCAAAGGTTAGCTGTCTTCCATAATCATTCCTCACCTTATCTTTTGAGACAAGATCTTTCCCTGAACCTGGAGCTGGACAATTTAGCTAGACCGGCAAGCCTCAGGAATCCTCCTGTCTCCCAAGCACTGGAATGACAGATGCATGCTACCATGCCCAGCCTTCTACACAAGGTCTGGGGATCCAAACTCAGGCTCTCACACTTGCACGGAGACATTACTGCACCGACTGTGCCCTCTCCCCAGCCCCTAGGACACTGCTCTTAAAACACAAAATAACTGATCTCTCATGCCACTGTTGTTTCAGAAGATCCGGATTGGGAAGCAAAAACTCCCAAAATTCCCATTTCTAACAGTTCCAAGCAACGCCGGACACTGCAGCAGGCGTATGGTAACACTTGGTGGACAAGCTTGGGAAGATTCACCTTCCCTGGTTAGCTAAGTCGGGCCTGACTACCAGGCCCTTCTCGGACAGAATTTTACAAAGACTCCTGGGGAGACAGAGAATCAGCCATGATGTCACCATCTAAGAACCTTGGGAAATGGAAGTTCCTTCTTCACAAAAGTCCTGCTACTGGCAGGGAGCTGTGGGCAGCCAAGTGGCTCCTCTCAGGGGCTGTTGCTCCCTCCCAGAAGCCTGGGAGGCTGCAGAGGACTTCCAGAACAAATGCTGAGCTGGTAAGTGAGGGTGTGTCCTGGACCTACACTCGCCCAGCGAGGATGGGGGTGGGGGGGGAGAGAAGATAAATAACCTCTCCCTCTTCTGCACCTAGTGTGGAAGACTGGAGGTGCATTCCACAGCTTCCCCTCCCTGAGACGTGTTACCAGCTGCAGTCCGCTCAAGCCAGGGCTTTCCTTCCTTCACGTTGGTGTCCCTTTCCTTTCCCTGAGACAGTTTTCCAACATAAGCTGCCTGATCTGAAGCCTGCTCTTTGCAGTGATCCAAGATAAGGCCAAGGTGACCGTTAACATTCACTGTCAACTAGGAGGACCCAGAATCACCTAGGAGACAAACCTCTCCATGGCTCTGTGTGTGTTGGGGAGGTGAGGTTGGGGGGAGTTTCTCAGTTGGGTTCAATGCGGTGGGGAAGACACTATCCCAGGCACTGGGTTCTAGACTAAAAAAGGGGGGGAAAGCAACTGCAAAACAGTGTTCACTTCCCTGTTTCCTGCCTATGGATGTAAGGTGATGAGCTTCCTCCAATTTCTGTCACCAGGACCAGTCCCGCCACCTCAAAGGACTGCCCTCAACCACAAACCACAACAGGGGCTTTTGTCATGGAGTTTGCATAACAACAACAAAAAAAAATGGCTAAGACAACAAGGGATAGACAAGAAGCTCACTTTGCAATCAGAGGAGAGTAGTGTGCCCTGAACAGAAAGAACCTCCTGCTTCGTCCAAGACTTCACACCTAGTAAATGCATCAAAAATAAGAATTAAAGGAATAAAATAAACAGGAAGTAAGCCAGTGTGCAAGAGATGGTACCTAAGTGCAGGTGCCTGTATACACCACAGACTTGCAGTGTAGGCCCTCAAGTACAGGATGGAATCAGAAGTGGATGAGAACTCGCCTTGATAAATGATCACCAGGGAAAGCAGTATTAGACAAGGAAATGACTGTTGCACAGTGAGAAGCCACAGACTGGCCTCACTAGACTACAAACAGAAAAGTACAAAGTACACAGCATGAAGGAATGACTCGACCTCAGACAGAGCTGTGTTGGGTGTGTGGAGACACTAAGTAGACGTGGGACCCAACACAATCCCCATCCCCTTCACCTCACAGAACTTTCAACATGGTATCTGGAGTCCAGCTCCACCAGGAAGAACATTACAGACGTCATGAGATGAACCAAAACAAGGGGAACTGAACTGAACATACTGAAACCTGGGCAAAACCAAAATGGTAGGGGAACAAGTTTGTTTTTATCATCTGTTCTGTACCAGACACTTGAGGGAGGGAAGGAACTGGGAGGTACTGAGATGAGTCTCACCTGTCCCGCTCACTACAGCCTGTGCAAAGGGCCTGGAGCCTCCATAATACAAAGGCTTGAACTGTCTTCCTCCAACCTTTTTTGCAATAGCTACTTTCCAACAATGGATGGAAACTGCTGAAGGGACAACTGGGCGGGAGGGATTATTGTCTCTTACTCGTGGTCGGGTGGCCCCAGGGGCTTGACTAAGGCCCCACAGTAGTGAGAGTATGTGGTAGAGATGCTTCCTACTTCGTGGCAGACGGTAGCAGAGAGAACTAGGAAGGAACCAAGGACAAGACACCCAACAAAGACCCACACCAATAATTCACTTCCTTTCTTAGATCTAATGTCCTGAAGTCTTCAAGATCTCACAAAATAGTGATACCATAAGCTGGAGAATAAGAACACGTGAACCTGGAAAGGATGTTTCATATTCAAACCATAACACACATGAAATCATGTTACTTAAAAGCTGTCTTCAAGAGCCAATTAAATAGAGGACCTAATTCAATCCTAAAACTCAGTCGATGGCAGGAGAAAAGGCTCCTTTTCTGTTTGCAAGTTGTCCTCTTAGCTCCACAAGCAAGCCAAGGCTCACGTGGGTGCAGCATTCTCTCTCTCTCTCTCTCTCTCTCTCTCTCTCTCTCTCTCTCTCTCTCTCGCACACGCGCACACACACACACACACTCAATTAAATAATTTCACTTAAAAATAAAATAGACTTCTAAGCCTGGGCTGACAGCACAGACCTGTGATCCAGTTATTTAGGAAAATGAGGTACAAAAATCGCAAGTTCAAGGTCAGCCCAGGGTTCAGAATAATTTCAAGTAAGTTGTCTCAGCAACTCAGTGAGAGCCTATTTCAAATTATAAAAAGATATAGGGGACATAAAAAGATATATGGGAATATAGTTCACTGGCAGAGTACTTATCTAACATGTATAAGGACCTACACCAAAATCAGGTTCAATGTTAGGGTATGAGGTTAGCACGTACAAAGCCATGAGTTAAACCCCAGCTCCCACTACTGTGGGGTCTCTGCTTAAGTGCATGGGGCCACCTGACCACGAGCAAGATAAAACAATTTACATATGTGTGTGTACATGTATATTTATATATATAATTGATTTTATATTCATTCAAGTACTTTTTCAGAATTCAGGATCCTCTTCCCACTCCTTTCTTGGTTCTGCAGTGACATCTTATTTGCTGCTATGATTTGAGTTCTCCATTGCCCGGCCCCACCATGTGCCCCAGGTGATAGTACTGTTAAGAGGTCAGGTGGCAGAACCTTTGGTGTAGTCTGCCGAGTAGAAATGGGTCACTGGGGCCTATATCTGCTTCTGATGTTGACCTAAGCCTTCTGCTTCCTTGAGCGGTCACATACTACTAGCTTCTCCACCTTTCCCTCTCCTCTAACATGGACTTCACAGGGAGCCAACTTAAATCTTGCCTCTCAATGGCTGTTCCTGTAGGGATTTTATCTTAGCATCTAGAAAACTACCACACTGGGCCAAATCAATCTTTTCGTTTTGCAATACATTACAGGCAAACAAGAAGGAAATATTTGTGCTTTGTGTATTGGACCATATAACTCCCCTCGCTTAGAATATCCACCCATTTTATCTTCTATCAGCTTTAGCTATGAGCCTTTTCAAAACAATCTGAAAGGAGGATGTCTACCCTCACCCCCACCCCAATGTCCTTCCCCTCAAAGTCCCACAACACTTATGAATTAAAGTTTCTGCTATGTTTGACACGATCCAACTGTGTTACATGTGTGAGCTGGCACTAAGTTAAGCGCTCAAAAAACACTGGATCCTCAACGAACTGCAGAAGTTACCCAAGAAAAAAACTTCTCATTGTCAGGCACCATGCTTTTAAATGATCTGTTATAAACCCTTGTCATCTTCCCTGAAATAGATAATGAAACAGGATGATTCGTAGCCTGTAAGCAGAACCAATCTCCCCCAAGGAAAATGGCAGCATGCATGAAATCATCACTTACGTGGACAAGAAGCTTCTAGAGGGCTGTCTGGCCCACAGAAAACCAGCTCCTACCTGTGGAAAGCGGTTTCAAAAATCGACTTGTCCTCACACCTGCTCTCCAGTACCAGTCTGCCAGCAAAGCCCGAGAAACAACCCGTCCACCATAGAGAAAGCCATTTTATATGTCCTGAGGAGTTAAGCCACCGGAAGGTGTCTGTAGTCTGTCCACAGTTTAAGCCAGACGCTAGCCATGCCCCCCTCTGGGGGGTGTTTTCCTGTAGCCTAGTCCACAGTATCCACACAATCTGAAAAAAAGGTCTTTCCAAGAATGTTGTAAGGAATGGGATGCAATAGCCGTGCTGACGGTCACTGTGAGTAATGTGTTCAAAATGTGCCAACTATTAAATGTAACCTTTCATTCCACTCTACCCGGGTCTTTTTTAAAGATATGAAAAAAAAATTAACAAATTAGTTAGGTTTGATCCCCCAGATCATCTGGAATAGCATAAGAGAAAAACTAAACAATCCCAGAGAAGATGATAATGCCAGAACCACAATGTATACCAAACAAAATAAGCCTCACAAACCATTCCAAGTCAAAAAACCCCCAGACTAAAAAAAAGAAAAAAAGGAAACTTCTGAGATTTTGCCTCTCACTTAGGGTCGATGCCCTCAATAACTCTCTCTATGCACTAAGAATAAAATATGTTGGTGTTGGACAACCTCTGTGAAACCTGTCTCTCCGTCCAACCAATGCACCTCTCGATGCCCCAAGATCTGCTGGGTGACATATGAGATCCAAAGTGGAAGGATAAAAATAGCCTGGTCCTCAAAAAGGCAGATAGCCGCCAGACAGCTGAGTCACTTTGAAGCCCATTTTGACTACTGAAGGGGGCATTTCACCCTGCTTCTGCCTCGCAAGCTTCTGCAACCTCACAGCCCACCAGGTTGGAAACCTCCACCAGCCTCCCTGGTGGAAGGCCAGGATGCCTCTTAACTTCCCCTCCTCCTGCGGGGTCACGAATCGGGAGTGAACTTTTAATAATTCACACAGCGCACGTCAGCCCAGTGACTCACTTAAAAGGGAAAGATTTGAGTAAGGCTTTAGGGAGTCGTCACAAGCCAGCGGCAGACCCCTTATTTCTGCTGCCCTTAATGGGACCACCGGACCTGACAATGGCCAGAAAGGAATGGCATGGGAAATGGAGAGAGAGAGGCGAGCTCAGAAGCCATCAGCATTGTCCCGCAGTGGGAAACCCTGGGCAAGAAAAAGGCTTCTAGGAGAGAGAGAGAGAGAGGGAGAGAGAGAGAGAGAGAGAGAGAGAGAGAGAGAGAGAGAGAGAGAGAGAGAGAGAGAGAGAGTCTGACTGTGCTGTGCTGTGCGTGCCGCGGACTCTCACCTACCACGTACGTCCCCACCCTCTGTCACCCACGAAAGCAGCTCAGAACCCTGATCTAACTCTTGCTTGCCTGTCTCGATGCTGGTTTAGGCTTTGGGCAGAATGCTGACGACCGGGGCCCTGGCAGCCTGGCCACAAGCTAGCGGAGCGAAGGGCCCGGAAGACCCAGACTTCGACCGCCGCAGCCCGGGGGGCGCTCACTTGGTGCCGGGAAGCCAAAGCAGGAGGAGAAGCAGCAAGAGGAGAAAAAGTCCCGGGCCCGCAGCTCATCGGGTCCCCTGCCCTGCGCGCCACCCTGTTTCCCAGGCCGGCTGCGCGACTGCGCCGTGGATCTTCCTTACCGGGGAGTCGTAGGAGAAGGCGCACTCGTTCTTGTAGACGCGGTCCCCCGACCTGGGCACGCGGATCGTGGGCATATGAGGCACCAGCAGCTCGCCCAGGTCCCCTGCAGCCATCTTTCCGCCGCCGCCCGGCACGCTGAACAGGGCGCCCCGCCGCTGCATGGCCGCGGAGCGCAGCGGGCCCGGGGAGAAGCGCGTCGCAGCCGGAGAGCAGGACCAGGACGCAGCAGCGGCCGCGGGCTGAGGATCGGCTCAGGCTAGGGTGGCTCGGCCCCTGCCCCGGCCGGCCGGCGGGCGGGAGCTGCTATTTTTAATCCAATGGCGAGTCGCCGGCCCAGCTGCAGCGTCAGGCGGGGCGCGCGCCAGCCGCAGCGCCGGGGAGGGGGATGCCGCGCGGGCGGGGACGCAGGAGTGGGAATAGGGGAGGCCCGGGGTCCCCAAGCACACCTCCCGAACCGCTGTGGGCCCCACCTCGGGGATGTAATTTCCAACTGCCCAGGATCAGGTCCTGGGAAGCCCGCACAAAAAATCAGCGCGGCCTCCCCATAGATCGGAAAGGGGTGGGTGGGATTCGGGTGTCGCCTCGCCCTCAGGTTCTTGCTTTTCACTTTTTTTAAACATGCAAAGATCTATAAAAGACACTAGAATCCATCGGGACCTGGAGAAGGAAGAGTTATGTTTCCCCATATGTTGCAAGAGTAGAGGCTGTGGGAATTCTACCCCCTCCTCCCTCTACCACCACCCTGTAAGATAAGGATATCTATTTTTCTCCAGCTTTACAATGTCTTCGTATGACTCAAGGTCCCTTGTCGATCATTCGGTGGCCTGATTTGAGGATCCATGCGCAGACCTACAAAGTCCTGCCCTTGCTTGTGGATTCTTCAAAATAAAATAATGGGGGGGGGGGCTTAATAATGTGGAAATAGAGCGTGTCGCGTGGCGTATACTCTCATTTCTATCATTTCCTTTTTTAAAAAAAGAGTAAATAAATAAATAACCATGGAATGAGGAGATGGAAACAAGTTCAGGAGCTCGAAATTAGCCTTGGCTACATGAGATGCTGTCTTAAAAAAAAAAATCCTACAGTGAGGTTTAGTTCTACTCTTACAGCACAGGTATTCCGCTGAGGTTCCCTAACTATATGTATCACACTACCAAAGCGTAGCTCTTTATGATACCCAGAAGCTGCAAATCCAAAGCATTTCTGTAAGACTCCCCAGTTAAAACGATCCTTAAAGTCGGTGGTGATGTTACTAAATTTCTCTGCCTCATATTGCTTCAGAGCAAAGAATTAGACACGTGTCTTGGCTTCCTCCATATCCAGTAGGATCTCTGCCTGTTCACAAACTGGTTACAGAAAGAAACTTGATTTAAAATCTTCAAAGCTTAATATCCAATCTTGAATTAAACAAAAATCAAATCGGTGAGATTTGTTTCTCAGCTTGCAGCTGATCAAAGATTTGTCAAATTAGTCCAGGCTTGAGAGACACCCTCATACCCATTGCTGGTGGGAACAAGAACTGCACATCTCTGAAAGGATATTTACTTTTATTTATTTATTTTTTGTCATTGTTGTTTAAAACAGAGTATCACTTTGTATCCTGAGCTGATCTTGACTCCTGGTGATCCCCCAGGCTCAGTCCAATCCGTCACCCCCATTTGTTTCCCCACTGCTGGATTTCAGGCCTGTGCATTCTGGAAGGAAATTTAGCAACACTGATGCTAATTTTATATGTATATATTGTTTTCCAAGGGGTATCCTGGGTGATACTTACGCCACATTTAAATTCCATCCATGTAGGCTACTTGTTGGAGCATGGTTTATAACAGGAGACTGGGAGCTAAGAAAAGATCCCTCTGTGGGAAGTAGTTACGATAGAGCACCTCTAAAAACAATGAGGTCACTCTGCACTGTCATCAGGCACATCACTGAATGGAAACAGAAAGTAATTTTGTGTGTGAAAGCCAGGAATGTGCACGAGAGGCTGGCCACCTACAGTGTCCGGTCGGGCTTCCTGTCCAGCCCTTGAGAGGTTCCTGTACGCACTTGTGTGCATGCCTTTTGGCCCCCACATATCTCTTAGAAAATGTGCAAGCTATAATTGTCAAGATTGTTGAGCCAGAACTCCTGCAGCCATTAGGATTCCTTACCATCCTTTACTTTTCTATGTGATTCTAATAGCTTTCTTTCCCTCTGCTTGTCTTATTGAACCCAAGAGCCTGCTACTATTGGGAAAACAATAATTCAAATACTCTGCCTCTGAGCTATATCCCCAGCTCCTTTTAAAACTGTATACTGAGATGGGATCTGGTTGTGTTGTCCAGACTGGCCTTGAACTTGCCACTCTCCTGCCTCAGTGTTCCCAGTAGCTGAGATTATAGCCTTGAGCCCCACACCCTATTTCAACCTTCTTATCGGGTACAGTGAGATTGATTGCTCAGCAGATAAAGGTGGATGCTGTTTAAGCCTAATGACCCAAGTTCAGTGCCCAGAACCCACATAAAGGTAGAAACAGAACTGACTCTGTAAAGTTGTCTTCAGATATCTACATACTCAAAGTGGCAGTCCACACACACACTAATAACAAGAATGAACTAAGATTTCCTTATAAAAACATCTCAGGTTCAATAGCCAGTACAGAAGTTGAAGGCCACCGCTGGATCACAGCCATGTGTACCAACCCTTCTCATAGAACAACACAGGCTAAAGTGATGGACTGAACCAGTAGTGTTGCACACCTGGAATCCCAGCAGTTGGGGGTTGAAGATACCATGAATTCAAGGCCAGCATTGGCTACACGGTGAATTCCAGGCCAGTCTGAGCTCCAAAGAGGATCCATCTCAAAACAAAACAAATGACCGGAAGAGATATTTGTAGAACACACCAGAGTCAAAGAGGCTTACTGCAGCAAGGGCAACTAGTATGGGATCTGCAAGGACTTCAGATCCCACCTATGGCCTTCCAGAGAGCTAATGGGTGTGTACCAAGAGTGCAAAGATATAAACACACATACATTTATATATATATATATAGATATAGATATAGATATAGATCATATGTGAATACAGATACATGTAAAACCTATAGGCACAGCAGAATGCCAGTGGCATGCCAGATGACATTTCTAATCACAACAGGGGGAAGTAGACATCAACTGAACATAGATAGATAATCAAACCACGTATACCTATCTACTCAAAGATGCAAATCTTAAAATGATCGTTATGAACTTTGCCTCAGTATTTTTACAGCATCTCGGTTAACATGCAATGCTTATGCAATACCATTGAAAGTCAGTTAAATAAACATATGTTTGTGTTGTGACTAGAAAAACATAAAATTTAAATGGTTCTGTTTGGGAGCTGGTCATAGGATTTGTTTTTAATGTGTCTCCAACAAGGTTGCCTGTATTGTACAATATAAAACATTATCAAAACAAAAATTTAAGTAAAAGAAACTTCACTGAATTAAGAAAATGTCTTTATCAAGACATTTCAAGGCTGGACACAGTGGCACATGCAGGTTGTCCCATCTACTTGGGAATCTGAGTGGAAAGGTTGTCTGGGTCCAGGAGTTCAAGACCAGCCTGTGCAATACACTTATCCAAAGAAAGGAAGGAAGGAAGGAAGGAAGGAAGGAAGGAAGGAAGGAAGGAAGGAAGGAAAGACAGACCTTAGAGAAAAATCTGGCTCAATTACTGAAAGCTTTAAACTTAGTTTTTCAAATTCTAGATATGAACTCATAACAGGACTCTTTATTTTCAGGCCAGTTTCTGCACATAGATCTTATTGCGCAGACTGAAGGAGTAATGATATATAAATACTTAACTTCTAACAGATCCAATGTCTCCACATTTCACACTGACTTTTGTCACATCAGGCCATTCTGCTTCTGTCAAGTTTCTCTCACGATGTCCTGGCAGAGCCCAGCTAAGCAGACAGCACTCTAGGACCCTCCTCTGTTCTTCAGAGTCCACCTCCCCACAGTACTTTTGAAAACAGCAAGTGACTGTTCCCTAAGGAGAGATGAATAGGTTCCAGCCTTGGTCCAAAACTCTCCCATCTCGTATCTATCATCTCAGTCCTTTCAAAATGTATTTGTTTCATGAAGTCTCTTCTGACTCCCTCCAGACAACAACCCTCAGAGACCTATCGTTACAAATTATAGCAGGTGCAGCAGTGAAGAGAGTATCCTGCTCTTGTAGGGGACCCAAGTTCATTTCCCAGCACCCACCCCATGTTCACAACCACCTGTAACTCTAGCTCCGGGGGCGGGGGGGGTCAGCACTTCTGACCTCCACAGGCATCGTTCACTCACACAAGTGTGTGAGCATGCATGAACATGCTTATAATTTAAAATAATAAATCTTGGTGGTGGAGAATACTTGCTTAGCATATGCAGAGCCCTGTATTTGATCCTGAGCACACAGCAATAAATGACTACAAAATTTACAAGCCTTGCTGCCTGTCATCAGAAACTCCATTACGATGTGTCTTGCGCTGTTGCTCGGGTTAGCCTGGGTTGCATGTCTAAATCTGCAAGCTCTGTATTTGTGCAATGTTGACTGCCCAGAATGGTTTATTTGGGGCATTCATAAGTACCTGACAAGTGATTGACTCACCTCAGTGACATTGGAACAAATGCTCTGCAGTCAGCTTTGTTCATTTGTTTTGGTAAAATACTTTGCTGCACAAATGTTATTTCAAGAACCGACAGAGGTCACATCAAGTGTGATACGAATATTAGTTATAATGACTTATGCCAAGAGGAAAAAATCAAGGAAATCTACAGAGTAAAAAGATATCATAATTATGTCAATTAACAGAAAAGCTCTTGACCTCAAAGGCTTGCCTGTAATGCGAGCCACTTATTGTGAGGCCTGGGGAGAGTGAACCATAAGATCTTCAGTCCTGTGAGAAACCTCCGTGAGAAGTGCCGTTGATTAACTGCAAAACAATGTATACCGATAAAAGAAGATTATGCTGTTTTCTTCTTGAGGCTATTCCACAAAGTCATGAAGCATACTTAGATTGTCCAGGCAAGAGCTGGGGTGATAACTCTGTGGGTAAGAACTTTCCTATGCAGATATTAAGACCTGAGTTCAAAGCCCCAGCACCCAAGTTTAAAAAAAAAAGAGCTGGATATGATTGCTGTTAATAGTCCACCATAACTAGATCTTGGTACTTTCTTGCAATGATGCAACACCCTTGGCTGCACAATGTAGAAAAATCAGGCTGAAGTGACCTGGAACAGTCCTCCCCACAGATTTCATAGTGCTAGAAATGCTGTACAGGCCTCTAAAGTAGAAAAGACATCAATGGTCTTGGCCAGCAGTGAATACTGAATGCCACAATACCAACCTGACAGGCAAGACATGGTCCCTGGTACAAATGTGGCATGAATATTATGGAGGGAAAGCAACCACTTCCTAATCAAATTTGAGGCCTGCTCCACAAGAGAGAGTTCATAACTGATACTGTAGACATAGTCAAAAGCACATGCGTTCCAGAAGTCATAGCCCCAGCAGGGACCCTATTAATGTTGTTTTGATAAATAGACATGTTGTCAAACTACCTTTCTAAATATTTATATCAGTACTGCAGCCCTCAATCCTGGCCAAAGAAGCTTCTTTCTGCAGTAAGCAGCAGTTAATGCGAGCTCATGACTGGTCAACTTGAACAGAGTAAGTGGCCATTGTATGCTTGGTCCTATCAATAACAGTAAGCAAGAGGAAACAGAGACGACAGAGAACTGAATGGCAGAGAGGGGTGCTGTGGAGGACTATCTTGGGGGAATGACATAACCATTGCACTCATGAACACACTGCAATTGTAGTTACCAGCATGAGACCTGTATAAGACAAAACCAGGAAGAGCAATCAGTGTTCCAGCAGGCAACACTAAACAAACCAGGGTTAGAAAAAACACAAAACAAAAGTAACAGCAACAACAAAAATGACAATTCATCTTCAATGGAAGCCAAGGTAGGAACTGAAGCAGAGTCCATAGAAGAATGCTGTTTATTCACTTATTCCTGTGTGTTCTGTAGCTGTTTCCTCTGAGAGGGAAACATGTAATCCTTAGGGGAAGTTTCTTAAACCAGAAAGTAAACAATTCAAAATAACTTCAGGAAGTCCCTGAAACTTATCAGATCCACTCCCTTCCAAGAGTACAGTAAATGATGCTGAAAGTCACTCCCGTGGGTCTCCCTGCTCTCGTGGATCATAGGCCGATAGGGTCTACAAGGGCAGTGGGAGCAAAGACAAGGAGGAAAGAGGGAGTTGGGGGTTGGAAGCCCTGTGACTACATACAGTGAATAACCACATTGGGATCAGCTATCAGGAGGCAGGTCAACTTTTAGAGGACTGAGGGTAGGAACATCCAGGCTGGGCAAAGGCCATTGACTGGGAGCTTAGGGTACCTGGAATGCCTCATTAGCATGAGAAAGCATTTCAGGAATCTCAGGTGCTGGTTGAATAGGTTCTTATCTGGAAAAAGGACATTGATCCTGTAATCTAATTGAGGCTACGGGACATTTCCTCCCGGTAGAGGCATAAGTGGGGTCTTAGAATTCCCCTAGACAAGGTCAGAGAAGGAGAAGTCCAGCTAATGAAGGGAGTCTTCCATCTTGCATTGAGCCCAGAGGCCATCCAGTCATGGTGGACTTCAACCTTAATTAACAGAGTTTTTCCCACAACTCCCAGACAAGTCAAATAACAAAGAAGACTTCGAGAGCAGGTCAGCTGCTGGGAAGAAGCAAAGACCAACCAAATTGCCAGGGAGAGGTTTAGACCATCTGAGTCTCCTAATGATATTCTGCTGTACTCAGAGATCAATGCCATATCCAGCCATCCTCCTGCAGCAGATGGGAACAAATGAAAAGACCTGCAGACAGACATCACACAGAGAGAAAGCATCTAAATAGGATGTCCCCACCGAATCCCTCCCCTCAGAGCTCAGGAAAATCCACATAAGAGGAGGCAGAAAGAATGTAATACCCAGGGGGGATGAGGACACCAGGAGAACAAGGCCCTCTGAATCAACAATGCAAGGCTCATATGAGCTCACAGAGATTGAATCAGCAAGCACAGGGCACACATGGGTCTGTCCCAGGTCCTCTGCATATATATATATATATATATATAATATAGCTTTTACCTTAGTATCTTTATGGGACTCCTGAATGTGTGAACGGGTGGGTCTCTGATTCTTGCACCTGCTCTTGGGCTCTTTTCATTCTGCTGGGATGGCTTGTCCAGCCACGCTGTGAGGGTTTTTGCTTTATCTTATTGTATTTCATTTTTTCATGTTTGGTTGTTATCTCTTAGAACTCTGTTCTTTTCTGATGAGAAACAGAAAGGGAGTAGATCTGGAGGGATGGGTAGGTGGAGAGGAACTGGGACAGGAGATATTATATGAGAAGATAATCTATTTTCAATAAAAGGGAAAATGGAAGGAAAAAAAGAGCATATGAATTGCTTGGAAGGGACACCCTCCAACCTGTTGAACTGCCTGCAAGCCACATGTGCAGTGAGCTCCAGGGTCCCATGCTGGAGTGGGCTTTCATGGGGCAACTCTTTTTGATTCATTTCTGCTCCTGTAAGTGGCCCCTCACCCATACACCTGTAAGTAATGCCAATAAAACTCATTGATCACAAAGTTGGACTTTGATGGTTTCCATACTTTGGTCTATACTGGGCTGGCTTTCTGGAGTGATGTGCATGTAGCATCTCCCCAAGAAAAGTTACACAATGGCATGGCTGGCTCAGCCCACTTTCTTATACAACTCAGGAGTACCTGCCCAGGGATAGCACTGCCCACATTGAGTAGGCCCTCCCATGTCAATTATTAATAAAGAAAACACCCCCACAGAGTTGCCTACAGGCCAATCTAATGGAGGCAATTCCTCAATTGATGTTTTCTCTTCCCGGATGACTCTAGTGTGTGTCAAGTTGACAAACACTAACCAGCACATCATTTATCTTTCATGAATCCCAGGTAAAGTGCTCATTTTTTTACTGTGTTATAGATCATGTCATAGTTTTTCCTCTGCTGGATCTTTCTTACCCCTTTCACCATGGATATAAAGTAAGCAGGTTTCTGCTGTTAAATTCGTAAAAAAAATTATCTAACTATATAGTAGACTTCTGTCCGAATGAACTAACTCTGGAGGATCGCTCTCAACATCAGAATGAGGAAAGCCCTCAGTAAGCTTTCCAGGATGGTACCTGCTCACGATATGTAATAGTCCTTAAGGAGCCTGGCTCACAGTATACTTACATTTATGGGCAGATCATCTCTCAAGGCAATCTAACAACACAGTCCTTCAAGTGCCCACACCTCCAGGATGGTAGAAAAAACACTCTGAGGACAGTCATAAACACCAACCTCCAAAGCTGTGTTCAGAGCCCAGCAAATTGTACAAAGAAAGGTCTTTATATGTGACATGTACTGACTCCAAGAGAATCACAGGAAGCTCACCAAGACTGTGCCTCATTCTCGGCGTTAGGAAGCAAAAATGGAAAACTTAACCTTCTCTTTCTAGATTGCTATGATGCTTAGTCTTCATTATTAACTTGACTGCATGTCCGTTTGGGTTTTGTTTTGTCTGGGTTTTTTTTGTTTGTTTTTTGAGACCAGGTCCCACTCTATAGCTCAGGCTGTTTTTGAATTCCTGGCAGTCCTCCTCCACTTTGTCTCCCAAGGGCTGTCATTATAGGCACAAGTCAGTGAGCCACTAGGAGAGATCATTGAGACTCAGTTCTGGGAGTTTCCAGGAGGACATTTCCGGAAATGGTTATCTGAAGGGAAAGATTTGTCTGAATATGAGCAGTACCATTCCCCAGGGATGGTCACTCCCAATCCCCCCCCACACACACACACACACGCATATCCTACTAGAGAAGGCAGCTGAGTACCAACCTTCCTTTTTCTCTTTTTCCTAACCATCATTATGTCAACCAAGTTGCCCCACCATGCCCTCACCCCCATAATGAACTGAACCCTTTCAAACTGTGAGCCAAAATAAGTCCTTCTGCCCTCAACAGATTAAGTTGTTTCTGTCTGATATTATGGTCATGAGAGCATAGAGGTAACCAATAATCACTAAACCCTCTCCAGAAATTTCACCCATGGTATGCATGGGTAAGCTGCTGCCTGCCTCTGTTAGGGCTAGATATCTCATGGTCTAAAGAGCAAATATATTTACCATACAACTCTTTATGGAAAAGATTTGCTAAACCCTGGTCAAGGTCTCTGAAGACTCAGAATCAGATATTTGACATGGCCTGTAAGAAGGGAGTAAGTTGGTCATCTTACTTGCCCTCAGGTTTAGCTTAGTGAAAAACCAGTAGCTATAAACCAACTGCAAGAGATACTTTAACTTGCTTCATGGAGATCATCTTTGAAACACTGACCAGATTGAAATCGCCACAGTGTTCACTATTGGTTGGTCATTGTCATAGTTTTCCAGTCTAAAGCCAAAGACAGACAGACCAGGAGCTTGGTAAGGGCAACTGTGCCCACTTCTAAGGCTTTAGTAATGATGCAAATTTCAATACTGAAGTTTTCATCATAGTTGTAGTATGTTGGGGAAGTGACTACCAGTTCATCTTCCTGGTCCTTTCTGCTATGGTTGTTGTGTTTCCATGGATGAGGGATCCAGTATGGAAACCCTGGGTGATAGACTCCAAAGGTACTTTCAGAAATGTAGATACTACCTGACAGGTAAGCTGACGGTCTTACTGGGCTCAGCAAGAGACATGCTAGCCCCCAGCAAGCCGTTCCTGGCAAAGAGGATAGGCACCCGAACATGCTCCAGTTTTGCTCAAAGCCAGTTTCCAGTGGTCTCTAAAAGACTCAAGCACATAACTCCTTGTGGAGTTACTGCAGAGGAGAGTGAGGTATAGAGGTATTTTATCCATCAACATGGCTGCTCTGACCATATCCAAAGACCTTCTAGGTCTATGTGATCTGACTAGAATGCAGACACACCCTTAGTACACACTGTTATGGTTTGACACTGCCCCCACACCCAGAATAGCAGTAGCCATTTTGTTCAATGACTGCCAACTATTTCACATTGTTGCTGTAACATGCCTGTCAGTCATTGACACAGAGAAGTGACTTGGCTCAAGGACATGCTGACCACATACCCTGTTTTGTTCTGTGAGTTCTGAATGTTTGGTATGAGGTTTGATAATCTTAAGAAATTCCACAAAGCTTTACATAGGACCCATCAAATCAAAGGTCAATATGAACTGTTGTATCTGAAATGGATTGAGCCAGAACTAACCGCCAGGCAGTCCCTTCCTTCACCTGTGTATGAGATCACTGTAATTTTTGTGACTGACACTAAAGAATGCTACTAATAAGCCAAAAAGTTATGATTATAATACTCATGCTCTGCTATCTCAATTTTTTGAAATTCCCCTGTTCAACACCCTTACCTTACTCAGGACCATTCAGCATAAAGGTTAGCTGATAATTCTTTGCCTATTAAGTCAACTGCTCCTTCCTTGCCCTTTAAACTTTTGGACCTGGTCTTTTCTATAAAAAGCCTACCTTGAGAGTAGACTGCAGTTCTTTTTGCAGTCCTGAACATACAATATTGAGGTGTTTGCTCAATAAACTATTCTTGCTTAACTGAGATTGATGTACATATGATTTGTGTAGCAATTTCCTGGACCCCAACTACACCTTTAATCTCAAACAATGAAGATGAAGTTAGTTTGTAGAAGGATGCACCAATGTTTGAAAGTGAAGTCTGATTGAGAGGCAGACGACGTGATAAATCAAACAAAGATTTAACAAAATAGGGTATGCTCAACTCTTCAACAAGAAGTGCAGAGGGAGAGAGGAGGGAGGCAGTTTTACTGGGACAATTATGCAGACACAAGTTGCAGAACTCTTTCAACAAGTTAGACAGACAAGCCATAGAATGAGAAGGAGCCAAAAGATTAGAACATAATGCCAAAGTTAGCATGAGGCCAAACAGAGATTCAGTGAGAAGCCAAGAGAAGCTAATTTGGATCAATGAACTTGGAGAAGAGTTTGAGCCAGAGTTCTGAATTAAACCAACCAACATAGTTAAGAAAGTACTATAAAGAGTGAGCTTATTCAGCAAAAAGTCTCAGAGGCCGAAAATATTCTAGATCTAGATTAGATTGAACAGAGGCTAGAAGCTTCCAGGATGAGACCTAGGTTAGCAGATAGAAGCAGTAAGTCTTGGAGACAACAATTACAAAAGGAGAATAAAAGTTACATTCACAGTGGGGAATTGTCCAGTGTCCACACATGATGATACTAAACCTCCTTTCTCCCAGGAACATGGCCCCATCTTCCACCAAGGTGCTCTGAGGCTTTCAAGTTCCCATGGATATAACCACTAACTACTTAGTGTGGTGGCTTGACTTAGGCCTCTGCATGCTGGTCACGGAGTTGCTGAGAGCAGAATGTAACAGTGTAATGGAATGCCCACTGCCTTCACTCTTGTCCATCCCATGATGAGCCACTGTCAGAGCTGGGTAATTAGCCACCTCTGAGATCCATTACTTACATTAGTCCTCTGCCTCATGTGATAAGCACACTGGATTTGCTTCTGGCTGTGAATCACTACCACCCAGGATGTCCACCTAGGCCTCTGTCATCACCACAGGCATAAGAAAGTCTGCTGCACCATTAATTCCTGTCATTGGTGTTCTGAGCCAGGAGGAGCGATTAGTGAATTGCCTTGAAAAGAATCCAGGCCCTGCTGGAAACATACTGGATGGACTGAACTCAGCACTTCTATCTCTTGAGTGCCATGCTCCCCTGCCATGCCAAGAGACTTCTAGCCCTTGTCACCATGTAGCCCAAGCCAGCATCTGGTACAGGCTTTGTACCAGGCATCCAAGGCTTGCCCCAGGATCCTAGCCCATGCTGAGGCCATCTGTAAGTGAATCATGATCAACCAAATTTGCTTAATGTTTGCACTTCCATGTCAAACGTTTTCAAAGTCCAGCCTTACAAAAATAGCCCATTTTGTAGAACATGTTGATTCTTACAATTTTCAGAATGACTTCTGGATTTTCTCCCACACTGAATCGTCATATAAAATGGTTATCAGTAGAGAGGAGAGACATGTTGGACAATGAGGAAATGGTAGCTGGCTCCAGGAGGGGAATTTTGGATTCATTATAGAAGAAAAATGCCACTTGTTTGGAAGAACCTCAAAATTGAGGATCTACCAGTCCCTGCATACCTAGATGCCTCTGTTTTAATTATAATGGCACATGGTGTTCTTTTCCCACATATGCCATAGACACAAAGGTAAGTCATTCTCTCTCTGTGTGTGTCTCTGTGTCTCTGTGTCTCTGTCTCTCTCTCTCTCTCTCGCACACACACACACACACACACACACACACACACACACACACACACTTTCTTCTTTACAGGGGCCTCCTTCTGAGTACTAGGATTACAGGTGTGTGTAACCACATCTGGCTGGAAATGAGCCCTTTTTGCATGCTCACATAGACAATAGATTCACCCTATTCTTTGAAATTTGTAAAGATTTGAGCATGTCTGACCCTCGCATCAAATTGCCTACTGTCTTTTAAAAGAGCCTGGTTTCTCCCTCCTCTCCACTGTATGTCTAGGATATTGGATACACTTCTGTGGCTCTGGCATACCATCTCAGACAACACAGATGCTCAATTGACTTCACATCTGAGCACTGTAATCTACAACTTCTTGATTGGAAATCAAAGTGGAAGCCCCTGCCTTCCATCAGCTTAGAAAACACCCTTCCAGTTCCAAAGGGCTTGCAGCTTGCAGCACATTCTCTGAAACCAACCAGGGTTCTATCACAGAAAATGCTAGGATCTAGCTTTGTATAAGCAGCAGGAAGGGTTCAGTGGGAGAGTAATGAGTGACTCCATCCCTGAGGCCACGCAACTCACCAGGACATCAACTTGAGCAACTTTCCTCCTGGATGCTCCCATCAGTTGATGCAATGCCTTCCTTCTTCAGACAGCCAACCCAAGATCCTGGTTTCTAGACAGCAGTCTATTTAGATGAGCTTCAGAATATACTGGGTCAGGCCTATGATGGGGAGAGAGTCATTCATCAAAGAACAAATGGGGCCATTATAAATAAATAAGACAATAAATAATGATGCCCTGAAAACCTGTTGAGAATAGGAGGCATTTGTAAAGCACCTAGCATCTGGCCTGTTCTTCCACCATAAGGCCAGCAGCTAGTGCTTTACAGATGTTTCTTACCCTAGTAACACCTCTAAAACTGCAATTCTTAATGTATTTCTAAGAAACTGTGTTAGAATCATGACTTAGTCCCTGTGATACAAGATGTATTAAGATGTTCTCTGCTCTCAGGTGACTTGAAATCTATCTAGGAGGGCAGAATGCACAAATAAAGTTTCTCCTAAAATGTTTTATTATGTAATGAATAATGGATAGTGTATCTACTAGACTTTCTGAAAATGTGGAGAAAGTAGAATTTAGAAATGTGGATTGACTGACAAAGAGTCTTCCAACCAAGTTCATTATGAGCAAAAGGGTGAAAGCCAGATTGCTTACGAGGGGACCAAAGAGCCCTGAGTAGACTAAATTAGAACTTCATGCAGACAAAAGCAGTTCCCCCAAAATCATCTGAAGCTCAGCTCCTGGAGAAGGAGAAACACCTCCTTAGAGACCCCTGTGTCCTAATCTCTAGGACTTGTGAAAGTGACCTTACATGCAGTCTTCAACTGAAGATCTATAGATAAGAAAACTAGCCTATACTATCAAACAATAACCTCAGGTGTACTCATGAGACAACTAAGCAGACATGTGCAGAAGGAGGGAATAGGACTATGACCATGGAGGCCAATGTCTTGGTACATAGGTACTGGTTTCAGATCAGCCTACATAACTGGAGAGAATAGACTTCCTTTGTCTTAAACCACCATGTCTGTAGACCTCCATTGTTCTAAACCACCATGTCTGTAGACTTCTGTTGTTCTAAACCACCATGTCTGTAGACTTTCGTTGTTTCAAACCACTACATCTGTGGCCATTTGTTACAGCCTTAGGAAACTAATCTAAGACTACTTATCTTGCTGGATGTGATGAGACACATCTATAATATCATACTCAGGATACTGAGATAGGAGGATCACAAGTTTGAGGCTATCCTGGACTAGAGGGCAAGTTACAGAACATCATAATAGAGCTCTGGCTACATTCTGCAGAGACATCACCCAAAAAATGTACATATAGAAAATATTACCTATAATAAGCCTGTTCCCAGCCCTCCTTATTCTCATCACCCCCTCTGCTATCACTTTTAAACTCACACATGGAGGAGTCTTCCTGAAGCTGAAGTTACAAAGGACTATGCAAGAAATAACTTCAGAGCATAAAGGGAAGTCACAGTAGACTAGTGGATTTCCAACAGAACCATGGCACTCATTATATGGCCTGCATTTGTTTCTGGTGTCACATGGACAGGTTTATCCAAAGCAAGTAGTTTGCAAGAAAAGTTTAGATACTTGAATATCTCTCAAGAAAAGTTTGTCCTCTGAAAGTGACAAGAGAAGAAAGAGGCAAAGGGGTTGACAAGATGGTTCACCATGTAAAAGCACTTGCTGCTCAAATTTAGTGACCTAAGTTTGATCCTCAGAACCCACATTATAGTGAAAGTAGAAAACCAACCTCACAGTGTTTTCCTGTGACCTCCACACACAAGCCATGTGTGGTAATTTGAATGAGAATGGCTTCCATGGGTTCATACGTTTGGATACTTGGTCCCAAGTTGGTGGAACTGTTTGAGAAGGATTAGGGGGCATGACTTCCTTCGGCAAGGTGCCTCAGTGGGGGTGAACTTGCTCCAATATCAAGGACTATAGCCCTCTGGAACATTAATCTAATTAAATTCTTTCTTTTATAAGTTGTCTTGGTCATGGTGTTTTATCACAGCAATAGGAAAATAACTAAGACACCATGGCATGTATACACCCCATACACACACACACACACACACACACACACACACACACACCCCACATGGGGGGAGAGAGGGGGGTAATAATGAGTAAAATTAAATATACTTTTGAACCCCTGGTCCTGGAAAGACTGGATGTAGGGGGACGCCAAGACAGAGAAACGAGAGGGGGTTGAATGGAGAAAAGAGGGAAGGAAAGGGGCTTATGGGACTTTCGGGGAGGGAGGAAATGGGAAAGGGGAAATGATTTGGAATGTAAATAAAAAAAACTTAGAAAATAAAAAAAAAGAAAAGAAAAAAATATACTTTTGAGAGAGATTCCAACTGCATAGCTCTGGTTAGTCTGGAATTTATTATATAACTCAGGCTGGCCTCGAATCACAGAGACCTACTGCCTCTGCCTAATGAGTTGTGGACTTAAAGGCAGGTCCTACCAAGGTTAGCTAAAATGCATTTTGAAGAAAAGAAAGAGGTAGTTACAAATTGGGGAGGAGTAGAGAAGAGGAGTGTATCAACACCTCTTGGTGCTCAGAACTGCTGCTGTCAAATAGCAATTTACTCTGGACTGAAACATTCTAAACTGGAATGAGGCACATAAAAATGTGGGAAGTAAGGCAACTTTAATGCTCACACTCAGGAGACAGAGGCTGGTAGATCTTTGTAAGTGAGACAGACCATTGTGGTCTACTACCCTAGTATGCTTCTGTTGCTATGATAAAGAACCATGACCAAAGCAACTTGGGAAGGAAAGGGTTTAGCTTTCATGAAGGGAAGTCAGAGCAAAAACTCAAAGAAGAATCTGGAGGCAGAATGAAACAGAGGCCATGGAGGATTGGTGCTTACTGGCTTGCTCTCCATGGCTTACTTAATGTACTTTCTTTATAGAACCCAACCTTCCTATGGGTGGTAGATATGATGGTGAGCTTGGCCTTCTCACATCAATCATTAATTTTAAAAAATGCGCCAAAGACTTGCCTATAGGCCAACCTGATGGAGTCATTTCCTCAATTGAGGTTCCCTCTTTCCAGATGACTCTAGGTTGCACTGAGACAAAAAAATTCTTCCATGCTGGGTGATTATTGTTGACACATGGTGAATTTCATTCCTGATAACTAATAAGTTTATAGGTAGAAAGGAAGATGGATAGATGGCAAAACAAATAATTTCACAAAGGTGGGAACATGGAATACTTGAGTTTTAAGCTCTAAGACTCAACCCCAGGATGAAAAGCATCTTAGTGTCAATAGTGCCAATAATTTCATCTTGTGGATCAGGCCTTAAATCCAATACAAAAGTAGTTGGTTACTCTTATGACATCTATGCCATTATTGTACCAGTGACCACATCTTGCCAGGACAATTATTACTTCAGGTCACAGGGTTCGCAGCTGGTTAAGACTTTTGATTACAGTTTTCCCCTTGTAGAATGCAAAAACTCTTATAACACAATGAAAACTAGCTAGTAAGGATGAGAATTCCAGGTTGGTACCAGCTTTATTTCCCTATGTCATATGAATCAAGTATTTGGTGTCTTTAGCAATAATGCCTTACTTTTAAGTTCTAGAAGGTAAACAAGAGGAATGGTAATAACCTGTACTATTTTGGGGAGGGTTCTATGTGAATTTACTGACCAATGACTCAAAAACTTATAACACCCTATACATCGAATTGGGTTATTTTATTTGATAGTCTATGGTATCTGGGAAAAGCATTGTCCCCCTATTATAGTGTATGTTTGTTTGTGTGTGTGTGTGTGTGTGTGTGTGTGTGTGTTTAGGGAGCTTCTATCATAGTAGATTTCCATATAGTTTCTAGTACTAGTAATCCATCTTCATATTCTTTCTCCTTTTTACCTAGCTCTCCTCCCCCACCCTATTTAAACTTTGTTCCATTATTCCTTTCTCTTTTCCTAATACCTACATTCTATCCCTCTTTACTTGAGACCCATCCTTATGGCTTCTTACTAGTTTCCTGACTTCTATGAATACTCCAATTTAAAGGCATACATCTGTGGTTCCGTGTTCCACCTCACCTCAGGGATGTGAGAACTCTGCCAGGCAGATGAAACACGGAACACTAGACTGTATTTACCCTGTGCCACTATTGGATGATGGGCTTGTGGGAAGCACTGATGCAACACTCAGGGGGCAGGAGAATGCAGCCTGGGATCCTCCACTTGGATGAGAAACGAAGCAGGCTGAGGCTGAAGAGTCAGGGGTTCCCAAGATCCCGGGTGTGCAGTCACTGCTGGAAGTCCTGGGGAGTTGGGAATAGAGGGGGCCAGAGGAATGAGGATGAGCCCAGGGCTGGAGAACGGGGATCTCCAGCTTAGTTCAGGGGTGTGAATGTCCAGGAATGTGAAGGGCCTTCTGCAGGAGACTTAGGGAACATGGCTCTGTAGACAAAAGCTGCCTCCATGCATGGCAGTGCGTGATGAGAGAGACAGTCCATGCTTGTCCATACCTTTATTGTTCATCGTGGAAAATGGGTACTTACCACTTTCTCAAGGTTGACCAGAGATTAAATACCTTTTGCAGGAAGGTATGTCTGAGAAGGGAAGCTTATTGGCTAAACCCTCAGGGTCCATCTAGATACCTCATTAGCATGGAGAACTTGGTGTTCTACATGACCACTAGACTTCATGTGGGGAATGTGGTCACATGTTCCAGGCCAGGAATTTGGTAGGGAGCAGGGAAACTCATACAGTTCTCAGGTAGGTGCCAGGGTCTCTGAACCCACTCAACCTTACCAAGTTTTCTGGCACTGTCCACTGCCCCACACAGATCTAAAAATTTAAAGCTAGCATCCACATATGAGAGAACATGAACTATTTATCTTTATGGGTTTGGGCTATTTTATGTTCAGATCCATCCATTTACCAGATATTGCAATTTAAATGAGAATGCCCCCCATGGGTCCGGATGTTTGAATAATTGGTTCCCAGTTGGTAGAACTATTTGGGAAGAATTGAGATTTCAAAAGACTCTCACCATTTTCAATGTGATCTTTCTCTGCGCCCTGCTTCTGGCCCAAGATTTGAACTCTCAGCTACTCATACCACCATGACTTTGCACTACCATCATGGACTCTAACCCTCTGAAACCAAACATCTGAATAAATGGTTTCTTTGATAAGCTGACTTACTCATAGTGTTTCATCACAGCAATAGAAAAGTACTAAGACAGAAACTGGTACCAGGGATGGGCTAATTCTGTGGCAGGCTAGGCCGTGTGGATTTTTTTTTTCTATTTATTTTTTGGAAGTGGAAGATTTTGTGACTTTGGACTAGAGAAGTGTCTTAATCCTATAAGTGGTACTTAATGAGCCATCCTACCAGAAACTTGAAATACAAAAGTGCTGAGAGCAATGTAGATTATAAATGCCCAGCTCAAGAAGTTTTAGAGAGGAACAATTTTAGCAACTGGGCAAGAGACCATTCTTATGATATTTTGGCAAAGAACATGGTTGCTTTATGCCTTTATGTTACAAATTTTCCTGAGGCTAAATTTAAAAGTAGTGGAATTATTTCTTTGGTGGAGATTTCAAGACAGTCTGATGTTGACTCTGTCACGTAATTATTAATAATCACTCTTCTACAGGTCTACCAGCAACAGAGTGCAAAAAGACGTGTCTAGTTTGGAGGAAGAAAAGAATCACCAGAAAGTTTAACGTTGGAGGCCAAGCTTGGGCAGCAAGAGATAAAGAGACCAAGGTAAGTCCTGATTTGTATTAAATGGCAAGATGTTGCCCAGCTAAGCATTCAACTTGTGAAAACAACAACAACAACAAAACACACACACACACACACACACACACACACACACAAACCGAAGGGAAATTTTCCTAATTCAAAGAAGGACATGCCTAAAAAGGTACAATAAGCTCACACACCACCAAATAGATTAGAAAAGAAAGTCCTCTTGCCAAATAATAATCAGAACACTAAACACAGAGAACAAAGAAAGAATATTAAAAGCTGCAAAGGGAAAAAGCTAAGTAGCTTAGAAAGGCACACCTATTAGAATTACACCTGATTTCTCAAAGGGGATTCTAAAAGCCAGAAAGCCATAGGCAGATGTCCTGCAGACTCTAAGATACCAGCCCAGACTCTTCAGTCACCCTAGATGGAGAAAACAAGGTTTTCCATGATGAAGTAGACCCATGAAAACACAGGTAATAAATAATCTCACACCAGCAAAACCCAAAGACAAGAAACATGAGTGCATACATGCCCATGCATGTGCATGTGGACATACACACATGAGCTCAATAACAGGAATTAACAATAATTTGTCATTGATACCTCTCAATATTAATGAACTCAGATCCTCAATAGAATGACCAAACTAATGGAATGGATGCAAAACAAGATCTATCCTTCTGCTGCATTCAAGAAACATAGTTCAACACCAAAGATAGACATTACCTCAGAGTAAAAGGTTGGAAAAGATTTTCCAAGCAAATGGAGCAAAGAAACAAGCTGGTGTAGCCATCCTAATATGTTACAAAGTAGACTTCAAAGAAAAATTGATCAAAAGAGACAGAGAAAAGCATTTCATATTCATAAAAGGAAAAATCTACAAAAATGATTTTTCAGTTTTTAACATCTATGCTCCAAAACACAAAGGCACCTACATTTGTAACAGAAACACTAATAAAACTTAAAACATACATCAACCTTCACACGCTGATAGCAGGAGACTTTCAATACCCCACTCTCACTGATGGACAGTGTTGGCTATTCACACCAACTTCAGTAAGCAGCAGGGTAAACTTTGTATACTTTGTAAACCTTCAAGGCAGGAAAGTGGCCAGGTCCCCTCTTGAAGAACTCCAGTAGTCAGCCCCAGGCCCCTCAACTTTCCCTAATGGCCCTATGAGTCATTTTCTAACAGCTATAACTGTCATTTCCAGCCCCAAAGTGGGAGAGTGGCCAGGCCCCACCCTACAAGAAATAATCCCAGCAAACCCGGAACAGAAAAATCCAACAATCCCTGAGTTCTTCCAAGCTCTGGACTTGAAATTCCACAAATTCTCACCATGAAAATCTCCACCCTGGAAAGTTCTGTCTCCTAAGAAATTCTATATAAGCCCTGACTTGTTCAGTTTCCCAAGCTGAGGCAGCCACTTTTCTGGGTTTTTTCCCTCCCAATAAATCTCTTGTGGTTTTGTTTGTTTGTTAGTTGTTTTTTGTGTATGTGAGGTGTGACTTTGTGGTAATCCTTGGCTCCCAAATGCCAAGATACCTTTCCCTTTAGAGTTGCAAGATTTATAAACAGATCATCCAGACAAAGACTAAATAGAGAAATATTATTAAACAAATGGACCCAACAGATATCTACAGAACATTTCACACAAACACAAAAGAATAAAACTTTTTTCAGCACTTCACAAAACATTCTCCAAAATTGACCATATACTCAGTCACAAAGCAAGTCTCAAGAGAAAAAAAATTGAAACAACCCCCTGCATCCTATCAGATCACCATGGATTAAAGCTGGATTTCAACAACAGAAACAACAGAAAGCCTTAAAAAAAAACGCATAGAAACTGCACAATGTAAATGTTACAGTTTGGAAGGAAAGATATCCTGGCAGTCGGGAGCCAAGGAGTACCACAATGTCATGCAGCACAACGAACCTAATACAAGACATTTACTGGGAGGGAAACCTCAGGAGGTAGCTACCTCTGCGCAGGTGAGAAGCAAGAAAGGACTGAGCAGAGTCAGGGTTTATTTAGGACGTTTTGTGGGGGACGGAGCTTTCCAGGGTGGGAATTGGTGGGGTTTCAAGTCCAGAGCTTGTAGGATTTTTGGTTTGGGGGGAGGTGTTGTTTTGGTTTGGTTTGGTTTGGTTTTTGGTTTTTTGGTTGGTTGGTTGGTTGGTTGGTTGGTGGTTGGTTGGTGGTTGGTTGGTTGGTTGGTTGGTGGTTGGTTGATTGGTTGGTTGGTTGGTTGGTTGGCTGGTGGTTGGTTGGTTGGCGCTTGGTTGGTTGGTTGGTTGGTTGGTTGGTTGGTTGGTTGGTTGGTTTACTCTATAGGGTTGGGGCTGAATACAGCTATTAGGACAGTTAGAATGTTCTATGAGTAGAACCTGGTAGTTGGAAGGGCCTGCCTACTCCATTTTTTTTTTACTGATAAACAATCAGGAGTCTGTAAAGGGGAACAGCATGTCATCATTAGACTACATCCTGCTGAAGTGGATGTCAAAGTCCTTTAGGCAAACTTGACCTTCACCATCAGGGTAATATCAGGAGTAGATGACTTCTGGCTTCATCGATAGGGGCCAGTAATCCTGTAATAGCAACTGATTAAAAATCTGCTTAGAAATCTTTTGGATTTGTTGTTGAAGAAATCTAGACAAAAAGTTTATGAGGCTGAGTGCAACTAATGGGATTAAGCAAAGGGGGGAGGGCTAAGAAGAGTAGTATCCAATTCCACATAGACTGGCAATGACGCACTAGCCAGAAGAATCAGGCTGTTTCTTACATTTACTCTACCTGACTGATTGGCATAGAAGCAACACTCCTCTTTGAGGAAGAGACAAAGATCATGTCTCACTGCTGTTAGTCGATCTACTCCTCCCTGATTTTGTAGCACTATGGTGGCCACTGAATCTATTTGACCCTAGAGGGTAAGGATGGTCTGAGCCACCTGCTGGACATTCTATTTACTGATGATGGTAAATAGTCTGCCCCACAGCACCATTGGTGATGCCAGCAATTATGCCCAGAACTGCTAGAAAATATAGGATCTTACTTGTTATGACACACTGCAAAAAACCCTATGATAGGAACCGGAAGGGTTCTTCAGCAGGTACCACTTCTAGTTTTGGGAAAAGGAACCACAAGTCCCATACCACTGCCACAATAAACTTGAGGGCCGAAGAATATCCAGACATTGTAAATGTTTGGGCATAGGGCCGGGTGATAGTACTAAGGATTGAGATATAATTGCAGTCTGTGGACACCAGTACACCCAAAAAGTGTGTTCATGAGAAGTTGAAACAGTCTGTGATACCAAAGATAAGGATGTGGGAAAGATGAGAAGTAGAAGTGACATCTGGCTTAGAGCAATTCGCAAGAGTGTAGTGAGAGAATCTAATAAGACAATGGCCACAAATGGTGTTCTTGAGTTTGACCCAGGAGAGACGTACAAACAACATTCTGCAAAGCGATTGCTTTGTTCAACAGATGATTTGCAGTTAAGGTCTGAAATAAGAGATGGTATGAGAAGGAGGTGGGATCAATATCACCTAAACGGGGTGATGTTACGGACATAAGGACCTTTGAGGAACATTGAACCACTTCTTCTATAGTGTCTATACCCAGGGTTTGAGAGAGGGGGATGTATATCCTCTATTTTGACCCTGCCTGATAAATGCTATAGTAAAGTTTACCAATGATGCTGTCTTCCATCTGGAGTCTCATGGGTCTTTAATTAGGATATAAAAGATCCACCATCCCATATAAAAGGTAGAACTCCTTTCTGAATACACATTATGTCTCCTGAAAGACCAATAAAGGCAGTCTCTGTAAGCCAACATAGACAGTACTCTCCAGTTCAATCACAGAGAAATCAAGCATAGGGAACAGGTGTTTTAGAAGTCAATTTAGATGTCCCCAGATGTCCCTCAACGGAGGAATGGATTCAGAAGATGTGGTATATTTACACAATGGAATACTACTCTGCAATTAAAAACAATGAACTCATGAAATTCCTAGGCAAATGGTCAGAACTGGAAAATATCATCCTTAGTGAGGTAACCCAATCACAAAAGAACATACATGGTATGCAGTCACTGATAAGGGGATATTAACCCAGAATCTCAGAATATCCAAGACACAATTCGCATATCAATAGATTTCCAAGAAGATGAAAGGAGAGACCCCTGGTCCTGGAAAGACTGGATGTAGGGGAATACCAAGACAGAGAAGGGAGAGGGGGTTGAATGGGGAAAAGAGGGAGGGAAGGGGGCTTATGGGACTTTCGGGGAGGGAGGAAACGGGAAAGGGGAAATCATTTGGAATGTAAATAAAAAAAACTTAGAAAAAAAAAGAAATAAAAAAAAAAGAAGTCAATTTACATTTTATAGGGTTAAGTGGCTCCTTTTAGCAACCTGCTGGTGAACAGTCTCCAGACACTATCACTTGACTGGTCTGGTGGACTGTTGAGTATAGGTTTTCTAAACCTTTGAAATCTTAATATAACAATAGCATAGAGGAGGAAAGAAATCTGAAACATTTTTCATTACCTTAAATCACTTTCTTTTACCTTGAGAACTGTCCCTTACATACCTTAAAATGCTTTCTTATCCATTCAGATTATGTTTCTGTATCTTCAGGCAGTTATACACTTTCTTAGATCCTCAATCAGAACCTACTTAAGTTTTCACATCCTCCATCTATGTTTGTCAGAGGTATGAGTAGTCAGTCATTGCAAAGCAAGTTTCCTTAAATCCTTTTGTTTTCTTTTGTTTCGTTTTGCTGTCCTCTCTATCAGTCAGGTGGCCTGTCTGACACAGGACAGAGATTTTGGAGAAAACCTTTAAACAAACATGCTTGGGTCTCGAGGAGCAGAAGTCACAATCCAACTCCAGAGCCAGTTTTCCAATAAAGCAGAATAACTTTAGTAGTAGCTACACTCAAAAGACATTTGAACCCTACTAAACTGAATCCAATGGCCAGAAACCCAGAGATAAATTCTGAAGCTTGGCCCTCAGAGTAGCCATGGCAAGTAGCATTGGCAGTGGTGGCTGGTGGCTGGCAGTGGCAGATAACAAAAACAAAACCAATTAACACAGAATATAGAGAGCTTGCACACTCAAAGACCAGTCAGAAACAAAATATGCAGTGGTCACCATCATTTATACAGACAGCTGCGCCTGATCCATTTCCATCTTGGCTCCTGAGTGTGCCACAAGATTTACAAACACACCAGAAAACACAGACCCATCTGCACCCACAGAAAGACAGACAACCCTTTCTAAGCAACCAGAAGAAGGCATCTGGGCAGCATCTGCTTCTGCCTTGGATGGGATTGAAAAGATTTTGTAGTTGGATGATCAACAGAGGATTATGTTTGACTCTAGAGGGGTTTGGGGTGACCCATACTTGGGGATGCACTTGGAAGGCTGGCAAGGGGAAAAGGTATGTTGGATTGTATGCTTTGGAGGAGGGGGGGAAATGGTCAGCAAACCTGGGATCAAGCAGATGGGGGAGGGAGCAAAAGAAATAGAGGCTCTCACTTTGGCTAGGAGGTCCCTGCCCAGCAAGAGGATAGGACAGGTTGATACTGCTAGGAAGGAGTGGATAAGGACAATGGCCTTAAAGATACAGCTAAGTGGTGGGGTTCGATGTGGTTGGTAAAGCTGTCCTCATACCCTATAATAGGGGAGCAGAAAGAAGTGGGTTCCTAAAACTCTATCAGGACTGAAAAAGTAGCCCCCAGTGTTCAAAAGGAAAAACATAGATTGCCCTGATTCTGTGATGTTTACCCAAGGCTTCTGTTGGAGGTGGCAGTGGTCAGGCCAAGGAATCTCAGGTCCCCTCAGTCATCCATGGCCAGATCTATGATGTCGGCTGAAGGGCAACCTGGGCTTGATGTCCTCATGCTGTGAGGGATGTGGGGACAGTCGGCACCCCGATGCCCTTTTCCCAGGGCCTCCCATGGCATGGAGAGTCAGAGAGTTGCTGCTGACGGGGCAGCTCACAAAGGTAAGAAGGAGTCATAGAGGGGAGGGAGGGAGTCAGGTGCAATGGTCAGGGGAAAGTCACAGCTCTGACGAACTAGCACTCAGGTGCTTCTTTATACAAGTTTCACAGAGCAAAGACTGACTAATGATTACCCAAGTGGTACAGATTCTGTGTTTGATTTCTTATTACATGTCCAGGGTTATAAATTCATTTACAATTAGAAAATACAAACAGAACAAATTTTATTCTTATTACTAGCCCCATAACTCCAATTTAAAGAATCTAAACAATATCTCCTCCAAAGCAAACACATTTATTATATGGTAACCTGCTTTTAGACTGACAGTATTTATAGTTTTAAAGCACTCTAGACAAACAGAAAATACCTGAACCAGTCTTTTTATGAATAGCAAATATTAATACCTAACGTTTTTTTACTATATGTCTCATCATCTATACTATAAGATAAAGTAGGAAAAGGTTATTTTAGTCAATCTATCTTATTTACTGAACTTTATTCCTCTAGGGGCAGAGGACACCCCCCCCCCGTATGATTCCCTATCTTTAAACAATCTAAGCATATTGTAAAGGGAGGCCTTGAATTTGTAACCTATTCTCTTGGCCGGTCAGAGGTTGTCAGTTGTCTCTGTTTACCCTCCACCAATTATAGTTTCAGTTTGCTCGGGAGCAGATACCCCAAGAAGATTCCTGGAACGGCCTCATCTACCCATGTGCTTAATGATCTCCAGGGCATAAGGACAACTTCCAAATGGTGCCCAGATAAAGTTAATTTTCTCAGGAAAAGACATAAAATGAATCATAATGCAGAAAGTCCCCAAGAATGCAACACGCAGAGACCAAAACCACAAAAGTCAGAGATAGAAGAACCGTGATTGCAGCGGTCTGCTCAATTTGCTAGAACTTTGTCAAGCAGCTGTGTTGGCGTCATGACTCTCAATGTTTCCAGTGGATATGGCTGGGCCAGCCCTTCCTGGTGGCACCGTGAACATGGCCTAGGTGGCTTATGAGGATTCAGACAAGCCGAGAGACCAGTAACCCTCCTGACTATGTTTGTTTTCAGTCTTTTCCCTCTCTCCCAGGCCTTAAATACCACCACTAAGACTTCTGCCTATGGAATTAGGGGTCGTTTCTCCAGACTTTTAAGTTTGGTTCTAATATCAAAGAAATTCTGGAAGAAGTAAATCAGAAGTGGTTGTTTTCCACCTGGGGTCTCAGGATCCAGATTGGTATAAGAGGGTCTTTGTAAAGTGGTCTGGGAACTGAGACAGGTTTTCATGTTTCTCTTGGATGACATTTTGGATTTTTTTTTTTATAGTTTACTGATTTCAGGGTGGCCTTGTGTAGGTAGGCCAGGAGGCAAGCTATAAATTGATCTTTAGCTCAAATTCCCTCCTAAGTTAATATAGTTCCATTCAGGATCCCAGTCAGGGAACACCTCAGATCCATTCAGTTTTTTTTCTATCAAGAGCAATGCCTTGTGAGTTGGAGTAATAGGTAGTCCCAGATAAGAAATCTGAGTGGTGGGCAGTCAGACTTTAGAGGATGAGATTCTATATCCTCATCTGGACAGAAAGTTTAATGTAGTGGCAGTGTTGACCTGGCTAATTTGCAGGGATGGGTTACAAAGGAGAAGATCGTCGATGTATTATATGAGTTTGAATTTAAGAGGAGACAGAGAGAATAAGTCAGAGGCAAGAACCTGGTCAAATAGATGTAGGCTGTCCCAGAAACTCCAGGGTAGGACTGTCCAAGTGAGTTGGGTATAAGTTGGGTGAGAGTATGGGTCCACTGGGCAAGTAAAGGCAATGTTTTTTTTGTCACTAGGGGCTGATAAGTATGGATAAGAAGCATCCTTAAGGATTTACAGCCCCATGGGAAGAACAACGATGTTGGCCACCCAGATGCCCCAGGACTCTCAGGGGCTAAACCATCAACCAAGGGGTACACATGGTTCCAGCCAAAAATGTGGCAGAGGATTGCCTTGTCAGGCATCAGTGGGAGGAGTGGTCCTTGGTCAGGTGAAGGCTCAATAGATGCCCCAACAAGGGGAAATCGAGGCAGGGGTGGGAGTGGATCGGGTGGAGAGGCATATACTTGGAGGCAGGGAGTGGGAGGAGGGGTTGGGGGTATTGGGGGGGGGAAACCGGGAAAGGTTTTACCACCTGAAATGTGAATGAAGATTATATTTAATAATAATAAAAAAAAGAAGCACCCTTGAGGTCTAGGACAGAGAAATTGGATGCCTCTATGGGGATAGCGGAGAGCAGAGTATAATAAGGTTTGGGTACTATGGGGTGAATAGGAACCACAGCTGAACAGGTAACAGAGATCCTGAAACAAGCAGTAGGCTTCAGTGGGTTTTTCACCATGTGTATGTGAGTCCTCAAGGGGAAAACATGGGGCATAGAAGATTTCTCCTAAAACGTTGGAGATGAGAGGCTTAGGTCCCCTCCCTGAGGCCTTGGAGAAAGTGTATTGAGCCTGGGTGATATATTTGGTGAGGTTCTGTAATTTAATGATGAGAGGGGGTGATATTTGGCTATCATAACTAAGAGGACTTGTTTCCATGTGGTCCCTTTTTATTAAGATGAGAGTGAAGAGATGACTCTACCATCAATCCCCTGTCAGATGGTCCAACTCGGGCACAGCCAGCTGAGTTGAGCTGCATTCTATACCGTGACCTCCATTGTCTGGACCACAACTCTCCCTGCCTTCCTGAGAAGACTTGAAGGACCCCAGGGGCATCCTGCTTCACTGAGGGGGCCTGTGGAGGCTCCAGGAACACCCATCTTAGACTTTTCCCCCACCAATTTCCCACCAGTCGGGTCACATAAGGCACAGCCAGCAGAGCTGACAATCAAACTGTTCCCTGAGATCCATTTTTATGTGTATAAGACAAAATTGAAGAAATCAGTATATCAGTCAAAGAAAATGCTAAATCCGAAAAGTTCGAGACAGAAAACATCCAAGAAATCTGGGACACAATGAAAAGATCAAACCTAAGAATAATGAGAATAAGAAGATTCCCAGCTCCAAGGCCCACAAAATACTTTAAGAGATGTCTGTATACATATAGGGAACTTACAGAACACCAAATATATTGGACCAAAAGAAATCCTCCCATCACATAATATTCAAACCACTAAATGTACAGAACAAAGAAGGAGTATTAAAAGCTGCAAGGGAAAAGGAACAAGTAACATTTAAGTGCAGACCTATCAGAACTAAAATCTCAACAGAGATTTTAAAATCCACAAAGGCCTGGGCAGATGTCTTCCAGACTCTTAAGAGACCACAGATGTAAGATGCCCAGCAAAACATTCAATCACCATAGATGTAGAAAACAAGATATTCCACAACAAAATCAAAATTAAAAACTATTTATCCACAAATCCAGGACTACAGAAGGTACTAAAAGGAAAACTCTAACCCAAGAAGGCTAACTACGCCCATGAAAACACAGGAAATAAATAACCCAACATCAGCAAAACAGAGGAAGGGAAGCACACACACACACACACACACACACAAAAAAAAACCACCCTCACCATTAAAATAATAGGAATTAACAATTGATGGTCATTTACTATATCTCAACATCATGGACTCAATACCTAAAAAAAAAAGACACAAGATAACAGAATGGATGTGAAAACAGGATCCTTCATTCTGCTGCATGCAATAAACACAGTTCAACAGCAAAGGTAGACATTACCTCTGAGTAAAGTGCTGGGAAAAGGCTGAGAGCAAGCTGGAATAACTATTCCAACATCTAATAAAATAGATTTTCAACCAAATTTAATTTTAAAAAAGATGGGGAAGGACACAATACCCATCAAAGGAAAAGTCCACCAAGATGACATCTCAATTATGAACATCTATGCCCCAAATGTAAGGGCAACCACATTCATAAAAGAAACTTTACTAAAGTTTAAATCACACATTGAACCCCAAAATTAGGAGTGGTGGACTTTAACACCTCACTCCCACCAGTGGACAGGTCATCAAGACTAAAACTAAAACAGAGAAATAAGGGAAATGACTGATGTTATGAATCAAATGTACCTAACAGGTATTTCACCCAAACACAAAAGAGTAAACCTTCTTCTCGGCACCTCACAGAACATTCTCCAAAATTGACCATATAGTAGTCAGTCACAAAGCAAGACTCAACAGATACAACAAAATTGAAATAACCCCTTCTATCTTATCAAACCACCATAGATTAAAGGTAGAATTCAACAATGATAGAAAAAACAGAAAGTCTACAAACTCATGGAAATGGAATAACTCTTTACTGAATGGCTACTGGGTTAGGGAAGAAATAAAGAAATTAAAGACTTTCTAGAATTCAATGAAAATGAAGGCACGATATACCCAATGAATGTGGCAGTAAGAGGAAAATTCATAGCAGTAAGCACCTACATAAAGACTAAGCTCAGAAAGTCTTGTGGAAGAATTGGAACCCGGAGGGTATAGGAATTCCAGAAGAAGACCAACAGAGTCAACTAACCTGGACACTTGGGGGCTCCCACAGACTGACCCACCAACTAAAAAACATACCAGGGCCGGACTTAGGCCCTCGGCACATATGTAGCAGATGTGAAGCTTTGACTTTATGTAGGTCCCCAACAACTGGAGCAGGGACTTACCCTGACTCTGTTGCCTGCCTGTGGATCCTGTTCCCCTAACTGGACTGCTTTGTCTGGCCTCAGTGGGAGAGGACAGGCCTAGTCCTGCAGTGATGTGAGGTGCTGAGTGGGTTGGTACCCAGGGGACCTCCTCCTTCTCAGAGGTAAAGGAGAAGGTTGGGGAGAACTCATGTGAGGGAGGGACTGGAGGGGAGTGGGAGTTTCAATAGGGATGTAGAGTGACTAAATAAATAAGTTAATGGAAAAAATTGTAGAGATCTTATATCAACAACTTAACAGCACACCTGAAAGCTCTAGAACAAAAAGATGCAAACTCACCCAAGAGGCGTAAACAGCAGGAAATAATCAAACTGAGAGCTGATATCAATAAAATATAAACAAAGAGAATACAAAGAATCAGTGAAACAAAGAATTAGTTCTTTGAAACTATCAACGAGATAGACAAACCCTTATCCAAACTATCGAAAAAGCTGACAGAGAATATCCAAATTAACAAAATCAGAAAGAAAAGTGGGGACATAACAACATACACCAAGGAAATACAAAAAATCATTAGATCATAGTTTAACAACCTATATACCCCACAAAATTGGAAATTCTAAAAGAAATAGATTGTTTTCTTGATAGATACTATTTACCAAAGTTAAATTAAGATCATAAAAAAACAATTTAAATATAAATATCCTCTAAGGAAATAGAAGCAGTCATTAAAAATTCCCCAAGGCCCCCCCCAAGAAAAAAAGTAGAGGGGGGAGAGGAGCAGGGGAAGGGAAGGAGGGAGAGAGAGGGAGAGGAGGGGAGGGGAGGGGAGTCGAGGAAAGGGGAGGAGAGGGGAGGGGAGTAGAGGAAAGGGGAAGGGAAGGGAAGGGAAGGGAAGGAGGGAGAGAGAGGGAGAGGAGGGGAGGGGAGGGGAGTCGAGGAAAGGGGAGGAGAGGGGAGGGGAGTCGAGGAAAGGGGAAGGGAAGGGAAGGGAAGGGAAGGGGAGGGGAGGGAGAGAAGAGAAGAGAAGAGAAGAGAAGAGAAGAGAAGAGAAGAGAAGAGAAGAGAAGAGAAGAGAAGAGAAGAGAAGAGAAGAGAAGAGAAGAGAAGAGAGAAAACTCGGGGCCAGGCAGTTTTGCTACATAATTCTGCCAGACTTTCAAAAAAGAACTAATACCAATGCTCCTCAAATTATTCCATAAAATAGAAATAGAAGGAAAATTGCCAAATCCATTTTATGAGACTATAGTCTCCTTGATGCCCAAACTACATAAAGATTAAACAAAGAAAGAATGTCAGACCTTTTTTCCTCATGAACATTGATGCAAAAATACTCAATAAAATATTTGAAAACCAAATCCATTCACCATGATCAAGTAGGCTTCATCCCTAGAGATACAGGGATGATTTAACCTACAAAATTCAATCAATGTGGTACCCATCATAAAAACAAGCTGAAGGGAAAAATATATGTGATCATCTTATTAGATGCTGAAAAGGGGCCTTAGCAAAATTCAACACTCTTTTATGATAAAATTTTTGGACAGATTAGGAATAAAGACAATAATATCTTATGATATCATTGTTTTTAACAACTGAGTAATTTCAACTGTGTAAATATGCCACAGTTTCTTTATCCATTCTTCAGTTGAGGGAAATCTGTTTCTAGCTATTATGAAGAAAGCAGCTATGAACATAGTTGAGCTATGAGCATAGTTGAATATATCCTTTGGGTAAATGCCCAGGAGTGAGTGGTATAGCTGAGTCTTGAAGTAAATTGATTCCCAATTTTCTGAGGCACTTCCATATTGATTTCCAAAGTGGTTGTACCTAAATACAATAAAGGCAATTTACAGGAAGTCTATAGCCAATATCAAATTAATTGGTGAGAAACTCAAAGTAATCTCCCTAAAACCAGAAACAAAGTAATGAGGTCCACTCTCTCTCTCTCTCTCTTTATTTAATATATTGATTTAAGGTCTAACTGGAGCAATAAGACAACTGAAGGAGATCAACAGGATACAAATTGGACATGTGGCCAGGCAGTGGTGGAAAATTCCTCTAAGCCCAGCACTTGTGAGTCAGGGGCTGGTGAATCTCTGAGTTCAAGACCACCCTGGTCTACAGAACGACTTCCAGGACAGCCAGAGTTACACAGAGGAACCCTGTCTTAAACACCCTCCCTCCCTCTCTCCGTCCCTCCCTCTCTCCCTATAAAAAAGGTCAGTTATAGATCTAAATAGAGAATTCTCAACAGAGGGATCTCAAATGACTGAGAAACACTTAAATATTCAACATCCTTAGCCAACAGGGAAATGCAAATCAAAACTACTTTGAGATTCCATCTTATGTCTGTCAGAATGGCTAAGATCAATAACACTAGTGGCAGCTCATGCTGGTGAGGATGTGGAGCAAGGGAAACACTCCTCCATTCCTGGTGGAAATGCAAACTTGTACAGCCACTTTGGAAACCAATATGGAAGTGCCTCAGAAAATTGGGAATCAATCTACTCCAAGCCTCAGCTATAACACCCACTCCTGGGCATATATATATACCCAAAGGATTTGCTCAACTATGTTCATAGCTGCTTTATTCATAATAGCCAGAAACAAATTTCCCTCAACTGAAGAATGGATAAAGAAAATGTGGCATATTTACACAGTTGAATATTACTCAATTGTTAAAAACAATGATATCATAAGATTTGTAGGAAAATGGAAGGAAATAGAAAAAATCATCCTGAGTGAGGTAACCCAGACTCAAAAGACAAATATGTATGTACTCACTTATAAGTAAAGTAAAGGATAATCATGCTCCAATCCATAGACCCAGAGAGGCTAAGTAACAAGGAGGGCTCAAGGTAAGACACATAGATCTCCCTGGGAAGGGGAAATAGAATAGATTTTGCAAGTGGACTGGGGTGGTGAGGGATGAGAACAGGAGGGTTCAGGTGGTGGTGGTGGGAGGTCTAGTGGAGAGAGACAATACTGCGAGAAATGACTGAAATTGAGGATACATATGAAGGTGATGCAGAAACCTAGTGTAGGAGAAACTCCCTAGAATCTATGTGAGAGACCCTAACAAAGTCTCCTAGTAATGGGGGACATGAAGTTGAAACAAGCCATCTTCTCTAACCAGGTAAAAAATTCCTAGCAATGGGACTGGGACATCAACCAAGCCACAGAACCTTGGACCTACAATATGCCCTGCCTGCAGGATATATGCTGGGATGAGGGTGGGAAGAACTTGTGGGAGTGGCCAACTAATGACTGGTCCAACTTGAATTGAGGCCCATGCTACAAGAGAGAACCCACACCTGACTCTGTGGATGACCAAGAACCAAAGGCTGGTTAGCTCAGAGACCCAGGAGAGATCCAAATACAACTGGGGGGAAAAAAAGTCAGTGAAATTATCCCTAATGATATTCTGCTATACTCTTAGATTGGTCTCTAGCCCAATTGTCATTAGAGAAGCATCATTCAGCGAGGGATAGGAGCAGATTCAGAGACCCACAGCCAAATGAAAGGCAAAACCAGGGGACTCCTACAGAAGAGTGTAAGGAAGGATTCTAGTAGTCAACAGGGTAGAAGATACTATGAGAATGTGATCCACAGAATTAACTAAGCAGGGCTCAAAGGGGGTTCCAGAGACTGAAGTGACAATCACGAAGCCTATATGGATCTGAGCAGGTCCTCTGTACGTATGTTATGGTTGGATTGCTTGGTGTTAATGGGGGCTGTCTTTAACTTTTCCGCCTGAGCTTTGGACACTTTTACTTCCACTGGGTAGCTGTTATGAAATATAATGCAGCGGTAGGTGGGGGGTAAGAGTGTACCTGGGGAGCCCATGCCAAATTGTCCCCCTGAGAAATCACCATCTGACAGACCTGGTATAAGAAAAGTTTATTTAAACGAAGAGAGGGGAGTGAGGGCCTAGAGAAGGGTAGGGGCAGACAGATGGGAGCAGAGCCATGAGGGCAGAGAAGGGGTGGAGGAGAGAGGACAGAAAGAGAAGAGAGGTTGGCTGAGAACACATGGAAACTGACAGTGAGAGAGGGAGGGAGAGAGAGAGAGGAGGGGACTGGGGTAGTGAGCAGTCCTATTATGTGTTACTGTTGCTGCCACGCCTGGCTCATACAATGGTCATACAATGCCTTGGTCATCGACAGGCAATGGTGGACGGTGATGGTGCAAGCCATTGCTAGGGCCCTGGGAGGAGCCTGGTGGAGTTGCCCATAACCCAACATTCCTCCTTTTTTGCTTAGTTAAAAATGAGGAACTAAGAGTGGGTAATGGTGGAGCAGGTTGGTGTTGTTTAGAATACTTCCTGCTGAATTTGGGGCGACATTGTCTTTGGGGACCCTAAGAGAATTGGAATACTTACTGGTCAGGTCCTGGGAGAACTGGCTGTTTCAATGCTGTCCAGGATCTGTAGAACCATCTGTGACTAGGAAAGAGCAGGCCCAGTTGGAACAGTCTGTGAGGCTAGACTGGAGCGCCTATGGGTCGCTTCTCTATAGCTGTCCTAGATGCAGATGGTGAATAAACACCTGGACTTGTTAGGTGTACATTTGAAACCTTTAGGTCTATGGTCTTGGTAGGTGGGGGAGGGGAGTCCCAAAACCAGGGAGTGGGGAGGAATCCCACACTCTGAAATAGGAAACTGGCGGGAAACTTAGGCTATTGATTGACAGGGGTGCCTATCCAGATAGATTCTGTTTGACCCATGAAAATGGGTCTGAGTGGGTTTCCTGAGGTTTACAAGAATCTTTTAAACTTTACAATAAGAGATAAATTTGTTAAAAAAGCATGAACACTCTTTAAGGTGAGCTCAGGGAAGACAAGAAAACCTTCTGTGAAGCAGAAGGGATAAGAAAGACTTCTATCCTCTGTTCAGAAGACTGGATGTACATAAGTCTAGCATAATGAGAAACATATTTACGTCTATACTTAAGAGACAACCAAAGGAAACTTAAAATCTTGAACTCGTGGCTATAATAGTTGATTGTACAGTGGAATGTTTTGTCAGTGGTAGACTAATAATTTATAAGAACTCCATTCGTTGATGTTAGAGCTCTGAACTTTCGAAGTCCTAACATAACGATAGCATGTCAAGGGAAGGAAATCTGAAGCATATTTGCTCCTTTTATAGATCTTAAATCACTTTCTTATCACCATTTAACCTTAAAGGTTAAGGTTGTGTTTGCCAACCTTAACACACCTTCCTAGACCCTACAATACTTTCTTAGGAGAGAGATGGGGCTAGGGTAGAGAGTTGTCTTTCTATATTCTGTTGCACCTGGCTCACACTTGGTGGCAGTCAGTCAGCAAGGGCAGCAGATGATGAGGCAAGCTGTTGCTAGGTCCCTGGGAAAAGCCAGCAGCATCGCCCATGAGCCAAAAGTAGCCTTTTCCAGCCTTGATAGCAGGGTTTGCACCTTATCTTATTATAATGTTATGCTGTATTCAGCTAATATCCCTGGGAGGCCTTTTTTTTAATGAGGGAGATGGATGTGGGGAGGAGGAGAGGTATAGGAGACCTGGGATTTGCAGAGAGAGAGGGGAAACTGTGGTTGGGATGTAATGCATGTAAAAATTAAAGTTAATTGTTTTCACATGATATATTTTGATTATATTCTTTCCCCTCCCCTAACTCCTCCAAGGTTTTTACAACCTCCCTACCCAGCCCAGCCCAACTTCTTCCTCTCACTCTGCAAAAAAGAAAAACAGTAAAACCAAAAAAAAAAAAAAAAAAGCCAAACATGAAACAAAAGGCCTAGGAATAAACAGGGAGTCTGTTCTGTGTTTGCCGAGTACTCCTGGGCATGAGACCTGCCTTGGAGTGTGTTTAATATACATTTCATTGGAGAAAACAGATTTCCCCCTACCCAGCAGACAAAGATTGCAAACAGCTGCTAGGTGATGCCCCAACCTGCAGGACAGTCGACAGTGAGGAGGGGGGCACCTAGGAGAGAATGGGGACAAGAGACACAAAGAACCGACAGCAAGACAAGAATTCTGATCAAGGTGTAATTTTTATTTTTCTCACACTGTAATTTAAAGGGGAGCAAGCAGGATATAGGGGAGGAGGTAGACGTTATCTCAGGAGACACACTGCAATGTAAAGGGGAGCAAGCAGGATGTAGACTTTATCTCAGGAGACTTGCTTTGACTTGTTCTCAGGACCTTAGGGGGAAGTTGGCCGCAGCCGCAGGATATTGATTAGCTAAAAATCAAGGGAAGGTGGGTGCAGGTTGTGGCTAGGCGACCCAACCGTAGGAGAGCTATGTTTGTTCTAACCTACTTACTTTGGTTAGCTAACTTGGCTAAATCAAGAGCTAGTATCTTTTCAACTTAAATGAGCCTGAATAGCTGAGCCCGCCAGTAACAATGAAAGGGGGGTGAAGATCAAAGTGAGAGTGGCTCCTGGCAGGTGAGGTGTTGGGGTCATCTTCTTGTGCACTGTGTAAAGGTTGTCTTTCTAGAGGGTTGAGTACTGGCTGGCCTTGGGTATTTTATTTATGGATCATCACCTGCCTCAGTATTTTGTAAACAGACACCTCTCTCACCTTCTGATTGGTTTCATAAAGATCTGACTAACAATAGCTGAGGCAGAAGAGGAAAGGACTTCCGGGCAGAGAGAGAGGGTCTCTGGGGAAGAATCAGAGGCAGAAATTTACCAGGTGACATGTGGTATAGAGAAGAGATACCCAGAAGGAATGAGAGGTAATGGACCACGCGGCAGGATAAGATCCTCTTTATTGTTAGTCTTAGTGTTATACCCAAGTCACAGGGACCTCAAAGACCATTGAGAAGCCAATTCCCATGGAAGCACATAAGGGCTTTTATTATGAGCTTGAAAGGAGAACCTTGAGTCTCGGGGTACAGGATACTGATTGTGGTTACAACAAGCTTGGGCAATTTCCATACGGGTCAGCAAGTTAATATTTTAAAAACTGCATTTCCAGCATCATCTGCAGGGACCAAATATGGGGGTAAAACCACCTGACAAACAGGCTGGCCAGGTTATCTATTGTCTGCAGGATGTCTTAGGTTATCTATGTGTACCTTGACCCTGCTGTTGTAGTCTGACTGGCTGTTGCTAAGGGTTGGGGGTGGGGAGGATGTTTGCCATAGGATGTTTACTCACATGGACTTGGAGGTTTCCTTCCTGGAACTGGAGTCTAGCCAGTTCCAGGAAGGCTTCTCAAAAAAAAAAAAAAAAAGCCGAGTTGGTTGGTTGGGCTTTACATTAGCACCTACACCTACCTGTTCCATTCAGAAAGCCCTTTCCTGTGCCAATGAGTTCAAGCCTATTCCCTGCTTTCTCTTCTATCAGGTTCAGTTATTTTGGTCCTTTGTTGAGGCCTTTGATCTATCTGGAGTCGAGTTTTGGGCAAGGATCTGTTTGCATTCTTCTCCATGCAGCTATCCAGTTTGTTGAAGATACTGTCTTCCTCCTAACTGTGCTGTTCTGTTAAAATTAGATGTCCATAGGTGTGTGGGCTTTTATCTGCATCTTCAATTCAATTCCACTAATCACTGTGTCCATTTTTTATCCCAATACCATGCCATTTCTATCATGCTAACTCTGTGATACAACTTGAGGCTAGGGATGATGATAGCTCTTGCAGGTCTTTTATTGTTCAGTTTTGTTCTAGCTATCCTGGGTTTTCTGCATTTTTATATGAAGCTGAAAATTATCTTTTTCAATTTGTCTGAAGAACTGTGTTAGAAATTTTGATGGGGATTGCATCAAATGAAGCTTGCTTATGGTAGAATGGAATTTTTTTCACTCTATAACTCCTATGTTGATCCATGAGTGTGGTAGATTTTTTTATGTCTTCTTCAATTTTTATTTCTTCACTGTCTTCAAGATTTTAATCCTATGACTTTCATTTGCTTAGAGTTACACAAAGATCTTTTCATTGTTTGAGGCTATTGTGAAAGATGCTGTTTCCCTGATTTCTTTCTCTGCCTGTTTGACACTGTACATGAGAAAGCTGATGTTTGTGTGTTAATTGTACTGTAGGCTACTACTTTACTGAAAGTGTCTATCAGCAATAGATGTTTCCTGGTGGAATTCTTAGGGCCTTTCATGTATAAAATCAGATAATAAAAATAAAAAATAAATAAAAATACTTTTATTTCTTCCTTTCCTATTTGTATCCCCATAATCTCCTCCAGTTGTCTTATTGCTCTAGCTAAGCCTTCAAATAGTATACTAAATAGGTATAGAGAAAACAGACATCCTTATCTTAGTCCTGATTTTAGTGAAAATACTTGTGTTTCTTGCCATTCGGGTTGATGTTGTCTATGGGTGTGCTATAAATTGCCTTTATTGTGGTGAAGTATGTCCCTTGTATCCCTATTCTCTCCAGGACTTTTTATCATGATTGAATTTGATGAATCAGCATCTTTTCTTAATCTAATGATATGATCCTGTGTTTCTGTCATTCATGCTGCTTGTGTGGTGTGTTTCATTTATTGATATTCATATGTTGAGCCATCCCTGCATCTCTAAGATGAAGCCTCCTTGATCATGGTAGATAATCTTTTTGATGTGTTCTTCGATTCGGTTTGCAAGTTTATTGAGAATTTTTGCATCTATGTCCATAAGATAAACTGATTTGTAGTTGTCTTTCTTTGTTGGGTCTCTGTATGGTTTACAGGATAATTGTGGCTTCATAAAATGATTTAGGCAATATTTTTTCAGTTTCTATTTTGTGGGATAATTTAAGGAGTATTAGTATTAATTCTTCTTTGAAGGTCTGGAAGAATTCTATACTGAATCCATGGGCCCTGGGTCTTGTCTTTTCTTTTTGATTGGGAGCTTTTTTTTTTTTTTGATTTTTTTAGTTTTTTTTATTTTTTTTTTTGGTTTTTCGAGACAGGGTTTCTCTGTGTAGCCCTGGCTGTCCTGGAACTCACTTTGTAGACCAGGTTGGCCTCGAACTCAGAAATCCTCCTGCCTGTGCCTCTCAAGTGCTGGGATTAAAGTTGTGCGCCACCACCACCCGACAATTGAGAGCTTTTTAATTAATACTTTTATTTCAATAGATTATAGGCTGCTTATATTGTTTATTTTATCCTCACTTAATTTTGGTAGGTTATATATATGAAGAAATTCATCTATTTCTTTTAGGTTTTCCAATTTATTGGAATACAGATTTTTTTTAGGTATAGCCATATACTTCTCTGAATTTCCTTGGTAGTTTTTGTAATGTCCCCCCTTTCATCTGTAATTTTATTCATCTGGGTCTTCTCTCCATCTTTTTGTTAATTTGACTAAAACTTTGCCGATCTTTTTTTAACTTTCTCAAAGAATCAATTCTCTGATGCATCGATTCTTTGTATTATTCTTTGTTTCTATTTCTTTCATTAATTTCAGCCCCAAGTTTGATTATTACTTCTCATCTATTCTTTTTAGCCATTATTTCTTCTTGTTTTTCTAGGTCTTTCAAGTGTGTTGTTAAGTTATTAATATGAGATTTTTTCAGGTTTTGGTGGTTACAGTAGTGGTTTGGGTTTGTTTGTTTTGTTTTGTTTTGTAGTTAGTGGTGGTGGTGGTGGTTTAGGATTTTAGGGTTTGGGGATTTGTTTTGTTTTGATTTGTTTCAAGACAGAGCTTAGCTGTCCTAGAACTCTCTATGTAGACTAGACTGGAACACACGGAAATCCACCTGCCTCTCTACCTCCCAAGCACTGGAATTAAAGGCATGCGTGTACCATCTCCCAAGCACTGGAATTAAAGGCATGCGTGTACCATCTCCCAAGCACTGGAATTAAAGGCATGCGTGCACCATCTCCCACCTGGCTTTTTTTTTTAATGTGGATATGTAAGAGTAATAACTTGCCTCAGTGCTGCTGTCATTGTGTCCCACAGGTGTGTATGTTTTTGTTTCCATTAAGTTCTAAAATGGTAATTTTCTTCTTGATCCAATTTTTGTTCAGTAGTAAGCTGTTCAGTTTCCATGATTTTGTATACTTTCTGTTGTTTATATCCTGCTTCAATCCATGGTGGTCAAATAGGACGCAGGGTGCTATTTCAGTTTTCTTCAATCTGTTGAGATTTGCTTTGTGTCCTAATATGTGGTCAAATTCATAGAAAGTCCCATGAGTTGCTGAGAAGAAAGTATATTCTTTAGTGTTTGTGTGAAATGTTCTGTACATGTCTGCTAGAGCCATTTGAGTTATGACTTTTAGCTCCAGCATTTCTCTGTTTGTCTGGATGGTCTTCTACAGGCAAGAGTAGGGTATTGAGGTCATCCACTATGAATGGTCCCCAGTTGGTGGTACTGTTTGGAAGGGACTAGGAGAGTCCCTCTCTTGTTAAAGAAGTGGTGTCACTAGGGGCTGAGATTGAGGGTTCCAACGCTCTAGCCATTCCCAGTTCCCTCCCCCTCCCTCTCCTTTTCCTTCTCCCTCTCTTCTCTTCTCTCTCTCCTCCCTCCCTCTCTCTCCCTCTCTTTCCCTCTCTCTCCCTCTCTCTCTAACTAGCTCAATTAGTATAATCAGTGTTACTAGTATGCACATTAGTGAAATATCCCTGAAAGACTCCAAGACCCAGGACCACTACCCACAAAATCTTTAATTGGAGCTGACTTACAGGTTCAGAGGTTCAGTCCATTATCATCAGGGTGGGATCAGAAAAGCATGCAGGCAGGCATGGTGCAGGAGGGGTTGAGGGTTCGACATCCTCATCTGCAGGCCCCTAGGAGAAGGCAGACTTCCAGGCAGCTAGGATGAGAATTTTAAAGCCCAAACCCACAGTGGCACACTTATTCCAATAAGGCCACACCTCCAAATAGTACCACTTCCTGGGCTAGGCATACTCACACCATCATACCCCCATGCTACCATGCTACCACCTTGAGGATAATGAACTGACCCTTCTGAACCTATAAGCCTAATATATATATATATATATATAATAGATTATATATATGAAATAGATTTTATATATATGAAATAGATTTTATATATATATGTAATAGATTTTATAGATATAAAATAGATTTTATAGATATAAAATAGACATATAATATATAATAAATATATACAATCTATTTTAGGGAAAGTTCCATAGGCCGTTGAGAAGAATATGCATTTTCAAGTGTTGGATGGAATATTCTACAAGTATCTGTTGGTGTCTTTTGATATATAATAGTGTTAAAAAACTCTGTTTTCAAGAATTCTCTTGAAAAATGTGCATATGCATGTGTGTGCTTATGTGCATGTGTATATGTGTGTATGTGTACATGCATACGAGAGCACACATGTCATGGCTCATATGTGAAGGTGAGAGGACCCCTTGGGAAGCCAGTTCTCTCCTCCCATGTCGGGCATGGGGACTGAACTCAGTCATTAGGCTTCTCAAGGCCTTCGCACACCAAGACTTCTTGCTCGCCCCTTGTTGTCAATGCTCTTGTATGTGTGATCTATCTGTGAAGGAAATAAGCTGTTGAAGTCACCCATTATTTTTATAACCAGACCTACCTGTCCCCCTTTTATAAATTAAAGTTTTATTTTTAATTATATGTATAACAAGGTGCCAGGGGCCAGCCCTGGCAGTTCTTTCTTCTTGGTTCTCTTTTGAGGTAAGCTGAGGGGTAAGAGCATCGATGGGGGCAAGACTTGGTCTTGTGAGATATTTAGGGTGGCATCATGAACAAAGATTACTTAACTGGTTACTTAGCTGACTGCAGAGTATGTGAGTGATAGTCATGACCTTGATTATCTTTTTCTCATAGATTTAACCCCATTATTAAATGTGCCAGTTCAAAATATGCTTATCACTTTTGATCAGCTCCCCCACTCCCCTCTTTTGTGGGATGGGTTTCTCTGTGGAGTCCTGGTTATTCTGCAACTCACTCTGTAGAGGGGGCTGGCCTCAACCATCAGCCTCTGCTGTTTCACAGCTTTTGTGGAATCTGAAAGTGTCTTGTATTACTATACATTTGTTTAGCTTCTCTCCCTTTATGTAAGCACTATGTTGGTTTGACTGCAAGCCGATCTCGGTCACTGTTAACCAGTATCCCATTATGGTAACAAAGTACCTGGGATAGCCAATTTAAAAAGACAGCTTTATTTTCACTCATGATGAGATGTTACAGTTGATTAATTGTGGGGGTCCGTGCAGCCTTCACAGCACAGCGATAAGCTGGAGGAGGCAAGAAGGCAGATCAGCACAGCACGGCTCAGCAGACAGTGTTCTTTAAACTTGAGGAGTCTGACCCAGAGTGATTTATTGTAGGCCTCTTTAAGCTCAGCATGAGCTGAACTACTCTTGGGATGATTATCTCAATCCTGCATTCATAACATAGCATACCCAAATTGCTTTAAGGGACAAACTAAACAAAATGAAGATCAGATGTAACTACACAGAAACTCTTTTTAAAGTATATATGACACCTTCCATAAAGATAGTTCTATACACTAACTGAGGAAAACAAGTTTACAAGAAGGGTCTGGAGGAGGGTCCAATACCAAAAAGTCTCCTGACACACAGATTGTGCAAAGGCTAGAAAGCATGTCCACTCCAGCCTCTTTTTTGGAAAACAGGTTTTGCATTTCTTTCCTTGAAGGAACAACCCTGTGCTGTGTGTTTAATATTTTAGGTTTCCCTAGTACATGTCTGTGAGCACAGATTCCCATGTCCTGTTGCTTTTGGCCCTGTGGTGAGACAGTATAATCATGGCGTTGCCTGCTGGAAGGAATTGTTCCCCTTATGGCGACAGGAAAGTGAAAGAGAGGAAGAGGAGTGTCCTCCTCACTGAGGCAGGCAAGCCTTTAGGGAATAGCAGAATTATTTATTTTATTTATGCAAGTACACTGTGGCTGTCTTCAGACACATCAGAAGAGGGCATCGGATCCCATTAAGATGGTTGTGAGCCACCATGTGGTTGCTGGGAATTGAACACAGGATCTTTGGAAGAGCAGTCAGTGCTCCTAGTCTCTGAGACATCTCTCCAGCCCCTTGGTTTGATATCTTATGGGCCCTCTTCTAACAATGCACTTGGAAACCTAAGACCCTCACCCATGTTTACACACTCTTTTCTGAACAATGCATCTAGCCACCTGTTAGCAACCCAGAACCCTCATCTGCATCAAGCTGCACATACCTACTTAAAATCAGCAGGATAAACAATGGGTAAGTTTTACCTCCCTTTAGCAACCATCAAACTGTTTCTATTCAAGTGTATTCCCAATACATTCATCTAAGAGGATAGGAGGGTGGATCTAGATTGAACTGGTCTTGGGTGCTTTACAATAAGGCATGTTGTCCTCTAAGTGAGCTTTTAGGAAGAATCCCCTACTTACCATCTCACACTTATACATAATTTGATATGCACATGACTAAAATCAGATGCATAATGGGAAGGAACACGAACATTGATCATATTCATTATATATCCAAGTCTGTTAATCAGAATAAAGAACCAACCAAACTACACCTGAGTTGTTGAAGTCCTCTGTCTCTGAACCCCATAAAAAGTAAGCACAATGACTGCATCTAGCAGGCTGTCAGTTGCAACTGTGTGTCTGACCTGAACTGGGAATCACCTTGCTGCTTTTGAAACCCTGTGTGTGCCCTTAAATCAACCCCTTGAATAAGAGGTGGAGAGCCTGGACACAGCCAGCCCAAACCTGACCCCTGGTAAAGTGTTTGGCAAGACAGCCAGGAGGCGAGAAAACATTCTTCCACCTTACTGATGAAATGAGTCTAGGCCTTTTCCATTCCATTCTCTGTAGCTGACAGTTGACCCAACTAGCCAGCTTTGTCAGAGAGCTGACAATCTATTTAAGTGTGCCCTGTCAGTTCATGGGAATTGTTTATTGTGCTGTTTTGTGTCCCGAGAAGGAACCTGCATGACAATCATTAGTGCCCTAAAAATAGACTATGTGCTGTCTTGACATATGCCTAATTTTAAAGTCTCTCTCTCTCTCTCTCTCTCTCTCTCTCTCTCTGTGTGTGTGTGTGTGTGTGTGTGTGTGTGTGTGTGTGTAAAACACTTTCAGGAGTCAGCTCTCTCCTTCCATAGATCAAACACAGCTTGCTAGGACTGTACAGAAAACACTTCTCACCCTCTGAGATGTCTTGCCAGCCCAGGGATGATTTTTTTCTTTTTACATTTGTGTGTGTGTGTGTGTGTGTGTGTGTGTGTGTGTGTGTGTAAGTCACAGCATACACATGGAGGTCAGAAGTCAATTTAGTTTGTTTTCTTCCACCACAAACCTGGAGTGCTCATAAGTAAGCCTGAGTTTGATCTCTGTCTGTCTGTCTGTCTAATCTATCATAAATCTTCTATTTTTGCAGAGCTGAGAACTGGTTGTAGGACCTCACTACATATTAGTTTTTCAAAGTCTATCACTGAACCTTGGGCTTGATCACTGGCTAGAAGCTAGACTGCCCGGCCAGTGTGCCACCAGGATCCTCTTGGCTCTGCCTCTCGGTCAGTGCTGGAATTACAGACACTCCATCCAGTCCACTACAGATGCATGCCAGTGTTTAGTTATGAAATAACAAGACGTACCTCACTAAACAATTTTTGCACATCCAAAGGAGAGGGGCCTCCAAAACAGGCATGTCCCAGGTACAGACAAGGCCCTTCCTTCCTACGCCTGGCTGCTTTCTGACTGGTGTTGCTTGAGCCCAGGGCCTTCAGTTGGCTAAATCCACACTCACCTCAGGGCCACATCTGCACTCTCCGGCTGTGCTTTCACTTTGAGATCCTTTTAGAATGCTGACTAGAGCTGAGGAGTTGGAAAACAAAAAACAAAAAACGGCAGAGTGCTGGCACACATGACACCTAGGATTGGTCTCCAGTACTTCCCACTCCTCCACCTCCCAAAATCCAAAATGATTAACTTTTAACTCAGCTCCAAAGGATATATTCTTTATCAGATGTAACCTAATGTGACTTATTCAACCTTCCAAAGCCTATTAAGTGAAGATAATGGTGTGTGTGTGTGTGTGTGTGTGTGTGTGTGTGTGTGTGTGTGTGTAAGAACAGTTGTAAAGAGTTAAAATATGCTTAGTTCCTATCTGTCACACATTAGACTTAACAACTATTTCAAACAGGATTGTGTTCTTTCTGTGCCAAGCTTTCTGTACATCAGTAGGACATAAGGAATGATATATTCCTTGTATTAGTAGAGTGGCAAAGGGAAACCTACAACTGAGCTGGGTGGTGGTGAGCTGAGGGAAGCAGAGGGAGGAGAAACTATGGCCAGGATGAGAGAAAAAACCCATACTCCACTAAAGAGGATGATATCTGCAGATCCAACACGCTCAGGGCCTGCTCCTTCTTTCCTAGTTCTCCTACAAAATGCTTTGCATGAGCAGGGCCCAGAGACCTTATGTCCTTCTCTCAATCTGTGTGCAGAGTTGTGAGACTGCATAGGAAAGCCTCAGAACAAATCTTTGGGGTAGTGTGTGTGGCCACCCCCTTCTGGGAAAACAAGGAGCTTCCAGCACTCCAGAAGACCTTGGCGGAGGTCAGGTGCAGGCACCCTGGCAAGTGGCCCTGTGGCCTTTCATTTCTTCTGTTCATTTAGGTAGCAACAGACACTTTCCTATTGGGCCAAGGAATACCTGGAAAACTGGTTCCAGGTCCTGCCTCTCCTCTCAGTGGTGTCTAGATGCTGCCGATACATCCGACCTGAAAGGTGACGTCTGGGATGGGTGAGGTCTGCAGTCAACCTCTTCTTTCCAGGGTGTCAGAGTCGAGAGCGGGTAAAGCAGACAAATAGGGTCCACAGAACTCCAGATTGGTCAGGAATGCCTGAAGCGCTACAGCTCTTAGAAAAGGAGTAAAGGGGTTCCACAGCCGGTGAGGAAGGTACCAGGGTCCTGGGCCTACAGCTGCTGTGGTGGAGATGCCAGGGATGGAGATGTTGGGGCTGCACTCTGCTTGGATGCAAGCCTCTGCCAGGCAGATGGGCCCCAAAGTCCAACGAGTACAACAGGGGGAGACAGCCCTTCCCCCAAATGTTACAGCTCAGTAAAAATAGTCAGTTTCAAAAGATCCTTGGTGAAATAACTTGTGTGCTTTATTCCATGTGGACAGGACTACATGAACCTTGAGACTTGGGGGGATTCTTTTGGTTGATGCTGAGATGCTGGTGATGCTCTATTTGCCTGAGAAGAATTCTAAGTGCTATGCTATGTGGCTGACTGACTTGTGACCATCCACCTGGTTGGGGGTCTCTGGGTCACACGCTCCAAGGCAGGGACGGAAACAGGGAAGAAGCTAGTTCTACTCCTGTCAGTCTCAAGTTTTGAGATTTCCAGGGTGAGAACTTGCTGTACCTTGGCAGTCTCGTGCCTATTCCTCTTGCGGCATGGTCCGCATGCCCCACAGAAAACCAGGAGCTTGAATCTACACGATCTGAGCTCACATCACTGTCATGAAGAGTGAAGAGCAGATGCAAAGAAAGGCTGACCTGAGTTGAGACAGCAAACCCTGGAATTGAAAACTATTTCTGTAAACACTGAACACATCTGCGGTCTCTAATCCTCACCTGAAGAGAGAGAACGAATTTGACAAGAAATGGCGAGGCTGGAAAGGATGTGAAAGAGCCAATGTGTTGCAGCCACGCTCAGCAGACAGTGAGGGCTCGACAAATGACAGGCATGCGGGAGCTTTAACTCACACCTCATGCAGTACTGGAGACCGAGCCTAGGGCTTCGTGTGTGCCAGCTCGCTGCAGTGTTTCCAACTCCTCAGCTCTAGTCAGCATTCTAAAAGGATCTCAAAGTGAAAGCACAGCCGGAGAGTGCAGATGTGGCCCTGAGGTGAGTGTGGATTTAGCCAACTGAAGGCCCTGGGCTCAAGCAGCACCAGTCAGAAAGCAGCCAGGCGTAGGAAGGAAGGGCCTTCAGTGTTTACAAAATGGTGCTCTAAGGAAGTTCAAGTGTTTGTGGTTTTAAAAAAGAATGACATGCACCCCAAAAGTAAAGCAAGACACTACAGTATAAACTCTAAGACTAGCTTACTAAAATTTATTTATTCTGGTGCTGAAGTTTTTATATGGTTGGTTCAGTATTTCTTGTGAACTTAAAATTCCAAGTAGTCCCAAATAACCCTCATCTGCAAAGACAGATGACTACAGTTCCTGAATATTCACAGGGCCTCTGCACCTTCAACCTGATGGACAAAGGTACCCTCAGCATACCAACAGTGTCACTTCAGGAGTCACAAATCCCCAGACCTCCCGCTTTTATTACTACCCTGTAAATCTCAACAGATGAAGCTGAAAGCCCCACAGAGAACACATCACCTGAACCACATGAAGAAACAGCCACAGAAGCTTGTGTGCATCAGAGTAAAAATACAGAGTATTTATTCATCTCTTCCCACTAGAGGAACAAACTGTTCTTAGACAGTTGAATCATCAGTTGTCAGGAGTTGCTTTTGGAGAATAATCAATGAACTCCTTTTCAGGTGTTGGAAATTGATACCAGGGTCCATCACCCCGGGCACGCATCAGTCTTCGAACCTCCAGCTCCTTTAACCTGTAACAAGGGGAATAGTAACGGTGTGAATATGGACACATGAGCAGGTGCAGCCACTATAGCGGTCAGCAGAGGGTCTTCAAGTAACACAACAACCATAGGACAAAAATGCCTTGGCCACTCCACAGCTGCACTGCTCATGGGCCTAAGTTGGCACACTAGACACATAGCTGACTATCCATGTTCCTGTGCATAATAGCCAAGATATGGGAGCAGCCTAGCTGTCCATCAACAGATGAATGGATAAAGAAAATGTGGCACATGTATACAATGGAACACCACTCAGTCACAAAGAAAAATGAAATCACGCCATATGCAGAAGACTGCATGAAGCTGGAGGGCATCGTGTCCTTCTATGTGGAATCCAGGTCTCATACATACTGATATATACAGGAAGACACAGGACACAAAAACAGATGGAGAATGACTGGGGGCAGAAAGGGACAAGTAGGACAGGAAGAGATCAGCAGGCAGGAGGAAAGGGTAAGAGAAGGTAAAGATGAAGATGGCATCAGGAAAGCCATTATTTCAGACACTAAAAACATTAATCAAAGAGAAAACAGTCCCACATCCCAACGACAGAGTTATTCACTGTGTGCAGGATGGTCTGGCACAGCCAGGCCCCTGGAAGCATTCATCTACTGTACATACAAGCCAACTTGGGACTGGTGACTTCTCTCATCACTTACATTGAGCAGTCGTCTCCACAGGCCCTGCTCTGTGGCTTTGTGACAAGCTTGCTCTGTCATCCCTCCTGTTCAATGTTAATACAGTTGGCTACAGAATGCCTACTAATGCCCGTGCGAGGGTCCCTGTGCTGTGAGGTGATATGCTGCCGTCTGCCTATACTGCTCTATCGTTGTTACGAGAGGGAATTTCTCCACAGGAAGTGGAGCCCCCCACCAACCTCACACTGAATGGCCTACATTAGATATTCAGTTGCTAGAGCCACAAAACCCATCAACCCAGAGCCCCATGCAGCTGACATCATCCATCTCTACTCTGGGTGATCTGTACAGCACAAAGATGCCTTCACAACTCCACAGCCAAGGCCAAGCCTTCACCACGAAACCCTTGACTTTCCAAGGTGCACGTAGTAATCTTTTTATGACCAGGTATGTACAACTACAGAATTCACTTCCTAAGCATTAGCCAGCTTTCTAACCTTACTTATGAGATTATATACCTTTCTAACTGCGACCTAGAGTATATTTATTCAACTTTTCAGAAAGGACTAAACACTTCTTTTCCCTCCTCCTTTAAATATAACTACATAAAATGTGTAACTATCATAATTAAAAAGTTCATAAATCTGAGAGTAGGGGGACAGGGAGGAACTGAAGTAAGAAGAGGAAAGGAGGTAGAAATGATGTAAGTAATAGTACTCATGTACAAAGTTCTTATAAAAATAAAAAAATTAAGTAAAAAAACAATAACAACAACAAACAAGACACAGCCAAAACACCCAAGGCTGAGGAAACGGTGCAGTGAGTGAAGTGCTGGCCTTGGGAGGGTAGTTCCGTCCCCAAAGCCATGTAAACCCACCACCTTCCAGTGCCGAGGCAGTGGGATGGATCCTGGAGCTGCCAGTCAATGGCAAGTCCACTTATCTGACAAGCTCCAGTCAGTGAGAGACCCTGTCTCAAAATTTAAAACACAAAACAGATGAATAGAGACTGAGGGACAATACCTGAGATTCTTCTCTGCCTTCCATAAGCATACACCTGCACACACACACACACACACACACCCCTGCACACAGACACACACACACACACACACCTGCACACAGACACACACACACACACCTGCACACAGACACACACACACACACACACACACACACACACACCTGCACACACACACAGACACACACACACCCACACACACACCTGCACACAGACACACACACAGACACACACACACCTGCACACAGACACACACACACACACACACACACACACACACACCTGCACACACACACACACCCACACACACCTGCACACAGACACACACACACACACACACACCTGCACACAGACACACACACACACACACACACACACCTGCACACAGACACACACACACACACACACACACCTGCACACAGACACACACCAAAAAACCAACCAACCAAACAAACAAACCAAAACTAATAAGAACACCGTGGACCGAGAGAACCACAGTAGCCAAGGCATGCTCTTCTCAGGAAGAGAATTAACTGAAGGCAAAGGGCGAGGCAAGGTTCATAAGAGGGCTGTATCTGCACTCATGTAACTTAAAAATAATAACATCTTCTGTAGGAACAGATACACAGGGTCACATGTGGATTTAGTTGTTATACAGGGTAGTCTCTAGTGACGTGGGATGAAAGGAGATCAGGCAGGTTGTGGGGTAGGCTACTGTGTGCAGAGTAGCTTATTTAAGAATTTCTTTCCAGGGCTGGAGAGATGGTTGAGCAGTTAAGCGCACTTGCTGTATTCATGTCTGGTGGCTCACAGGCCTGTAACTCTAGCTTTTAGAGATCTGATGCCCTTTTGGCTTCCATGGGCCTACATTCACAAGGCAGCCACATACACAGAGACATACACCATAACCATTTAAAAGGGGAGAGAGATGGAGACAGAGAGGGAGAGGGACAGGGAGAAGGCATTCCTCTCAATATCAACTATCATCTCCCAGTCAGCAATAGAGTCCCCTCTTCTCCCAGGAGAGTCCTCTCATGCTCCACACAGACATCCATGTTCTGAGCCTGAGCTATTCTTCCCGCCCCACTCTCCTACCGTAAGTCAGCCTTTTCAGATTCGATCTGGAGGATAGCCAGGGTTTTTTCATAGTTCTTCTCAGGTCCATCATAGAAATTCCGGGCAATCCATCTTGATATTGGATGCTGAGAGAAAAGTTGTTTCAAATCCATTACCTCCTGAAGGATTCTTCACGTTTCTGGTTGGCTACTATTTCAGATAACTAAAGCACTTACATGCCAACAACTCTCATGTGCTTTAAGTCACTCTGACCACTGGGCTCACGCTACTGTTGCCCACTTTTGAGATAAGAACTTTAATGGCAGCATCTCCGCAGCTCAAGGGCGAGGTAGAAGGCAAACCAAATTCTACAGACCAAAATCAAAGATCTTTCTACCGGACTCCAGATATAATCATATTTTATGCTAATTTAACCTATAAAGCTTAACTTTTTTAATGAAAAAAGTACCATGAATTGTTACTTATAAAAAATATGGTAGGCTACAAAGATGGCTCAGCAGTTTAGATCACTCATTGTTCTTGCAGAGGGATCTGGATTCAATTCTCAGCACCCATACAGTCCCCAGTTCCAGGGGATCTGACACCCTCTTCTGGTCTCCACACATGTGGAGTACTGAGCACACATGTGGAGTACTGAGCATATATGTGGAGCACCAAGCACACTCATACATTTAGGCAAAACACCAAATCATGTAAAATAAAGAAATCTGAAAGGGAGTTAAGTTTTTAAAATGTATTATCTATTTGATGTGAAAAATTAAATATTAAAAAGTATATCATAATTGCCTAATTAAGACATTTACCACAACATTAACAAGATATCCGATAAAAGTTTTAATAAGCTGTGCGAACCTTGTAATACTCCCAGTGCTCCGGGATGTAGCCTTCTGGGATCTCTGCGAGCTCGGCCTCACCTGGAGAGAAAATGTTGGCGATGCTGGGTTAGCACTGTCAGCCAGTGTCCCCAGCTCCACACAGGCCTTCCGCCCACATTCAGAAGCCAGCTTAGCTTCCCCACGATTCCTCTAGTGCTAAACTCCCTGGGGGAGAGCAGTCCCTCATGAGGGGACAGCCACCCTGTAGGTGTAAGACAGGACCTCCAGCATCTCAGCAGTTTCCCATTTTGTTTTTAGGTAACAAGACATAATGAAGGACACATTCCTTTTTAAAGTTTTGTGTATTTGTTTACAAATGCTATCATTCCACGGAGTGAGGACTGGATGAGGCACTTACCAATAAATATGTTCACCAGTGTTATGCCAATTAAAACTGGGATCCCAGTCAACATAAGGTAGAATTTCTGTAAGGAAAAACATAAAGGTTTCTCTCATGGTCTTTCCTTCTTCTCCCACCAAAATTACCCTCATTTGATTTTCCTCTATCCCTACTAAACAAGCATGACAATCTTGGAATCAGAATCGAATCACTGGTTTCTGTCACAATCCTCTGATTTAGTTTTTAGACAACTCTTTAGTAGAGAACAATATATGTGCAATGACTTTGGACTTCTTGGTTAAAGCAACTCGATAAAGAAAATTCTGTATTAAGAACAGTGTGAAAACAATAGCATTTCAGCCAGTGAAAGTCATTGGAGTTGGTCCTGTTATGAAAAGGACACTCACTATGTGTGACAGCACACACCGGGGAATCTAGAATTCCATAGGTAGAGGCAGGCAGACCAGGAGTTTGAAGTCAGCCTTGGCCTGAGACTAGCCTGGAATAACAGGAGATCCTCTGTTAAATTAAAAACAAAAACCAAACATACAAAAAAAAAAAACAAACAAACAAAAAACAGGGCTAAGGAGAGGCAGTGTGCACAGTGAGGAGGAGGAGGAGGGCTAGGGAGAGGCAGTGTGCACAGTGAGGAGGAGGAGGAGGGCTAGAGAGAGGCAGTGTGCACAGTGAGGAGGAGGAGGAGGGCTAGGGAGAGGCAGTGTGCACAGTGAGGAGGAGGAGGAGGGCTAGGGAGAGGCAGTGTGAACAGTGGGGGGGCTAGGGAGAGGCAGTGTGAACAGTGAGGAGGAAGAGGGAGGGCTAGGGAGAAGCAGTGTGAACAATGAGGAGGAAGAGGGAGGGCTAGGGAGAGGCAGTATGAACAGTGAGGAGGAAGAGGGAGGGCTAGGGAGAGGCAGTGTGCACAGTGGGGAGGAGAAGGAGGGCTAGGGAGAGGCAGTGTGAACAGTGGGGAGAAGGAGGGCTAGGAAGAGGCAGTGTGAACAGTGGGGGAGCTAGGGAGAGGCAGTGTGAACAGTGAGGAGGAAGTGGGAGGGCTAGGGAGAGGCAGTGTGAACAGTGGGGGAGCTAGGGAGAGGCAGTGTGAACAGTGAGGAGGAAGTGGGAGGGCTAGGGAGAGGCAGTGTAAACAGTGGGGAGGAGGAGGGCTAGGGAGAGGCAGTGTGAACAGTGGGGAGGGTAGGGGGAAGCAATGTGAACAGTGAGGAGGAAGGGGGAGGGCTAGGGAGAAGCAGTATGCACAGTGGGGAGGAGGGGGAGGGCTAGGGAGAGGCAGTGTGCACACTGGGGAGGAGAGGGGGGGCTAGGGAGAGGCAGTGTGCACAATGGGGAGGAAGAGGGAGGGCTAGGGAGAGGCAGTGTGAACAGTGGGGAGGGTAGGGGGAAGCAATGTGAACAGTGAGGAGGAAGAGGGAGGGCTAGGGAGAAGCAGTGTGCACAGTGGGGAGGAGGGGGAGGGCTAGGGAGAGGCAGTGTGAACAGTGGGGAGGGTAGGGGGGAAGCAATGTGCACAGTGGGGAGGAGGGGGGGCTAGGGAGAGGCAGTGTGCACAGTGGGGAGGAGCGGGAAGGTTGAGACTGCACACAGTGGGGAGGAGGGGGAGCATCTCAGGGGAGAAGCCTCCATTTCTAAGCTCCTGGTCGGTACTTTTTGAGTCATGATACAGAGAAGCAGTTTTCTAAACAAGCAGTATTATTTATGCTCCTGCTGAATTAAGAATATTGACTTAACATCAACATTCCCAGATTGCATTTAAAAAAAAAATTACATCCCAAAATAGAGCTGCTTCAGTAGAAGTCTTCCAGTGAGTCTAAACTATCTTAGTTTTTTTAAACCCTATCTTAGCAATACAAATGGCCAGCTCAGAGGCTCAGTTTTTAAGGTCTGTAAATCTGCTGTTTTTTCACGGTGCTGGGAGAGGACCAAGGGCCTGACACAGACATGCACTGAGCAGACACTGCCTACCCAATCCTGCAGATTTGTTTCTACACTTGAAGAGGAAACACAAATTGGACTTCAAACTGCATGACCCTGAGCAGAAGGAACGGCTGGCACTTGACCTGCCATCCCGGTGAATCCGTGCTTTGAAAAAACGATTCCAGCTAAAACTTTAAAAGCTCAGTAGCAAGTCAGATCTTACTACCCAATCTCCATCTCCTCTGGGGAAAAAGAAACAGTAATTTTAAAATGAAAGACATCTCCTAAATGGGAATGTTTCCTCCTAGACATACCATAGTTAAGAACATTTCAACTCACCATTAATCTCAAGAAGCGAGCGTCATAGTATAAAGAAGGCTTGATGACAAACAGTCTCTTGCCATGGTCCCCACTGTGCCGCACAGGAGCTGGAAATGTGAAGTTGTTTAACAGGGCTCGTGGGGGAGGGGGGCACAGAGAAGACCACCAGATACATGGGAGTAAACGTGCATCAGGCATTCGACCACCAGGCTATCCCCATTCTTCCCATCGTAACAAAATCCATTTGTAAGTCATTTCTGACTAGGAATATCCTCCTCCTCCTCAGATCAAAGTTGTGGTGGAATGATTTCAGCCTTGTTGGAGATAAGTAGAGGTAGACTGTGACCCCTAGATCCCCTTCCCTGGAAGCTGCGACACTTGCCATCAGCACTATACACCCAGGACTGTTGCTATTCAGAAGCTTCATGGCTACGCTTCTGCTCAGATTCCCACTGTAGGAACCAGAACAGCCAAGGAAACGAACCTGCCCGAGACCCCTTGGTGGCAACACTAACATGAGAAAGAATGTTCCCTTTATTCGAGTTTAACAGCTACGACTCCTCACTCCCTTCAGGACCACAGAACACCTGTGCTGCAGAAGCTGACGCTGTCCCTTTGACATGCCACACACCCACGGGTCTGCACAACTATACTTGGGTGTCAGCATCCATGAGGAACTAGTTCTGGGTTCCTGGATACCAAAACCTCCAGATGATCAAGGTCTTAAGTGAAACAACACCCATACAGTAACCCACATGTTCTCCTGTGAACTATAATGTCTAGTAATACTGTTTACAGTGAATGCCATGTAAACCACTACTATATGGCATTGTTAGGGGAATAATATCAAGAAAAAGGTTACAGGAGCAGTTTACCCAGCACTTTCGACTATCCACATGCGAAGGTGGGAGCCGTCTGGATTTTGGAATCACCTGCAGCAGCTAACAGGTTTTAGGAAGTTAATTCACTAGAGAATCAGATATGGGCATGAAGTTACTAAGCACAGATTATACTACTAACACTACAGAAATAACAAGAGACCCTGACGTTTTTAGAAACCCCTTTAAAAGTTACCGTTATGGAAGAAAGTCAGAATGATACTACAAACCATTCATGAACTCACTAAAGACTGAAATGCCCACTGTGTGCAGGTCCTCTGCAAGGTAAAGGTCAAGATGGGTACAGAGCCTCCTGGGAGAGCGAGCAGACAAGGGAGGCAAAGGCACAGAGGGCAGCAAAGAAACAGACAAAGCCACAGGAGAAAACAGGCCTTTCCAGAGGGAAAGGGCAGTTCAGACAGGATGGTGGAGGGGACAGAGGACATGCACTGTTCTCTTAGGGAAGAAGCTGGCTGCTTTGTTCTACCTGTGCTGGATAGCTTTATGTCAAGTTAGCATAAGCCAGAGTCATTGGAGAAGGAGGGAATTTCAATTGAGAATATGCCTCCATAAGATCTGGTTGTAGGCTATTTTCTTAATTAGTGATGGATGACGGAGGGCCCAGCCCACGGTGGGTGAGGCCACCCCTGGGTTGGTGGTCCTGGGTTCTGTAAGAAGCTGGCAAGCCAGTAACCGGCACCCCTCCATGGCCTTGGCATTAGCTCTGGCACCCAGGTTCCTCCCTTGTCTGAGTTCCTGTCCTGACTTCCTTCAGTGGTGAATGACAAAGTGGAAGGGTAAGCCAAATAAACCCTTTCCTCCCCAGCTTGCTTTTGGTCACAGTGTTTCACTGCAGCAATAGAAACCCTAAGTAAGACACTACCTAGAAAATGTGGTCCACCAAAGAGACCTCCACAGAGCCCCAGAATCTAGATCCCTGTAAATGTCCTGAGTAGGTAGAGATACTGGTGGTTTGAATAAGAATGGCCCCTGTAGACTCATATTTGAACACTTAGCAAGTGGCATTAGGAGGTGTGGCCTTGTGAAGGAAATGTATCTCTAACGGTGGACCTTGGCATTTCAGAAGCCCAAGCCAGGCCCAATGTTTTGTTCTTCCTGCTGCCTGCCAATCTAGATGTAGAACTCTCAGCTCTTCTCCAGCACCATGTCTGCCTGGATGCTGCATGCTTCCCATCATAATAATGGACTAAACCTCTGAACCTGTAAGCCAGCCCCAATTAAATGTTTTTCTTTATAAGACTTGCCATGGCCATGGTGTCTCTTCATAGCAATAAAAACCAAGGCAGACAGCATACCTGATCCATGGAAACACAAAGCAACTTTTAGAAAAATGACTACCTCAACCATAATGAAATCGAGTCCTAAATAAGTCTTCATGCACTTACAAATGACAGAATCTGAAAGGCTCAACACAAAGTAAAAAACAAGTCTTACTGGGTCCACAGAAGCCTCAGCTGCCCACAAAAGCATCCAAGGACAATTCAACCTTAACCTGCTATATTAGAAGTACAATGGATAAAACCTGGATCCTTGGCCTGATGATGTGACCTAGCAATGAAGACCTAGCTTCCATCCTCGGCACCACAGGAGAGTGTGGTGGAGCATGCCTATCATCCGAGCTATTGGAAGATGTAGGTACAAGGATCAGGGGCTCAAAGTCAGACTTCACGGAGTTTGAAGGTAGGTTAGGTTTCACGAGATTAGGAAAATTCACCTGGTTTTCATCTTCTGACCATTCCAGAAGTATATCCACTCCAGAGCTCGGGCGCTTTGTTTGGAGACAGTATCCTTGTATACCCTCGACTAACCATGAGCTCTCTAAGCACTGCAGGCTTACCTTGACCCTCCTTGCAGGGCGCGTACTTTTATAGAGGACTTAAGCAGCCAGGTTGTTCACAAACCTGGCAAGTGACCTGGGACTGACAGTACTGAAGTCTGGGTGGAGATGAGGTGCTGGTTCTTTGTATTTATTTGTATGAATGTTTTGCTTGCATGCATGTCTGTGTACATGTATGCCCAGTGTCCATGAAGTACAGGATCAGGTATCAGATCCCCTGGTACTGGAGCTGCAGATGGCTGTGAGCTACCATGCGGGTGCTGGGAACTCAACTGATTACACATTTTTAAGTAGCTAAAGAACTGTTGAGGAAACTGTTTCCACCTGAAGGGAAGATCAATGGTCAATGTATAAAGGGAACAGTTCTCTGCTTCACAGATTCAGAAATTCCTAGAAATGTGGGGGCTGAAGATAAAACTGGACTGCCTCACACATTTTTCACAGCAGTTGTTCGAGAAACCACATGCAATCTAGAAATCTCCTGTGATATAGGCTAGCCTCGAGGATCAAGCCACTTCTTTCAGAAAACCTGACCACATGCCTTATCTTCAAATAAAGAAGTGGTCCTTCCCAACTGTCTCTGGCTTCCCAAGACAAACATCCCTAAAGTGGGTGGGGCATGGTAGCACACAACCTGAAGTTCCAGCAATCAGGAGGCAGAGGCAGGTTAAGTCTAGCCTGGTCTACATAGGACAAGCTCCAAGCCAGCCAGGGCTACACAATGAGAACAAGACAGAGATCCCCAAGAAATCTCTCCTGTCTCCTGGGATTTCTTTCTGCCTGAATCAACCCTTATACCCTGCTTCTTTGCCCGCCCGTCTGTCTCAAATCTCACCCTTTGGAGCTATGTATCATCTCCAGCATAGCTCTTTTCTGACTTCCCCAGATAGCGTTGGTCTCCTGCTTTTCCCTTGAGCAACACTTGATAATTTCCTTTAACTCGAAGAATGCTAACCGTAAGAATTTGTTAAAGCTCATGAGGTCAGAGGACAATATACACAGCTCTGTAAGTCTCTCCAGTAAGTGTCAGTATCTGACACAAGGCAGGTATTGTGGGAACATTGGTTTTGGTGTTTCACATAATCCAAAACTGGTCATTCATTGTCTTTCTCTAAACTCTCAGTTAAAAGACCATTTGAATTACCTGGGCAAAAAAGCATCTGTCAATCTTTCATCACTTATCAATGACAAACTGATAATGATTCTAAGAAGGACTAGTGAGGTGGGCTGGAAAGGAAGAATATTTGTTGTGAGGTTTGATAACCAGAGTTTGATCCCCAAATCCCACAGTGGAAGGAGAGAGCTGATCCCACAAGTTGTCCTCTGGCCTCTATATGCACAGGCACTTTAGCTGTGTCAAGGGACCTTCTGCACCCCAATTGGGTCCTAATCACCTTCTTCTCCCTTCTCGGAGCACCTACTTCTCCCAAAAGTCCTACATCCAGGCATACCAGGAAGCCCACATACTACTTCTGCCAGTTTCCTGTGTTAAAGTGATGCTCATATTCATTTTACATTGTATACTCCTCGTCTGAGTTCACAGTTCTGTGTTTACAGATAAGGTGATCCACTCTCCTCTACCCTGAGAAATATCTGTGTATATTAGCTTTAGAATGGAAAGGGACTCAGTGTCGTCTGCCCACGGCAAGCTGGAGGGTTTGCTGCTTTGGGCCTGTGGAAAAGCATGATGGAAGTATATGTCAGAACAAACTGCACACCTTATAGTGGCTGGGAAGCAGAGAAAGAAAAAAAAGAGGCTGGTGCCCTTCAAGGGCTCCCCTCAATGACAGGAAGATCTTAGTTTGGAATTCCACCTCCCAGATGCTCAAACCTACCAGCTTCTTGGAAGACTGTGGCGGAAGCACTGAAGGCTCAAAGCCAGTCTGCAATGCAGAGTCTATTCACAATCAGTGTGGGCAACTCAATGACACTCGGTCTCAAAATTTTAAAGAGTAAAGAAAAAATGGAGAGCTAAGGATGCAGCCCAGAGGCAAGAACTCACTTGGCTAGAATATACAAGCACTTGTATTTCATCAGCCGTACCAAAGAAATAAGCAAATAAAATAAAAGGGTAAATTTAATGCTATGTGTATTTTCTAATTTAGGTGCATGGTACTAAAAATGCTTCTTACTCATAAAGCTTCACAACTACTCTGTAAGATGTCTCCGACAATCAGATGGTCATCTTCCGGAAAAGGAAATGAAGATCATGACCAAGTGCCTTCCACTTTAGCTTCCAGAAGGTGTGACTCAAGGTCATAGAGCTTATAAATTCTGCAGCCAAGATTTGAATCTCGGCAGCCTAACTCCAGAAAAAGAAGATGGGAGAGGGCCTAGCCATCTTGCTGGGATGCCCAAGGAACTGGTGGATAAGAGGAAAACCTTCTGGGAGCACTAGCAGACGTGTATGCCCGTGAGAGCAGCGACAGTGAAGCAGTCACTCTTGGAACAGCAGGTCGTAGGCCTTCCCTGTTCTCTCTGGACAGGACATCGGCTCCCTGTGGTTCCCTCAGAACTGCAAGAGTGAGAAATAGTACAGGAGAAGGAACCACGGAGTCTTATCTCAGTTTAGCTAGACTACATTCAGCATCTCTGGGGGAGGATTCAAGGGATCTCTACTTATGTATCTGAGGATATTTATAATAAAAAATGATGTACAAAAGGATTTGACCAAGAAGTGTCAGAACATGGAGTGTGCATGCAGATTAAATTCCTGCTGGGTATTTTTAAAGCACTGGTCCTTTCCAGCATGTTCCAGAAGGTCCCTATGCATACTGCCTCAATATAGAATGTGGCATAATTAAAATCAAGTTGGGAAAAAGGGGGAAATAGGACAAGATGTTTGGAAAGTGGAGAGAATGTTCTTGGCTTTTGGGTAAATTTTTTCATTTCTCTATACTAGACAAAGCTGATTGTGTATCTCTAACCAAAAAGATTAAATGAACTGACTACTTAAAATGGTACCTGGCACTTAGCAGATGATCAATAAACCCTGACTCCAGTGTTGCTAACTTAGTAGAGTGGCACATTATTTTTAATATTAAATCAGGTTCCTCTTTTGTAAAATGACAGAATAACATTGAATTTTCTTTCCATAGTCTCTAAAGAGAAAAAAAATAGATCGACTACTAAGCAGGTGGTACTTTGCTATGTTTACTCTTCTGGAAAGCAGAAGGATCCAGGGTCAGGCTCCTAGGCCCTCGCTATGACTGTCCTGAGACCTGAGCTCTTTACCCCTCTTAGGCTCCTTGCTAAGAGAGCAGTGGTTCTCAGCCTTCCTAATGCAACCCTTTAATGCAGTTCTTCATGTTGTGTCCCGCCAACCATAAAATTATTTTTGTTGCTACTCCATAACTGTAATTTTGCTACTGTTATAAATCATAATGTAAACATCTGTGTTTTCCTATGGTCTTAGAGAGGTCGCGACCCGCAGGTTCTGCAATATATTAAAGGCACGACTTCATTAACATACAGCAGTTAGATACAATCTAGGCTGAACTTAACATGACACATTCACTCACACTACAGTCTTTTAAAATAACAAACGTAAAATATTTTCGTGGACGTCTAAAGACGTCGTGAGGTCCACGGACACAGTTACCACTGTGCCCAACGGGACTGTCACCTGGAGCCTTCTTACACTCGTGCCTAGAAACATCATTACAGCCTTCACTTCAGTGCGCTTCTCAGCAACTTCCTTCCCATCTGCGGGTTAGAACCAGCTGCAGGTGCCACCCATGCTGATTCTGCCCTGAGTCCGGCGATGTAGCGCAAGCCTGTAAAGCTGGCCCTCGGGAACTGGGTGCAGGAGGAGCCTCTGACCTCCGAAACCCTGTCCAGTTGCCCTTGGAGACGCGGGCGGCAGCTCCATGCCCGTCTAGCCTGGCTGCGAGTGAGCAGCGCCCGGCATGGCGTGGCAACGCTCTTCCCAAACGCTGACCTTAAACGAGGCCATCCGATTTCTGCAGCAGCTCTTCACACAGCCAGCGCCGCGACTCCTCTAGAGCCCCAGGCCGACTTTGTCCCCGCTCTCTCCCTCCTTGATCCCCAAGGTCACCTGGAAACAGCCTTCCCACCTCTCACCCGCGTCTCCAAGGCCGGCACCCACCGACAGTCTTCGGAAAGCTCCGTGTGAGAAAACTTCCGACTCCGAGTCTAGTGCCAGCGCGGCGGCAAGACAGCGCTGTCAGCGTGGCGACCGAAGCCCGCTGCAGCAGGCTCATGGCCGCCATGTCTACACCGGCCACGGAAGGAAGTGGGGTGGGCAACGGGAGGCGGGAGGGACAATCCACCAGTGAGGGCGAAAGCTAAAGGAGGCCATGTTGAGTGAGGGCAGCGACCCGTTCCTGCTAGTTTCATAGGCAGGCGCTGGTTGACAAAAGTGACGACATTGTAGGTAGTGCACCCAAAGAGAACCCAGTAAACTCTATGGCATGCTGGGAGGGTCGGGGTGAGAGCCGTGGGAGTGGCCATGTTTAGTAAGGGCAAAGCCTGTTCCTGTTTGCTTCACTTGTCTCACGCAGCCAGCGGAAGTGACCTCGTGGACACCGACCCAGTGGACCTGTATTAGAAACATGGCTGCAACCAGTCTAGTAGGTGTTTGTAGAAGAGCTTCAGCGTTCCTGAAGGCTGCTTGTTCCCTAGTAAATCCCAAGGCCCCTGCTCACTCCGGGTAAGTGATGAGAGAAGAAATGACTGCCTCCGCCAAGGGGCGCTTCTTGCAGAGTGCAACAGAGCTCAGGCCACCGCGGAGGCAGAGAGCGTGACCTTGGAGTCGCCCACCCTGGCTCACCCCGTTATTCCTCCAGCGTTCTGTTGCCGCGGGCGGTGGGAGTATCCGATGCTCGGTGTTTACTCGGACACGCAGTGTACTGGGGCTGAGTAGGTCGGGAGGGAGGTCCGAGGAGTCTTGAGCTGTGGAATGGAAGACTTGCCATAGTGTCTTTGTACCGTCGGATTCAGACACAGATTGTCCGGCAGATACTAAGTGATGAGAGCAGCTAAGGCAACAGAAGCTGCTTCTGCAAGTGTGAAAAAGACAGCTTACTCTTCATTGACATTTGTCAGCAGGGAGCCGAGTTTAGAAATAGTAGAGTGCAGATTAATTGAAGGAAGCAGTCCATGTTCGGTTGAACACTCCGCTCTTGTGCATCTTATATAGTATTATATATATAGTATTAACACCAACTTTGGAAATTAGCTTTTTAAAACCTTACAGAGTTGTAACTTGATCAGGGTGGCAAACTTGAATGAATGATCCCGTCTTTCATTATCTTTCTTTTTTTCCCTTAAAAATGAACTAATTTGAGGATGGAGAGATGGCCCAGTGTTTAAGTACATAGGTTGTTCTTGCAGAAGACTCAAGCTAGTGTCGCTAACTTGACTCATGGTGGCTCACTAACGTCTTTAACTCCAGTTCTTGGTGATTCGATGCCTGCCTTGACCCCTAAAGGCCACACACGGTGTAGGGAAAACATTCAAATACATAAAACTTAAATGTTTTTAGTAAAACAATTTGCGTGTTGTTTTTATAAAAATGAATACCTGTCACTCAGAAGAGAGGCAAAATATTTTGAAAACGGTAAAGCCAGTTGTACATTCCCAGATGAACACATTACCGTTTCGTTTTTAATTTTGCAGATATATATACATTTTGTTTATCATTATTTCCCCAGAACAATAGAAATGTTATTAGAGTAAAACAGTAACTATATACTCTTAACCTATAGAACCAAGAACATTGCCTTCTAAGCATGACTCTGTGATCACACTCAGGAATACTATGCTATTATTTAGCATATGATCCAAAGTAAAATTTGAACTTGCCCTATTAATTCCTTTCCCTTTTCTTTCTGACTCATTATCTCCATTCAGTTCCATTCTTTTCTGAAGGATCATTTATTGCAGTAGTTGCCACTAATCCAATGTCTCTTTCTTCCTGGCAATTTGGGGCAGGATTTAGATTTTTCTGATTATTTTATCATAATTAGGTTCAAGTCAAGAGCCATGGATGTAGCTCAGTGGTAGAGCAGAGCACTTGCCTTACATGCCTGAGACCTGGACTCAATCCTCAGGAAATCCACAGGAAAACAAACATAGATTCCAGTTTGGAAGACAGCACTTGTAAAAGTTTCACATTTTGTTCTAAGGTCATTTTGTCAGCCCATTAAGTGTTTTTAGAAACATAATTTCTAAATATGTACTATTATGTGTAAGATTTTCATGCAGTTATATAGTGTTGTACATTTATGTAACTAATGACTCTAATTCCACATTTAATGCCTTCGTGGGTATCTTAATCTGTGAGCTCCTGTCTACTATGTTAAAAGTTTCTAGATACAGAATTACTGGATTAAAGGAGAAAGCATTGTGCCTTCTGAATGTTGCTACACTGACTTTCAGAATGGTTTTGATCTGTTCATAAATCTACTTGCTACAGTGGAGGAAGCACCTAAAAAATGTTACTCTAAAATATAATTGTGGGGTCAGCAAGATGGCTCAGGAGGTAAAAAGTACTTGCCACTCAAGCCTGGTGACCTCAGTTTGATCCGAGGAACCTAAGTAGTAAAAACTGGGTGCAGTGGCCAACATCTCCAATCCCAGCCTTCCTGGGCCTAGATAGGAGGTAGAGAAAGGGGAAGCACCCAAAAGCTTTCAGACCTGCTAACCTGAGTATTCAGTAGAGTGACATAAAGGAGAAAGACTGTGCCTCAACAGGGTGGAAGAGGACCATCGCTGGAGGCTGTCTTCTGACTGCTGTGTGTGTCGTGGCACGTGAATGCATGTACTCACACACATACGCACTAACAGTAAAGAAAAAGATGTATATATATAAAATTGTATACATATGTTATCTGAAACTGTAGGGTAGCCATCTGTACAATTAAAAAAAAAGTACTTTCTCATGCATTTAAAAAACTAACCACTACTAAGGTAAATATCTTGTGTAGAATTTTTGACACTGTAATAAAGAAATGTTTCTTGCTGATAAAGTCTGAGCATTATAAACTTGACTCGTTTGTTCCTTATCTGTGTTCAGTTGCAGGTCTTCTCTTAGTTTGTTGCGTAAGAACACGCCACATGTCCCATCTTTTCTCCAGTGTAAATTACTTCATACCACATTGTCAAGGAAAGGACTAGAAGAATTTTTTGATGACCCAAAGAATTGGGGGGAAGAAAAAGTCAAATCTGGTGAGATATATAGAATGGTAGTAATTGATTGAGCCCTCCATCACCCTAGGATTATCCAGATTAGGATTTCCTTTTGAAATTTCCTTTGGATTTTAAAGGTAACTGAAGTAAAACTTCCTTGGCTGGTTGGTGGGCTGCTTAGAAGAGGGGTGCTTTGAACGTGTTAAGTAATATGAGGCTTGGGTTTATTTTAGTTGACTTCTGTTTTTTTAAGTAATACTTAAAAATAGTTTGCAGTGACATTAGGGAAAGAAAATGCATTTGACACAAATACCAGCAGTCTTTGCCAGTCATGTTACTGATATTTTCATGTTGGTATTTAATTGAATTCTATTAGAATATAATATGATAATTCTGTGGCACCTTTTACAGATACAGAAACATTGAATTTTGAGAGGGAGTCCTCAGCCGGGACATAGAGCTAGAAGCATCATCTAATGTCACACGTTTCTCCTTCTCGCAGGCGCTTCATGGACCTGCCAGCAGCTGAGGAACAAAAGTAACTTAGACTTGCATAAGCTTTGGTGAGTGGTCTGCGCATTGAAACGTTACAGTTGAACAGCGGGGTCAGAACTGCCCCCGTGTGAGAAAGAACTGGCCAGGTGGTTTGCTTTCATGGGACAGTGGGTGATTGCATGAGCTTGTAAAAATGTCGCAGACATGTGTCACAGTTCAAAGGTAGTCGGAAATTTAGATTTTTGTTGTAAGTGCTATGAGGCAGACCACCACCATTAAACCAGTAGTGTCAGGAAACAAGGTCAGAAAAGACCCGGGGACTGGCTGGTCACAGTGACACTGCTCTCCCTTCCCCCTTCCTCAGCAACTTACTGTTTAATATAAATGCTGATGGAAAGCAGATAAAGACTTATTTACACTTCCCTATATTCACAGTCCCAAAGGTGACTTACCTGCAACCCATAGGAACCCTAAACCCTAACTAGGAACAAGAAGAGGCTCTGCTTACAGGGTAATGAAGTCATGTCAACGTGGGGTCTTTAACATTAACCACATGCACACAGGGGACTGAGAAAGAAGACTGCAGTCCTCAAAAATCTGCAGAAGTGGGACTGGGTTTCCTGAGGCCCAGAGCGCTGTTGCCCTAAATACACCCATTTCTCACCTCATTTGTTTGGAAGGCTGTTTAAGAACTGAAAACGTTGAAGAACAAAGACAGTGTCCCATTTCAAGCAAGGTTCTTTTTCCCTGTTCTAAAAGAACATTCAGAAGATGTCTCTAACTAAAGTCTCACCACTGGCCAGATGTTAAGGAGTCATTCACAGCTTCTGCCTTTCTTTTGACTCCCTGTTTCATGGCCTGAATTTTTAGTCTTATCCTGGTGGGTTGTGTCAAAGGCTACATAAGTTGGGAATATGAGTAGATTTTTCTGGCACATGCCCCTGCTGTCTGTCGTTGTAGAATTTAGCCCAAAGCTTGTTTTGTTTAAACCATATTTGTTCTGGGGGGAGTCTCCCATGATCTGTGTAGGCCTCTGTGGCTCTGTGCCAGCCCCGGCCAGGCTGTGGCGTGTAGCCTACCCACCCCTCAGCCATCGCTGCCTCTCAACCTGCCTCACTCATTGCTCTTACCTACCTGGGTATTATAGTGGGCATTTAATTTTTTATCCCCTAATTTGGAGGATTAGTTCTCTTTCTTATCAGATTGAAGACTAACATAGCATTTATAAAACCCATCTATACTGTGCTTATTTGTTATAGAAGAGTAAATTTTAGTAAAGCGCTGTTATTATGAGTTATTGATAAAGGTCAACTTGGGACTGTCTGAGCACTCACTGTGCTAAACCCAACATCTGCCACCCCTCCGGCCAGGCCTGCGGTGGTTGTATAACCATCCAGGTACAAAGCTCCCGGTTCCTCTGAAGCTGAGGTACTAACGACACCCCTTTCTGCAGCTTAGCCAGGACAGTGCTTTAGAGTTCAGCTGCCTTGTCCCCTTTCATCTTAAAGCCCATACCAGGAAGTCCTCCCTGGTCACCTTAGCTCTAGACGAGGTACCTCGTGTCCACACCTTAACTGTTCTAGTACATGTACCCCTAACCCAGTAAGCCACGTTGGAAGTAGCATGACAGGCTAGAGGTAGAATTTACACAGAAGTCTGAGATGTGACCCCAGAATTTTCTCTGTGGCCCATGATAATAGTCCCTGACCTCTCTGAGCTGTCGTCATTAGAGAGAGGGAACGAGCACCAGCCTCAAGGTTGTGAAGACTGCTCCGCACTCGGGCGTGCAGTAGCTGCACAGTAGATACTGTTCCTCTTCCTTCCCTGTGAGGCGGAGGGACTGACTGTGCCTCGCGATTTTGTGACCCTCTGGCAGTCTGCACAGGACGCAGCACTGAGTAAACGGGAGGGTAGCTCTCCGAGGTGGTGCTGTGTGAGGACTTCAGAACATTCACGGCTTTTAATTTTGATGTAAGGAACCACTAGACAATAGCATTACAGCTTTGTGTTTGGTACAGGTATGTCCTTCTGAAGGAAAGAAACATGCTTCTAACTCTAGAGCAGGAGGCCAAGCGACAGAGATTGCCAATGCCAAGTCCAGAGCGGTTAGAAAAGGTAGGCTGGTGGGAGGTCAGACCCTTCCTTGTACGGGGTTAAAGCTAAAAGGGAAGGAGTTCATGGTTCTTAGATTTCTTTCCAACACCATTCCAACAGTTATACACAAGAGCATTGCGTCATGCTTTTCCCTCCTTCTCAGTTGCTACTTACAGATGGGTGTTTAGTTTTGTTTATCTCAAGCAGCTCCCTGGGAGTAAGATGGTCAGGCCATACACTAAGTCTCTAGTGAGCTGCTCTCTGAGGCAGCCCTGTGAGGGGACCTCGTGCCATGGAATCCACGTCCCGTCTCCAGTGTCCCAGACATACAGTGGCCATTGCACTCACAGTCTAGCTCCGTCTGGCCAATTCTCCAGTAGCTCAGCCCACTTTTTAGTTGGAGGTTCCATTGTGTTTCCCCCTAGATTGTTTTAGAGCTCAGCGCTCGATTTTTCTGTCACGGGTAGCCCATGAGCGCGGGTGGAGCGTAGCTTTGTACCAGTCATAGTACGGAACCTCAGCTCAGTTCACCTGCCTTCCCTTCCCCATACCATCAGTAAGCCCTCTCACATACTGCCTACAGATGAAAGGCCATGTGTGACACAAGTGTGACATGCTGTGTTTGCCAAGTCCAAGTGTCCATTTTGCTTGGACAAAGACAGCAGTGGTCATCACTTCTCATTAGCTTGCTGCATGTTCAAACCAAGTGCTAGTGCCGTATGCACTCGGAAGCAAGTATTAAGAAAGGAAATGATAAAACCTCAAATAGGTTACAGAAAGTCATGCTATAGATACCCCTGAACTCACCTGTCAAAGGGGTCTCTTACAAAGTACTATAAAGGGTGGTTTCTAAATAAAAATACAAGTTCCCCACTTTGTAGATCTTGTAGAGTTCTTTTGCAGTGCAGTTGCAGGTAATGGCTAAAGTTAGCTGTCTCTTTCTTATCTCAGGTCGTTGATTCCATGGATGCTTTAGATAAAGTTGTCCAGGAGAGGGAAGATGCTTTAAGGCTTCTTCAGACCGGTCAAGAAAAACCCAGACCTGGTGCTTGGAGAAGGGACATCTTTGGACGAATCGTCTGGTACGTGATTACACTGACTTGTGATGAGACTGAGTGGAGATCGGTGGCCCCTCAGTACCTTTAAAACTCCTCTCCTGTTGATACGTTATCGGTCTTGTGTAAAGGGAGGTCCCCATCCCCTAGACCACAAAACGTGTTTTGTCTTGTAAAACAAATTCCAGACTAGATAACCCATCCATCCCCATGGGTTCTTGTCTTATGTGAATCATAAGTTCTTTCAAGAGTTTCATGAAAGTTAGTTACTTCTAACAGAAAAATCAGCCTATACACTGTAATTTCAGATTCTAAAACTCAAAGAGCTAATTTCAGACACATCTCTGCCTACCTTGTGCACTAAGAACCTGGGGTTTTTGAGAGTACTAAGAAAATAAGGGCATTTTGTTTGTTTCACTAGCATCAGGATAAGCCCTGGGCAAGTAATGAACAGCTTACCTCCTCCAGGGAAGGGTCTGAGAGTCAGCTTAGACTCTGAGGAATGAAGAACCCAGAGGGTCCAGGACACACTAATTCAGGAACGTGTAGCATCTTAAACATGAGTCAGCAGCAGGTGGAGAAGCTTGAGGTGCGCAGAGTCTCCAAACCCAGCACCTTATAAATAGCACCTCTCACTGATGTGGAATTTCAACCATCCTGTTAGGAACCATCTAATCCAAGCAGAAAGAAATTGCCAAAACCCCACTTAAAAACTCTTCCAAATCCAAAAAGCCAGACGGTGTGGCGCACACCTTTAATCTCAACACTCAGCGAATCTCTGAGTTCAAGGCCAGCCTGTGGTCTACAGAATGAGTTTGAGGGCAGCCAGGGCTACCGAGTTTGAGAAACCCTGTCTCAAAATAAAATCTTCCAAGGATTTAGGGATGTAGCTCTGGTTGAAAAATCTCCAGCATACAGTTTTAACTGCATTTTCTAATAATTTTCTAAAAACTGCTTTTTAAAAAATTATTTTACCTGTTTGTGGGTGTATGCTGTGGTGCATGTGTGGGAACTTGCTTAGCTATCTCACTGTCCCTATTATCTAACAATTTTTATTTGGTTTAATTTATTTGAGGCCAATTAGAAAACAGAAAATTGACGTAAAAATGTATTAAATATTTTGTGTAAAGCAATAACTTCACTTTTTTGGCAGGCACAAATTCAAGCAGTGGCCTATACCTTGGTACCTAAATAAGAGATACAACAGGAGGCGGTTCTTCGCCATGCCTTACGTGGATCACTTTGTCAGGTGAGCAGTGTCATGAGGAAGCAGCCTCCTTGCTCCAGGAGGCCTGTGACCTACCTGAGCTTCCTTTACACCTCGGTTTCTATTACATAAAGAATATGTTTTCATTACTTTAAAAGAAGAAATAGCACTAGGTTGAAAAAAGGAGAAAACTGATGCTATATATCTAAAACCTTAGGTGTATAAAGTCACTGTACCAATAGCATGCATCCTTCTGTAAGTTGTATGTCTGAAAACAAGAGGGAAGTTCTACAGTACCATGTGGGAACGGAAGCTCCTTCTTCCAGGGCTAGTGAAAAGGGGAGGTGTCTGCTGCATGGTGTCTGAGATAATGCTATGCTGCAGGCTGCACCCTCTAGCGTTTCCTGAGGCAAATTCTGCGTTCAGTTTGAGACAAGGAGAATATGGTGCTTCTGTTACAGAATTATAGTTGGCAATAATCACCAGCTAGGTAATTCTTAGGAAGCTAGGTAAAATTCTTCCTCTTTTTTAAAGATTTATTTTATGTATATGAGTACACTGTCACTGTCTTCAGACACACTAGAAGAGGGCATCAGATCCCATTACAGATGGTTGTGAGCCACCATGTGGTTGCTGGGAATTGAACTCAGGACCTCTGGAAGAGCAGTCAGTGCTCTTAATGTCTGAGCTGTTTCTCCAGTCCAAAGCTACTTAAATCACTGAAGCCTTACCCAAAAAGCAGACAAGCCAAGACTGTCTAATTATCACACTGCAGTTAGAAGGGAGGCAGGGACACAAAATTGCGGTGTCATCGTGAAGGGAGCCGTGAACCCTTTAGCTGCTATGCTGGCACACCTGTGACCCAGACAGAGGAGGCTAAGGAAGGCTGTGTAAAGAGCCCTGGTTAGTCCTGTTACAAATAAACAAAACCTGCCCGAGATTCTTTGGGCTCTCACCAAGGCTCTTCACAAATTGGTTTCTACCCCAAAACCTAATCCATAGCAAAAGAGACTTACATTTCTAAGTTTGCCCAAGTTTGTGCACATACACATACACACTGTCCTGGTGTGATGATTTGTGTGTTGAAGTTAGGGGACAACTTGCAGGAAGTACTTCTCCCCTGTAATCCAGGTTGAGGGAATCAAAAGGAAGTGCCTTCACCCACCGCTGATTCCTATCACCAGCTATTTTAGTTTTTAGACTTGAGCATTAAAATGATTAGTATCAACAGGAGTATCTAGGCCGGGCCAGTCTCGAGCTCTGCCTGCTGGGATTAAAGGTGCACCAACATTCCCAACTTCATTTTTGTCCAGTGTACCTGTGCAGTGGGGACCCTAACACACCTGTATTTCAGAACCAGCCTTGGGTTGTCTGTCCTTCAAATGGTTCCTGCACTGCATCGAACCTTCCTTCTTCCATTGTCTGCTCTAGTATATAGGCTCTTGCTAAACATGATCCACTCTGCTCTGTGCCTCCTGATTTTTAAGGCTTTTATCACACTGTTTCAAAACTACACAGTAGCCCCGTGTCTCCAGAACAGCCTGCCCCACCTGCGCCACCTGCTCTAGTCAGGCATGGCCTTCCCCAGTGAGAACACTGTCTGTCTCCCGACACCTCCGGTACTGATCCACATGTAAGACCTGGTTAAGGGAGGAAATCTGCTACAGTGCTTCTGTTCAGTTTCTGCAGGCACAGTACTGAGATGGTTTTACTTCCATCATCTTGTGTGTTTGTGGTGATCACTGTTAAAGCTTGACTTATATACAGCAAGTGCTGCTGAAAAGACTGGCTCTTGTAGAGTTGGACATGTTTTGAGAAATGGGGGAATGGTTTTGTCTAAGTTGCTGTTATGTTTTTATTCTAGACTAAGAATTGAGAAACATGCCCGCACTGAAGCAAGAAAGAGAAGTTTACAGAAAAAGAAAGAAAAAATTCTCCAGGCAAAGTTCCCACATCTCTCTCAAGACCAGAAATCAAGTACTGTCTGAGATCCAGAAGTCCCGTTCCACTGTTCTTAAAGCCCTTAAGCAGTTTATAAAGAAATGTTCTCGTCAAGTGACATCAGTTGTTCTTCTAGGTAACATGGCATCTTCATTAGCTCCACAAGTAGTGTTCCTTCTACTTAAACCAGGCAGAGTTCAGGCTCAATTCCCAGTGAACAGGTCCTGACATCTAAGCAGCTCAGTGCCACCAGTGTCCTGGTGTGAGGGTAATGCTGGTGCCAGAGCAGTGCTAGCAGCAAGGTTGGCTTGGAAACGCTGTTCTCACCAGGAGTGTTAAACTGGGGGTGGCAGGGGTAGGATGGGGTGTGGGGTGGAGGATGGGCTCTGAAGAGAGGGCTTGGTGCTTAAGAGCACTTGTTGCTCTTCCAGAGAACCCAGCACAAATATGGAAGCTCATCTCTGTAACTCCAGCTGTAGGGAACCAACACCCTCCTCTGGCTTGTGCAGACACCAGGCACTAACTAGTGTCCTGCAGATGTACATGCAGGTGAAATACCCATACGCATAACTGTGTTGGCATCAAAGAGATGTGGACACGGGTAGTAAAACAGAGACTGCTTCCCCACATCAAGGAATGGTAAAAGCCACACCGACAGCAGCGAGTCACAACAGACAAATCCAAAACCCTTGTAGGACAGTAGTGATTTTTATTTAGTTTTGTAAGCCTAAGGTAAAAAGCATAGGCAGTAACTTTTACTAGTCAATAAAGAGTAATTCCACCAATCCACAGGAGAGCTGGAAAGTACTTACTGAAAGCAAAATATTTAGAGAAAATAGACATTCATACAAAATTATAAAATGCCTGTAATAAGAATAAGTGCATTTCAAGGAAAGCACAAACTCATTTAATTTATAGAGCCAGTTAAAGCCTTAAAAAATTTAAGTGGAAATTGAAATATGCAAACATGTATAAACATTCTACAAAAGATGGTCTTTTCCTGAGTGTACTAAAGCTACAGACGTGAGGTGACGGGCAGGCAGGGTGGAGCCCTCAAGGGCATTTTCTTTCTACACACTGCTTCCCTCCTTCTTCATATTCCTGTTTGGAAATCCACATCTGTTGGAAGGTACCCTGTAAGATGGAAGGAAACATTGCATAATTATGCCTCACTTTTTACTCATACATGTCCTTAACTGCTAAACTATTAAACTCCCTCCTCTAAAATAGTACTGTCCCCTATTCCTTCTGCCTTCCTCTGAGACAGGCCAGGCACTGTTTACCTGGCCTTTCAGGAACACCAAGCCCCTCTATACCTGTTACATCAAAAAGAAATTAGAAAGCTGCTGGCAAAGGCACGACGAGGAAGGGTCCTAAGTGGAGCCCCTTATTGGGCACATGCCAGTTACTTCAGGTCCTCTGAGGGAAAATGGAATGCCCTACATCTCAAGACACCCCCAACTCAAGGTAGACTCAAGCACAGTGATCTCACTGGCCCTGGTTACACAGGCAGCTCCTGACAGCCTCACCAGGAGTCAGGAAACAAGAAGAAATGACTCATCAGTAAGTGCAGTGCACCTAAGCCTGTCCAGGGCCAAGACATATGACAAGTGGGGGCCCAACAGCTCCCACTGAAGGGGACGTCAGTGTCGGGTGACAAATGTTCACTGACGATGCATCTGATGTATCCAACAGAGCCATGTGCAGTGCTGCATGCCTGTAGTCCCAGCACTCGGGGCTGAGACAATTCGACTCCACGTTGGAGGCCAGCCTGCGGTTGCTGGAGTGGGGAGTAGGGTTGGGGAGTCATTTTTATGTAAGTGGTTTTAAGTAGATATTCCTACTAGGTCCCCATTCACCTGTCAGTTTTAAATGCAAAGATCAATGAAGCACTTTTCAGTGCTATATTTAAGTTAAATAAGAACCTTGTTTTTAAGTTAAGAAAATTTCTGCTTGTACTACAAGTTTATATGACTCAAAATTGTAATAAGCAATCACCAGAAAACCCAGAGTACTGTTCTGGGGGGGAGGGGGGGAAGTAGAAGTATATAGATTGTGGAGTTACTTGTAGTACCAAGACAGAGTTTTATCAGTACAGAATAAATATTAAAAGTAACAACAAAAAGAACCAGAAAAGATGTAATAAATAATTATTCAGAGAAAAATATGGTTCTCTGTCAGATGACAGGGCACTCTTTATAAACTGCTGCGCACAATCGTCCCCTTCTCAAACCGTGGTGTCAGTGGGATCTTATCTACTAACCAAGGACGCTAGGATGGAGCCGCCAATCCATGAGCTGAACCTCCGTTCCACCGTCGTGTTGTTTGCAATCAGTTTCAACCGCATACTCTACAACAGACGAAGCAAGACACTGGGATAGCCACAACCCAACCTGGGAATTCAGTTCTGAAAACCCTCTAGAGCCACCGGAGCACATGCTTAATCCTAGTACTTGGGAAACAGAGTGGCAGATCTCTTACTTCCAGGCCAGTATGGTCTACATAGTGAGTTTGAGGTCAGATAGAACATCCATATATCTCACACCCATTCACCATGTGTGTGAGACACACACACACACAGAAAAACAAATTAGTTTCACATGGTGTTAAATAAATAGCTAAGCTAATAGTTGGCAAAGGTTAGGGTACTTTTCAAGAAAGATCTTAATGAATAAGGGTAAGAAAATGAACTATGTGACTCAGAGAACTGGGCAAATAAAAGCATGCAACACCACACCTGGTAGGAAGACACACTACACTGAAAATACTGAAACCCATGCTCTAACTTTCGCTGCCAGGAAACTTGTTCAATATCCTCAGCATAACACTCCCCTGAGTTTTCATTTCTGCAGCACTAAAGACATTACACAGAGCATGGAGTCTTGAACAGCTCTATTAAACATGTTTTATGATGTTCTTTTAATCACTAACACTGATACTATGTGATCTCATTTAGAGATATGACAGTATATGTGTACTTAATTTCTTACTGTTAAACATAAATTAACAAACCAACAAAAACAAAAATGTTAAAACCTGCATAGTAAAAGGACAGCACTTACAATTCATGCACATACTCCAAAGGCACCCCTAGGTTCTCCATTTTCATTCAAGTCTCCACCCACCACCCTACCCCCAGAGGTCTCTTCCCAATCTAAATGCCAGACCACAAGTGACTTCGGATTCATACTGCCTGCCATCCAAATTCGTACTTCTGCTCAGCAGGGTAGCTCACGTCTGGGACCCCAGCACCCAGGTTGAAGGGGACAGAATGCTGAGTAAACCAGCCTGGTCTATAATGGGACACAACATATGCCCCATCTCAAAAAACTAAAACCTTAATGCCTCTGTTCTGAACTTGGTATATTGCCCAGGCTGGCCTTGAACTTGGGATCTTCCTGCCCAAGCCTCCCAGTAGCTGGGATAAGAGGTTTGTACCACCTGGCTGGGCTCAATACTGTATTCTCTCACTTTCTATATTTAGGGTCTTTTCCTTTCCTCCTTACGAATCTGCCTCTAGGAATCATTTTAAAGGTGTCCAAACAGGCATTCTATACAACACAAATGTGGACTACCTTCACATGTGTGGTGACATAGGGCCCAGAACCAGCGAAGTGCTAATATGGGTGTCTGTTCTAGAATGGAACTTTTCTCCTGACAGTTTTCTTCTGTTTAATTACTCCTTAAAGGACAAATTTTCTAAATTACTCTTGGGGATGGGGGAAAGCTTACTGAACTATTCTAATTATGTGTATGTATATGCCTATGTGAGCATATGTGCACATGAGTACAGGCACCTAAAGAGGCCAAAAAGGGCTGGAGCCCAATGTGGGTTCTGGGAACTCAGGTCGTCTTGCAAGAATAGTTCAGGCAGGGAAGGCTGCATAATGCCAGCCCCTAATTCACGCCTCAGTAGACCCTGGACCACTCATGCCTGTAGTTGTATTTGTCGGCTTTCTATGGAATCCAATGGTCAGAACTTCTACTGCACGTTCTCCTACACCAGTGGTTCTAACCTCCTTGACTCCTTTGGGGGTTGAATGACGCTTTCACAGAGGTCACATTTAGATATCCTTCATATCAGGTATTTACATTATGACTCATAACAGCAATATTATAGTTATGAGTGAGCAATGAGAACAATTTTGTGATGGTCACAACATGAGGAATTGGATTAAAGGGTCACAGCATTAGGAAGGTTGAGAACCACTGCCCTAGACTCCCGTCTCCAACTGTGCAGTATACTGAAGGCAGCTGTCAATCATTGAAGTGTATTAATACCCAAATAGCACTTCTAATTGTGTAACATCAGCAGCCAAAACAGACAGCTTGTACAGAAACACTTAACACCCTTTAAGCATATTATACCTCACATTATTAATACACCATGTAAATTACCCCTCCAGATTCACCTCTCCTTTGAAAATTAGCACCATACGCCCTGTGAGGGTATATGTGTGTTCATGTGTGTGCACTTATATGTGAATGTATGTATGTAAAATAATGTAGAGAGAGATAGAAGACACCTAATGGACCTCTGGCCTCCAGAGAGACATACATGGGCTAATGAACACAGCACACACAAACATTTAAAAGAGATTCAAGTAACAGAAGAGGAACCAATAGGTGTAATGTAGGACAAATGGATTATTAATAGATATTACTCATATTGTAAAGGCACACAATTATCTATTAAATTCCACTCGGTGAGAATGGACACAGCTAAATAACACAGAGAACAGAAAAACTTACTGGTGGAGTTTTCTGAGAAAGCTCTCTATTTAACCTGTCAGTGAAACTCTGTATTAGCGTGTTTCCTCCTGCTACAATCACACTGCCGTAGAGACCCTAGGAGAGAAACAGAATCATTTCCCGATGTCTCCAACAATCCTACAGTATTGTTAGGTGCTGGGAACTGGATCCAGCTACCAACTCCATTGTTTTTCCATTTATTTACTGTGTATGTAAGCATGCCACAACTTATATGTGGAAATTAGAAGACAGTTTGGGGAGCTGATTCTTTCTCCAGCATGTAGATTCTGAGAATCAAATTCAGGTTATCAGACTTTGGTGGCAACCACCTTTATGCACTGAACCATCTTGCCAGTCCAGAATCACTAACGTAAAACAATTATTCTTAAACTCATAATTTTTATTAGCAGACAGCTACTAATATTAGAGGCACATTTTATAATGGTATTCATCTTTGTTCATCTGAATGTCATGGTATTTTAAATTAGACAAAATTGTTTTATGATGACAGATAAAGATACTTTGGAATCATTCCTGGCCAAAATGCTTTCTCTTTAATAGGAATGCTGCAACTTCTTTAGAACAGAGGCTGAACCTCCCAAATAAACACAACTTCATACTCATAAGCAATGTATTTACTTCTACTTTGCATGTATTTATCAAAATGTAAATGTCAGCCTGCCTTTTTAAACTAGCTATATTCTTAGTTTTAAAACCTTCTCCAAGCATCTAAAGCATCTAAATTTTGAAACAGAAAATGCAAAAATTAGGTCCCATCTGCTAACAACATTAAATAATAGAAAATGATCTCAATAGAAAGTTCCACTCTTGCAAATGTATTTAATCCTCTGCCCTTAAGTGACCTTACACAAAAAAAAAAAAAACCATGAACACTTAGAGCAGAAAATTCGCTCAGTGGGCCACAGGTGCTCCCTGTGCACATTGGGACATGAGTCTGATCCCTGGAATCCATGTGACGGTATAAAAACACTCAACCCCACAGAACTGCCCCTCCATATACAAAACACAGACACACACAATTCTAAACTATTACTTCCACTATCCTAAAAGTGGCATAGAAGTGGCATAAATCACTTGAAAGAAATTATTCTCACGGTCACCCAACAGCCTGATGTGAGTGTGCTGTTTATACACTCACATCTATTCACATCACAATTAACCTGAAAACCAAGATAGTATGTGGATTATAAACTAAGTGGATTATGAAATAAGTCTATAGCTCTATAAATTATAATATAGATGAGTATATAATCAATTCAATATAGTATCAACGTTTAAAAACTTGCATAGCAGAACAAATACAAAATCATCTAATACGATCTATGTAAAAGTTGCACACTTAAACCACACTTTTCTGAAAACTATAAGTAAAAGTCAAGAAAAATCACCAATTTCTATGTATCTTAGTTTTCTACATTTTAGGAAATCTGGAGTAGCAATGACCAAAGGAATTTTGTGAGGGTAAAGTGTTGTCCAGCGGCCACAAGCCATGTCCACAGAAGAGGTGGGGCAGTTCAGGGCCAAGCTGACGCTCACATCAGGGTGTCCAGCTCTCCCATGCAGTTATCAACAGCCCTTAAAGCCAGTGGCCAAAGGTGCAAACCAAATTTGGGGCATTTCATTGCTATAAGAGACAATAACAAGTAGAGACTGGCACTTACTGGTCTGATGTCAATGTCACACATTCCAACACTTGTTGTGACAACGTGACTGACTCCCAGCATTGTGTTCCCAGACAGTCCCTAGAACAAGAATGTAGGTGTTCACATGAAATGCCCCCATTGGCAAATTTAGTCTTATTTAGGTTTTTTAATCTCATAAATTCTCTACACAGGAAAATCCACACCAATTCTGACATTATCTTCCTCACCTTTACATTGGAAGGGTCAAATAATCCTTCAGGAATTTTCAGCCGCTCTGCACCAAAATCACAGTTGTAACCATTGGGGAATTCGTAGTGAACAGTTGGCATCTGTGCAGCCACTCTACAAACGTAAACAGTATTTCACAGAAAGCAAAACAACCCTGTTCAAAATTATAATCCTCTTATAAGGAGCTACCAATCTCTGAGAAATTAGAGCACAAATACCTAAGTGCAGTATTCAGAATATACTTTATGTTTTCAAGCTAACACATTCTACAACATTTTAATATTTAAACAAACAAAAGCCCTTATTTCCGAGGTACAGTACACAGTTAGACAGAAAACATACTGTTCGTCATAGGTAGAGTCTGACACCTGAAGAACGGAAGCTTGAAAATCTTGGATGACGCACTGTGGACAGAGGGAAGTTAGGAATCAGTTGAAATCTGCCTTTGTAATGTGCACTGTATGTGAAAGACTACAGAATGTCATCAGACCCCTTTCTCAGGGTTGAGTCATTTGAAGAGGGAAACTCTTCTAAAGACTGAGTACCAACATACCCAATTCTATAGTTACATGGGAATTTACAATTTATAGCATAAATTAAATTCATTTCTACAACAACTAATTATACAAGTTATTTCAATTACACTACTTATGGGACAATAACAAGAGATTAAAAACAACCAGGAAGCTGTACCACTGCCCCACCAAACTAAACCAGTTTCAGAACATCATTCTTTTCCTTAAAAGTAACCTGATTTATTGTCTGTCTGTCTTTGGTTTTCTGATACAGGGTTTCTCTGTGTATCCCTGGCTATCATAGAACTCATGCTGTAGTCCAGGCTGGCTTCCAGACTGCATCTGCCTCCCAAGCACTGGGAGTGTTCCACCTCCACCCAGTAACTTGATTTTAAAAAGACAGATTTTATCACCTCAATATGACATGCAGACACATCATATCCCATAGAAATTTCTAGTGACTGCTGTGAAATGAACATGGCCTGTAGGTTGCTATGGGAAATTTCAAGAATTTTCCATGTTCTAATACACACAACTTTGGGTGCAATATACTCTCAGAATACACTAAGTCAACACTAGCTTTCATATCCTTTTACTATTGGAAATTAGTATGTATCTATGAGATGGCAATGTACTGACCTCTGACCTACATAGGTCTACGCACGCAGACAGATTTCCAGCAGTCTCAGTGGCCCACTGCTGAAGCACACACACTTTTTCATGTCTGATAAATACTAGGGAAGAAATCACACCTAAGCTATACTAAGTTCTACACAAACTGAAACCATTTTCTCAACAATGGTATAAAATAGCAATGTCTGCTTCTACCCTAAAGCCAAAGCCTGTTCATGTCTTCACACTGCTATGTAGCAGTTTGTTTGTAGGGACTGTTTCAATAATATGGAAAGTGCTCCCCACCCCTAAGCTATTCGTTTTGTCAGATATTTAAAAAAAAAAAACCACAGTATGGCTGTCTCTGCCCAATCCAGAGGCAGCCCACTTGTCCCTTCAGGGTAATAAATCTCCTCTGTGTTGTTAAAAACAAAACAAATCCTTTGACTCAACACTTTATAAAGTCAGTAAGGGTTACTTACGTTGCACATGTAATTGTGCCAAGACCTTGTCACCTGCGGCAGTTTCTCTTTTCTTTTCCAGTTGGCTGGAGAGCCTTCTCGAACAGCCTCCTGAGAACACCAAGAGCACATGCTGAGCGACTTCCCGACCCAGGGGAGGAGGCAGGGGCAGGTCTCACTAAGACACCTCACATGCTGCTTACTTTTGATGCAATCATATAAGGAGGAATGAGCTCTATGTTCATTTCCTGGAAGAGTTCTCTGCACTGCATGGTAATGAAGTCTCCAGCAAGAGGGGATTTCACAATGCCTGAGAACCAAATCAAACAAGGCTGAAGGAGCCCAAAGTCTCAATTCCTTGGAACTGTGGATGTATTTACCCTGGAATAGGTTTCTTTTAGTAGATTAAGTAAACTGTCATTTCAAAGAGTAAAGCCACGCATTTGAAACATATTACTTGGAAATGGATGTGCTTCAATAGAATTCCTGGTCTGTCTTCACCATCTAAGTCAAGACGGGAAGTCACCTTGTGCCCTCATTAAGCAGTTACCTTGCTGAAGGACATAGCCATCGTGGACTGGAATCGCAGTTGTGTGGGTAGCTCCACTGTCCAAAATCAGCCCAGTAGAACGACCATTAGCAAATCTAGTTTAAAGCATTAAGGAAAATAAAGTATCAAAGCTCCTGGGATAGCATTGATTATGAAAGGCTGGGTCTCGTAATGTTTAAGCCAGTTTATTAAACATATGTTATCATTTACATGTGTAAAAGCATGTCTGGGGATAAAAGCTGGTATAAATAATTACTCTGTCTTGAAAATAACTTTCACAGGCAGGACTCCCGGAATGGTTTCTTGTTTAATTAAGCTGCTTGAATGAGCACACTGAAAACCTCTACAAGTGATCAAAGGCTTACAGTAAACTGAGACATGTTTAAATGTACAAAAAACGAGACAAACACAGCGAAAGGCTGTGACACCTCGGTGGAGATTTCTGGAGGAGCACTGCAGGTATGGCAACTAGGTGGCAGTTCCCACCCTATCCCAGCATGCTGACAAACATCTCCAGGTGGACCAGCAGCTGGTGAAAGAGCAGGTGTCATGTCCCTCAGCTGCATGCTACAGGCCTGTATGCAGGCTTATGAGCTGGGCTTTTCACTGGTGGCTCAACTATATGCTGAGCATTTATGATGTTCCATGCCTGGGACCCACTAATATTTCAGAAAAGGTAAAGTACAGAGAAATGGGTGGGGAGCAGGTCACAACAAAGTTGCCACTAACGTTCCTTAAAAGCAGAAGGTACACACCGAGCCATCTCTGCCGTGAAGGGTATCTTGTTTAGAAAAACAGAGGTCAAGCCAGGCAGTAGTGGCGCATGCCTTTAATCCCAGCACTTGGGGGGCACAGGCAGGCAGATTTCTGAGTTCGAGGCCAGCCTGGTCTACAGAGTGAGTTACAAGACAGCCAGGGATACACAGAGAAACTCTGTCTCGAAAAACCAAAAAGAAAAAAAAAAGAAAAACAGAAGTCAGTTTATTAGCAAAAAGTAAAGACAGCTTGGGATGTCCTGAAAAGATATAGAAAAGATCACCCAACCTGTTCCTGGCCCCCAGGTTCCTCCAACAGTAACCTGGGGGAGGATGTGGATGGAGCAGGAGCAAGCAGGAAATACAAGATGCATGAGAACATGGTGAACTCACAACTACAGTCAACAGAGCCCCAAAATAGGGCAGGGAAGGACCACAGAGACCCATGCTGACTCAACACAGAATGACTTTACAAACATTTCACAAATGCCAGTGGCCTACAGAAACACAAGAATCTGCTAGATCCACATCGGACAAAGGATTACTATCTAGAATACTTACCTAACTCAGAAAACTAGATCAGAACAAAAAGCAACCTAATCAATAATGTAGCCCAATGAAATGAATACATAGCTCTTAAAAGATGGCCAATGGCCAATAAACGTGAGAAAACGCTCAACACCTTTAAAGCTATCATGAAAATACAAATTAAAACCACAATGAGATTTCATCTCACCCTAATCAGATTGGCTGTCTGCAAAGGAACAGATTAACAAAAGCCGGTGAGAAAGGAGACCTCACCGCTGGTGGTAATGGAAATCAGTGCAGCTACTATGAAATCAGTAAAGAGGATCCTCAAAAAATTAAAGTTACTACTCAGGATCCAGTCAGACATACTAAGTCTATGCCAAAAGAAGGAAGTCAACATAGCCCATCATCACAGCACTGCGTGTGACAGGCAAGTTAACAAGTCAGAGCAGGCAGGGGTCATCCACACCTGGAGAGAATGTGGAGTACTTGCACGCTGCCATTCTGCTTAGCCAGAGGGATGAAATACTGCTGCCTACTCGGAAACTGCAGATCAAATGAGTGACCCAGGGAAACAAACACTGCATGCACAGTGTCATCTGCAAATCCAAGAATCCCTCAGATACATTAAAAACACAGGCATTTGCACATGTGCACCACCCCCCAAGCCCAGCCCCCACCACAAACCTGGAAGGCAGAGTGGGAGACAGGAAAGAGGGGAGGGTATATGAGGAGGGGCAGGTGAATCTAAGCAGAGGAAGGGGGTGAATATGATCACCCAATTGAAGGAGATACTGATATACTTCTTGAAGGAGAAGTGATTTACTTGAAGAAGATCGTCTTTATGAAACCCAACACTGCGTACAATGATTACACACCAAAACCGGGGGGTGGGGGGAACACTTAAAAAGTACTCCAAGATAGGAAAAAGCTAGAAAATACTTCTTCCTCTAATGTCTTACGCACACCGAGAAAAGTTGTCTTATACTTTAAGGATACGCCGTCAAAACTGCAGTTTTGCAAAGGAAGAAGGCAGGGATGCTGTAGTGCTCAAACATCAACTCTGTCAGCTTTTCTCTCTTCGCCCTGGTGTTCCACTGGAGAAGGGAGGAAAGACCCGGGTTATCACGGAAGAGTAGTTAAAGCACTGACTCATTTCATACTACATCACAGAGCCATATTGGCAAAGGAAGGAAGGGAGGGAGAGAGAGAGAGAGAGAGGGGGGGGGTAAGTTCCTTTTTATAAAAATCATAAATTAAGCTCTATTATTCAACAGGTAAAACTGTTAGCTGGTATGAGTTCTAGAAATACTTTCTAAATCACAAGAAAATGAAAATTCTAAAAATAAAAGTATTCTTAAATATTAAATCTGGTAACCAAAATCCTAAATATGAATTTTAAAACACCCAATCATACCACTTGTAGCTGGTACTCACAAACAAAGCCAATTATTTCATTTGCTGCAATAATGTTATAACCATAACCAAAATTAATCTTTCCCCAAATTTCCAAACTCAAAATGTAAATTTTGATGACTCTGTAAAAGAAAACAGAGGTAAAGCCTGCTTTGTCCCCAATCCTGACAACCGTAGTAGAGCCCTGGGATGCACATGGTGGAGAGATACACTCACACTGTTTGTTGTATGACCTCTGCACGTATGCCTGGCACCTGAGCACCTATGTGTGTGTGTATACACACATGGTAAATTAATAAATGCATTTTTTTCTAAAAGGAAAATCTTCAAATGAGTGGAAAGTAAAAGAAGAAAAAGAGCATACACTAGAGAAACTAGAAGAGAAAGTGGTCTCACCGGTGCCTCCGACATGAGCACAGGATGCAGGCTGGCTTCGGATTTGACATGCATCTTGTATGTATGATCCAAAATGGCCTGGAAACTATCCCAGTCTTCAACTAGAACATAAGAGTTAGAGCCTGAAACACAGCTTAGCTGATGAATGAATGAATGAATGAATGAGCATCGTCTAAGACAAAAGTTTCTATGACTTACAATTACTATCTCAATATACAGAATCTACTTTGTAACAGCACTTTACAAAACAGGCCAGTCTTGTTTTCTGCATATAGAATCTCATTTTGGTTCTTACAGGTGGGCCTCTCAGATCTGCCCCAAATATAAATGGGGTACTTAACAGACACCTAATTCTTGCTAGAGGCCATTTGGGTGATTAGAAAGGGAAAGAGGACACCAGAAAGCAGCTCATAGGCTAGACACAATTATATCTGGAGCTAGGAAGAAAGCAAAAAGCAAAAAACATACTATCTGTTAGAAAAATAAGGATTTAAAGGCATTTAAAATTCCAGAGTAGCTAGACATGGCATTGCACACCCTTACTCCCAGCACACAGCACTAGGGAGACAGGGACAGGCAGGTCTCCATAAGCTCAAGGCCAAAAATGACTGCAGAGCTGGGCATTGTCTCAAAAACAAACAAACAAACAAAAACTGGCACCCTCTCCACCTACTCATAAGTCACTGGTTAACTGGTGACAGTTCAATTGGACAATTAGTATTATCAATTAAATGTGACCTTTTGACCTTACTTGGCACTACTGATTACAATGGTTTACAAATGTTTTTTCCACAGACCCATAGGATTTTTAAGTCTATGGACTTCACCATTAGCGGGGACCTATGCCTCCCTTGGGGAAATCTCAACCCACCTCTAAGAACACTGGTCACAACTTGACTCTATGAGTTTTAAACTTCTCTTGAATTTTCCCCGGCCCCTAATTTAAGGCTCTCATTCTCCTTCCTGAGCACACATCTCAACTGGTTAAATACTGAGCAAGTTTCCCACACAGAAAGCCCATTCTTAACCTCTTACAAGGTCCACGCCCTCTCTGGGTCACACAGTGCAATTCCACACCTTCAGTGTTTCCCCATGACTTTTAGCTGACCTGCTTACTAGATCATTAGCAATGTCCCAAGCACTCTGAAGTCAGGCCACCCAATTGCTGTATGGGAGAGCACAGTAACCCTGCCCTGCCCTGGAGTCTAGGCACTCAACTAGTCTATAGTTCCCTGCACTGATACGAAACATACCCAGTATGCTAAGAGAAGGCTACTGTGTCCAACCTGTTTGTGCAAAGTGGCTTATGTTGATTACTGCTTCCCTCCTGTGTTTCCACCCCTTTGACATATGGTAGGCAGAGGTGGTCCCATGTGACCGGCCCTCAAAGCCTTATAGTCTCTGTTGAGCTCCTAGGTAGACAGCACATGCGCTGTTACACTGTGCAACTGAGGTGGGAGCACACTGTATGCCATCCACAGTGAAAAGACTTGGGTCTCCTTTGGATTTCATCCCCTTTCCCTTCTCCTTGGATGCTGTCCTCGTGTGTCTTTTCAGTGTGGTCACATGAGTCCTCCTAGGAGTAGCTTACCTCAGAGTTTTATCCAGAGACAGTAACATTTCTGCCTGCCTCCCCTTTTAATATTACCATTGATTCACTGATTCATCACCTCAACCAAAATTCTAGGAAACCTTACTTCTCCTCTCCTTTCTGCCTCCTCAATCTTCTAGTGCCATCTGCCGCCTGGATACTCGAAAGTCCCTTCAGGACCTCTGTCTCAGCGGTATCCATCAGAGACCTCCTCCTCTTCTGCTCCTGTCCTGTCTCCCTGCGCCCTCCGGCAGATTCTACACTGTCAGCGGTCTTTCAGAGTGGCAGAGATGAGCCCGCACACTGCGCCTGTACCCAGTTCCCACAGGCCAGCTTTCAGGGACCATTTCAGCGCGCTCCGAGGGAAGAGAGCGTTCTCTGCCCACCTTCCTGCAGGCGACCTAACACACACATGCTGCAGATAGACCTGTAAAGCATTTCAAAGATATTTCCCTCACAACTCCCATCTCGTCACACAAGCTCATGTTTTTCTGCTTGTTCAGCCTTGCTGGCCAGTTGAATGCCTATCCATGGCTCAAGACTCAGCAGCTACCTCCTTTATGAACTCTCTGATCCCATTGTTTCCTGACCACACTCACATAGCTCTTAATCAGGTGCCTGGCATATACAGATTTCTGTATAGGATTTCTGTGCATACACCAAACTCTCCTGATTGAGTTTGAGGGAAAGGAACACTTCTTATACATTTTTGCATTCTCATTATTCAAAGTATTCCTTTATGGAATTAAAACAAGCAAGCAGACACTTGTTGCTCATCTTGTAAGACTTTGCTGTTTACAGTCATTCGTACCCATGCCGTTCTTGAGCGGTGAGATGGCTTCCATGTTCTCCCTGGGCACGCGGAGGGCATTGGTGTCTATGTAGTAGGTGGGCCCGCCCTGCTTGCTTTTGTCACCATCGATCTCCATCATCGTGCTTCCGTCATCTCTCTCCAGCACCACGCCGATAGCCGTGGGGAAATCAACCTGGGAGGTTAGAACACGGTGGGAAGCATCATCTGATCTCATTAGGGTCTACTGTCATTTGGGCTTTGAGTTTCTGCTTGAATTTAATTTTGCACACATGAATCTTGCCAACCCAAGTAATTCGTATCACTGTTCTTACCTTAGGGCAGTCCTCACCAGCATAGCCAGCCCTCACTGTATACGATCCAATGTCAAAGACAAGAGCGCCAACTTCATCTGAAGAGATTAAAAGAGAATTAGTGAAAAGTAAAAGAGAATTGCATATGCCTTTAATCCCAGTAAGGGAGGCAGAGGCAGACAGATCCCTGAGTTCCTGGCCAGACTTGTCTACAGAGCTAATTCTGGGATAGCAAGAACTACACAGAGAAACTTTTGTCTCAACAAAGTAAAGGACATATTATATGTATATAAAATGAAAATATTTAAAACTTCGTAAAAATCCATTACATTCACACATCATTAGCTAGAATCTAGTTTTTAACCATTGTTGTTTTGAGACAGGGTCTCTCTGTGATCTTACTTGTTGCTGAACTCACAAAGTTCCTGTCTCTGACTCTAGTGTATTAAAAGTATGCACCACCAAGTCTGACTTGAACCCAGTATTAAATACACCTTCAAGATTTATTTCATTAAAATATGGTGAGTCATACACTGTTTATCAGTGGAGGTTTAATCAGGAAAGACAGGGTACACTGACAGCAGGTAGCAGTGTCCTTGCTGAAGGGACTAATTATAAACATCTATAGTCGAGGTACAGAAGGATGAACAAAGGGAAGCCCACATAATCCTTAAACTGAGGAAACAAGAAGAAACTGTTACCAGAACCTAGAAGGCTTTTTGTGGGGCTAGCTGTTGGGAGCTGTGGTGATGGCTGAAGATGCCGAGAGCTCCAGCTACCTATTCAGGGAGAGAGGGCCAAGCTCAGACTCCAACCTCCAGGAAGGCTCTATAATCCAACATCCAAATTGGGACACTTTTAACTTGGGTGGGGAGCACCAACTTTTAACAGAAAGCACAGGCAAGAAGTACGGTTACCCTACCATCACCAAATCAAATTCAAAGTTCAAAGCTCAAACCAGAGGCTGACAAAGCCCAGAGGCCATCTCTACAGGCACAGGTGACAGCAAGAGAATCTGGTGGCACTAAACAAAACAAACAAAAAACAAAAGGAAAAAAAACACCCAATACATCCGAGTATCATTTCATCAATTATGGGAAATTTTGTTTTGTTTCAGGAAATGAAGAAACTCAGCAAAATATGAAAACTGGAGAGCATGAAAATTACAGTGTAATTTATACAGGGCCAAGTAAAAAGCATTTAGTGAAGGTATCATTTAAGTTACACATTCCAGACATTAGGAGACAGTTTAGTGGTAAGGAAAAAAGCTGTCAATCTTTTTCAGTCTAATTCAGAGAATAGCCTCCACTTATATTTTCCAACTACTTCACCCGAAACAGCAGGCCTCCTAGGATAATGCACTTGGTTTCTCAGTGCTGGTTTGTCAATGGGGTCCCCCCTCAAAATTTAAAACACTAATCCTACTTACCTACATTACTCAACTGTTAAAGTCTTAAGACAAGTTCTTCAACTTCTCTGGTTAAAGCCAATCTACGCCCAATCTATGCAGTTTAGTGCTAGCTACAAAGAGGAAGCCAAAGAGACTCACAGTGCTATTTAGTTTTGATATACCCGGTTTGTAAAAATTCGTATTTTAAAAGGAGATGCATATGCAACTGTTTAAATGAAAATGTATCCCATAGACTTTGATATCTAAACATCTGGGCCCCAGTTGGTGGTGCTGTTTGTGGAGGTATTAGAAGATATGGGCCTTGATGTAGGAATGCTGTCACTGGGGACAGGCTTTGAGTTTAAAGCCCCTACCATTTCCAGTTTACTCTCTGCTTCATGCTTCAAGTTGGACATGTGAGCCCAGATTCCTGCTCCTGTCACCACACCTCCCTCATACTGCACTCTTATTCCTCGGGAATAAGCTAAAATAAACTCTTCCTTCTAGAAGCTGTTTTTGTTTGTTGGTTGGTTGGTTGAGTTTTTTTAATCACGGCAACTGAAAAGTGACTAATAAATACACTTTGTGAGACGGGTAATTTACTAACTTCTCTGCCCCAGTTTAATCTGTAAAATGTATTTAATACTTATCTCATAGGAGACTATGACTAAATGTCTTCAATGTTTTAATGTGTAAAAGCACTTAAGAGTAGTGCCGACAAACAATAAGCACGAAAAATATTAGCTAATTGTAATTATTACTGTCACACTTCTTGCCAGGGAAAAGCCTACAATCCCTAGAGAAACTGCTACAGTTCATTCTTACAAAACCCTACACAGCAGTTAAAACGAGAGTGGGCACAGATCTACTAACGCAATACAGATATAAATTTGTTAGTGTGAGGATACTCTTTTAACTCATTGTAGGTGCGTGTTACCGGTACACGGCAGACAAAAGAATGCCTCTGCATCATCCCAGAAGCTATTTGCTCTCAATTTACAAAGAAAGTCTTTAAACTTTGAGCTGATTGTTTAACTCTTCCCAATATTTCCTTCTTCGTTAACGTGCGGGATAGCAGCACCATCTCCTGTCAATATCCACCCCAGTGAAGAGTTTCTAACTAGTTAACTACTCTTAAACAAAAACAAAAACAAAACAAAAACAGTGCTGAGATGCCTCGATTTCGTTATCGCCAATCTATAAAAGGTTCCTGCCCGGCTGGACAGGGGAACAGCAGCCTGTACCTCAGAGCTCCGTTCATCTAGGGACCGAACACACCTAGAACGATGTCCAGTCTGTAGCAGCTGCTGCAGGACCCAGCGCAGCAGCCGCAACACCGAGCGCGACTCGCACCCAGTGCCCACCCCGAGGGCCCGGAACCTCCGCGGGCTGCCCCGGACTAACGCGCGGCGGAACCGGTACAGCGAGGGACCCGGCGTGCCAGGTGATTGCCATCAGAGTCCAGCCCGTCCTAGAGCCCCAGGTGTAAGACACGCCAAAGCCCTTCCTTGAGGCCATCTCGGAACAGCGACAGGACAAGTCGGAAACCTATTGCGAGCGGGCCCTGGGTCCGAAGAGGAGAGGCCGTAGCCCACACGGGGACCGGAAGCACCGGCCAAAGACCGGAAGGGCCCGCTGAGGACCGGAGGGAAACGGAAGCGACCAGGGACCCGGCCGGTCGTTCCGGTCCGCACGCCCCGAGGCGCCGCTGCGCTCACTCACCTCCGCCGTACACGCCGCCGCTCATGGCTACTGTCGGGCGGGGACTGGCCGAAGACTACTGGACGAAAGATAACAACGGCGCGACTCCTCTCCCCGAGGACGCTGGTCCCGCAAGGCTGCAACTTCCAACGCCGCCCCCTCCGGCAACAAAGCAGCAGCCGCACGCCCGCTGCACACCCACTCTTGCTGGTTTCTCGTATCAACCAATGACAAGGGGCCCGGCTTAGACTTTAGCCAATCAGAATGTGGCGCCTCTGCATCCCCGCGCGGTTTAGCCGTCTTAGCCAATGGAAGGCACCCGTAGGGGCGGGGAGAGGGAGCAGCGAAGGAAGAAGGGAAGGTGCTGGGGTTCGGGCAGGAGGGGGCGGAGCTTCGCGGACGGGTGAGGTGGGTGGGGCTTCTCCGATGGGCCGTAGGGTGGACGGAGCTTCCACCGGCCTGCGGGAGAGTGGATGGAGCTGCTCCGCGAGGGTGCGAACTGTGCTTCGCGCGCGAATAGAGTGGGAGGAGTCTTAGGTGGGCGGGATGTGGGAGGAGCTTTGTGCGGAAGTGGGCCGGGTTTCGAGAGTGAGTTAAATTAGGTACTGGGAATTAAGAGACTTGCCTAGGGCCATCAACCGCTCTGGTCCTGAAGTATGGTTGCTCCCCAGGAGCAGTGGGAAAGGCGAGCGTCTGCAAGGAATCTCGAATTTGAGTTAGTTACCACGTAGAGATCCCTGGCCTTGGATTGTGATGGATTCGGATTTTCTTTAAGCAGAAAGAACTTCAACTAACATTTATACTTGAAAAAGAAATGTGTACTACACTTTGAATTAATCAGCAAACCAGATATAATAAAAGGATCCAGCATTTTTAAAATTGGCTATCTATAATAAGAGATAGTATATCTTTCCAGTTAGATTCAGATAGCATTTCTTTCATTTCTGTGAAAATGATTCACCAAGCAAGTGGAGCGCCATTCAAGTGTCTACTGTTCTTAGTCTACATTTCTATCAGAGTCGTCCAGAACGTTGTCTTTTCTTCCCCAAATTACTGCAACAATTTGTCCCTCTGCTTCTGTGGGCTTTAGATAGCTTGATCTATGTAACAAAGGGCCAGAACCAGTCGTGCCATTCCAAAGCTCAAGCGTAATGTCTCTCTGTAACTTGTAGCAGTGCTTAAATTGAATTGTCTAGGGTCTAGGCACATGGGAGCTACTCGTAACCTTAGGAGGGTTGAATAAAATCTCATCCATTTCCATGCCATCAAGGTGGCAGAAACTGACCTGTCTCAGAATCAGGAACACAGCTAGTAAGAAAACGCTTTCCTGTTCACTTGACATTATGTGCTATGAGCTGACCATGATGGTTTGTTTGGGTGTGGGTTTTTTGAGAGAAGGTCTCACTGTGTAGGCCAGGCTAGGCTCCAAGCTGGAATCCTCCTGCCTCTGCCTCCTAAGTACTGGAATTATAGGTACATGCCACCTTGTGTATTACTATATTGTAAATAATTCAAAAACGCTTTTAAGAATGCTATGATACTCGAATATCAGAAGCCTTAAGCTGTATTTTACTGGAGCATAGCCAAGCTTATTCACAGCTGTGACTGAGGTTATGCGCCTGGTTAAGGCGGAGAGCGTGTTACTGCCAAGTGACCTATGGGAGGGATTGCTTACTTCTCAGACAGTGTATGCAACACCTAACACAGCCTGCCTGAGTGTTACGTGCTGTGCTCCCCATGATCAGTGTGCACTGCCGACCAGCATCCCAAAATAATGCTATTTCCAGTCATGTTTTCATGTTTGACTATATAAAACTGATGAGTTATTACAGACTGTGATTGCAAGCCAGGCCTTGTGGCACACAGTTTTAATCCCAGAATTCAAGAGGTGGAGGCAGGAGGATTTCTGTGAGTTTGAAATCAGCCTAGTCTACAGAGTGAGTTCCAGGGCAGTGAGGGCTGCATAGTGGCCTGCACATAGCAAGACCTTGCCTCAAATGTGTAGATGCATGATAAATACATAAATACTATGGCTCCACTAATGAAATATTGAAGAGACATTATTTTACTTTATAATATATAGTTAAACCACTATCATTTAAATTCCTAGCAATTCATTTACGAGTTTGATGGATTTATAGATTGATATCTTTTACCAATACTATCTGTAACATCTCTCATGGATATAATAGAATAAAGCCTAGAATTAAAAATACCTCTATCAGGGCTGGAGAGATGGCTCAGCAGTTAAGAGCCCTGACTGCTCTACCTGAGGTCTTGAGTTCAATTCCCAGCAACCACATGATGGCTTACAACTATCTATAATGGGATCCAATGCCCTTTTCTGGTGTGTCTGAAGACAGCTACAGTGTACAGTATACATAAAATAAATAAATCTTAAAAAAATATTTATTAGTAAAAAAAAAAAACCTCTTTGGACTGAAGAAGCATCAAGTATTTGTTCCACTGGTCCAGAGTTCAACAGAGAACAGAGCTGTTCAGCGGGGTTGATTCCATCATCGTGAGTTCACTGTACCTAACCTAGAGGATCCAGAAATCTAGGAAGAGCAAAGAAGACAGCTTGTAAGAATGTTGGAAAGCTGTGTTTAGATATTTTTAATAAAGTAAGAAATAAAGGTTAGGAAACAAATCATTAATAACTTCAGCTCAGGTCAGTCTCTTGATATATCACTGGAGTAGAGACTTCTTTTAATGAACCAGTTGGGTGAACTTTATAGGAAATAAATTTTCACAGTATGCCTAATGTTCAGGACTCTAACCACATGTTAAATACATGAAAATACACATTTAAGCCTCTGATGATATTTTATTTTAAAACAAGACCTCTCAACACCCAGACCAGCCTTAAACTCACCATGTAGTTGAAGATGGCCTTGAATTTCTGATCCTCCTGCCTCTACCTCCAGAGTTCTACTGTTAAAGGCACCACCATACCTACACCTGGTTTTCCATTATGCAGGGGATCAGACTTGGGGGTTCATTCCTGCTTAGAAACACTCTGATGCCACAGATATTAAAAATATGTAACAAGCTGCTAAAATTATTGACCCTAAAGTATTGAATTGCTAGAAGAATCTCTTTTTTTTATTATTATTATTTTCTAAGTTTTTTTATTTACATTCCAAATGATTTCCCCTTTCTTAAAGAAAAGTTTGACACAGTCCAAGAGAACAGCACTCCACAATCATGGCCTTGCTTCCTTTGAGGTGAGACTCAGAGCATGGCAGCTTTTGTGTGGTTGGTCAGCCTGTCCGTTGGTTGGTTGATCAGGTATTTTGATATTTGGAGATAGAGTTTCTCTGTGTAGCTTTGTCTGCCTTGGAACTTGCACTATAGATCAGGCTGACCTCAAACTCACAGATTTGACTGCCACTGCCCCTGCCCCTGCCCTTGACTGGAATGCTGGGATTAAAGGGATCTGCCCTTGTTCCCAGCTGCTGTTTGTCTTTTTTAATTCTTAAATATTAGACGACTTGGGGCTGGAGAATTGACTCAGTGGTTAAAAGCACGTTTTGCTCTTATGTAGACCCAGGTACAATAGCCAGCACCTACCTGATGACTCATGATCATGCAGTCTCCAGATCCTAGGGATCTGACACCTTCTTCTAACCTCCCCCAACACTTCACATATGTGATGCACAGACATATAGGCAGGCAGCACATCTATATACATAAAGTATGTCTTTAAAATTTAGAAAACTATAATACATCAAAAATAAAATTATTGGGCCTGCTGCCCAGCATGCCACAAAATACTGGAGACTATCTGAAGGCTGCAAGATGTTTCTGCATGACTATTTCTCCCCTGAAACCTGCTGTCTACCGTCTTCCCTAGGCCTTAGTCGATGTTACTGATACTAGTAGGATTAAAGAGCAAGAAACCTGGAGACCACTGGCTGTCTCTTCCCTTCTCACCGGCACATCATATCAAAACTAGAAGTGTTTGGGATGGGAGAACAGCCCAGGGGCAGAGTACAATGCGAGCACGTGAGGGGCTCTGAGCTGATTGCCCTGCAATACAAGGACAAAGCAATCCAGTTCTCTGTATCCACACGTGGAGCATTTCTTCCTAAAACCAGACACTAAGTCAATAAACAGTGACGTTCCACAGTGAAATCATCCGGCTCCACAGTGGGTGCTCAGAGACTGACTCTGAGTCCAAATCAATAGACACAGCACTTTCAAAAGTCTGGTACTATCCAAGCATAGAGAATTCTCTGTGTTCCTACTACAGCTTCTGGCTGTGCCTCAAGGGGGAGCCGGTCTTCTGTTCTTGTGGTACCACACCAATTCTCCTCGGGCCTAGCCTGTCCAAGCACATTAAGGAATTTAGTGGTCACTGCATAGCCACAAGGATCTCTTCCTCCGTGTTTATTAAATTCACTGTTGAAAAAGCTTCAACTGTTAGATATAAACGCTAGGAAACAAACTTGGAAGACTATCTCCGTTCAAAAAAAAAAATCCTCTTAAAAAAGAAAAATAGGTATACCTAGAATTATTCCCTACTGTAAAATATACAAAGTAAATGACTATAAAAAGGCAAATTTCAACATAGACATTTCAGTGTGGATACATGTGCGTATGAGGAGTGAGTGATAGAAAGCACTATCTCATATTCACTGACATTTCCGGGCAAGCGCTGCTGAAATAACAGGTAACTGGAATCTATGCTTCTCAGCCACAGAAACAGGGTGGGGTGGTTTGAATAGGAATGACCCCCAAAGGCTCATATATTTGAGTGCTTCGTCATTAGGGAGTGGCACTACTTGACAGGCATTAGGAGGTGTGGCCTCATTGGAGTGGGCGTGGCCTTGCCGAAAGAAGTGTGTCACTGGGGCTGGGCTTTGGGGTTTCAAAGGCTCACACCAGGCCCAGCGTCTCTCTCTCTCCCTGTTGCCTTCAGGATGTATACCTCTCACATACCACGTCTGCCTATATGCCACCAAGCTCCCCACCGTGCCAATAATGGACTAAGTCTCCGAAACTGTAAGCAAGTCCCAATTAAATGTGTTCTTTTGTAAGAGTTACCGTGGCTGTGGTGTGTCTTCACAGCAATAGAATATTGACAAAAACACTGAGTCAGATCCACACATGTCTTGCCATTAGGCCTCTACTAACCAACTTACTAACAGATCAGTGATTACGGAGAAGCAAACGATATTTTAAGGAACCAGCCTGACTCCATTTTGAAGGCAGAAGCCATAATGCTGTATTATTAAAAATAAGTTTCTATTTACTGGAAGAACCGAGTTGCTGTTTTTAAAGTCTGTTTCCTGGAGCCATGATCTTGACCTATTTTTGAGGATACCCTGACCCTCCTTAACCTTCCTGACCGTCTCTAATCACGTGGTGATTTTTTTTTGAGTTTTTTTTCCTATATTTCCTTTTTCTTCATTGTCTCTCTTTTGTAAACTTGATTTGAAACTAATTGTGATTTTACTCTTTAAAAGGTGCCCAAGAAATGGACTAGGCCCTGCTTGCTCTCTTTAATTTGACTTAAGAGATAGTCACCACTGGCCAGCTCTTGGGTACACCCCAATAAAATCAAGCTTGCTTCCATTTTTGTGTCAAAAGTGTGGTAGTGATCTGATTCTCACCCGGTGGGACTAACAATGTGGTAACGGCAGGCTCCTTCACAGTACACAGTCGAATTCTGCAGTGGAGACAGTGAGATCCTCAAAAGACGGCAGCACTGAAAACCATGTGTGAGATAACATGAACATTTGCACATATTCTCTCTCACCATAAACCATGTGTGAGATAACATGAACATTTGCACATATTCTCTCTCACCATAAACCATGTGTGAGATAACATGAACATTTGCACATATTCTCTCTCACCGTAAACCATGTGTGAGATAGCATGAACATTTGCACATATTCTCTCTCACCATAAACCATGTGTGAGATAGCATGAACATTTGCACATATTCTCTCTCACCATAAACCATGTGTGAGATAACATGAACATTTGCACATATTCTCTCTCACCATAAAAACAAAACACCAAAACCTTTGCTCACTTGCCGAGACTCCTGGGACACCTTGCAGGATACGCCCGGAGTGAGCAAAGTCAGTAGATCCTGCAAAGTGACACCTTGAGCCACTCTGATATGCGTCAGTGGCAGCATGGTTATGGAGCTGTTCCACAGCCCAGAGTGCTGCCCCAGTCCTGCCCAGGGTCTAAACTCCTTTTCGTAGAATCCAAGACTCCAGGGAACGTTCCTAATGCACCTGGCTTAGGCTGCTGAGAGTACCTTAAAGTACCACAGATGGTAACTTCAAGATGAAAAGAGTCATCATAGTCTGGGCCCTGGCTGTCCTAACTAGTTGTGGTTATCTGTTGTTGTTATTGCTGTTGTTGTTGTTGTTATTGTTGGTTGTTTGTTTTCATCTTGACACAAGCTAGAGTTACCGAGAAGAGGGAATTTAGAAAACATCTCCATCAGACTGGCCTGTAGGTGTACCTGTGGAGACGTTTTCTTAATAATTAATGTAGAGGGGGGCCTGGCCTGCTGTGGGTGGAGACACCCCTCAGCAAATGGTCCGAAGTGGTTTAAGAAAGCAGGCTAAGTAAGACATGGGGAACAAGCCAGCAACCAGCATTTCTTCAGGGTCTCTGCTTCAATTCCTGCCTCAAGTTTCCTTCCCTGCTTGAGTTCCTAGCCTGCCTTCCCTCAGTGATGAACTACAATTATAAGTTGGATAAAGGAAAGCATTTAATTGGGGGCCTGCTTACAGTTTTGGAGGGTTAGTCCTTTATCATCATGGTGGGCAGCAGATAGGCATGGTGCCAAAGCAACAGCTGAGAGCTTTACATCCTAATCCACAGGCATCAGGCAGAGGGAGAGACACTAAACCTGGAATGGGGTTTTGAAATCTTAAAGCCCTTTGCCAGTGACAGATCTCCTCTAAAAGGCCACACCTACTCCAAAAGGCCATGCCCACTCCAACAAGGTCACATCTCCTAACTCTTCTCAGTTTCACTAAGTGGCAACCAAGCATTCAATATATGAGCCTTTGGGAGCCATTCTCATTCAGACTGCCATAGTGTGCCTACTTATCCTTTATCCCAGCGATAGAAACCCCAAATAAGACACCAGCTCCATGAGATCAAGCTGTCACCTGCTTCATTTCTTCTCGAATTGTCATTGGCAGCTTGTCCCAATGTCGTCACTAAGCCTTTCCTCTGTGTTTTTGCATGTCTGTGCCCAAACTTCCTCTTCTACAATATTGGGTTAGGACCCACCCTGAAGACCACATCATAACATCAGTTAAAACATTATCTCCACATCTAGTCTCACTTGAGGTACTGGGATTATGACTTGAACATATGGGGTCAATTCAGGTGATATCATCACCCATGTGTCCTGGTCATTAACTCTTTAAAGTTGTATTTATTTTACTTTAATTACATGTATGGGAAAGGTAAGTGCATGTGAGTGCAGGTACCCTCAAAGGTCAGAAGGGGGTGTTGGAACTCTGGTGCTGGAACTATAGGCAGTTATGAGCTGCCTCACATGGGTGCTGGGAAGTGAGTCCGAGTCCTCTGCAAGAGCAGTATGCACTCTTTACTGTGGTGTCGTCCCTCCAGCTCTTCTCACATAGACTCTGAGTCACCCAAAGTGACCCCTGGCCACTCCCTGAGCCTTCCTGCTGTGGCTTTCCTCACAGAACTATATCCTCTCAGCATTCCCAATGCCTGCACTGCACATCTAAGTCAAATCTGCTTCTCTGAAAAGAACTCATGCCCCAGCTCGTCCTGTAATCCTCCAAATGGACAGAATGACTCTTTCTTAAGAACTCAAACAGCACTTGAAATACCTCTAAAATTCCACTTATTTCTGTACCCATTTCATCTTCTCTAACAGATTGTTAAGTTATTTCAGGGTGCTATATGTCTATTACCAATATTTGCATGCCAGCACCAGCTCTGCGCACACACACACACACACACACACACACACACACACACACACACACGCACACACACAGGAGCTGTTAAAATACATTATTCAATACAAGTATTCAATTCCTACTTAAACTCCTTCTGTCCAAACTCAACACAAATACATGCTCTTTGTGGATTATTAAAATGATGTCGCTGTGTCTTTGTCTGAATATGTTTCACATGCCAGCCTTGATCTTTTATGTTGTACCACTCTCGTCTCATAAACTTGAAACAAATCTGTTGTAAAACCTAACCCTAACAGCCATCGGTGCAGGCTGGTGTTTCTTGGGACCTGGGATGAGTCAGGGGCCAAGATAAGAAGTCCGTTGTCTTGCTTTCACAAAGCTATGAGCTCTTTGAGCAAGACTCATCTTGTGCAACAATAGAAAGTAGAATCAACCACCAAAGATGGACCAAGGTCCCAACAGCTTATGGGTCACCCAGAGAGAAGAAAGTGCAAGCCACCCTTGGCCTCCTCCAGAGTTCTACCAAAGTCCACTCACATGGTGACTGAGCCAGAAGCTTTGATGGCCTCTGCCTTGAGCTCTGTTTTGTGTCTGCGATGCTATGAGAATCCCTCGAGAGCTTCAGGTCTCAGTGGCCAAAGCAGACATTGTCATGGCTCTGCCTCCTCTGTCCACTCTCATCCTCTGCTCCCCAAGCTGCTGCTCTTGCTTGATCCCTTGCTTCTGATCCCAGCTCCATGACCTCAAACTGTATCCTGGGACTCAATGACTGGCCAAGGGGAGAGGGTTCTGTAAGCCATTGCCACACATACATCATATCCTCTTTGTATGGTTGTGTTGTCTGTGTGTGTGTGGGGGGGGTGTTGTTTTGCTTTGGTCTTGGTTTATTTCTTTGCTTTGGTGTGGTGGGTGTGGGGGGGGAGGGTGTAGGAGAGGTATTAGACACAATCTCATGTAGCCCTGGCTGATCTCAGAATTGCTATGTAGTTGAGCATAGCTTTGGACTTCTGATCATATTGCCTCCATTTCCTAAGAGTTAAGATCAAAGGTGTGTATCATCACCCCTGGCTTACACAGTGTAGCTTCTTGAAGATTGTTTTTTCCTCAAAGATCAACGGAGAGGGATGTGTGGAGAAAGGAATTTAGTAGTCAGCTGAGTAAGGAAATGCAAAGGAAATTAATGTTGAAACAAATGCTGATGTACACAGGTTGCCATGCCGGGTTCAGGACTGAAGAGCTGCCTCAGTGGTTAAGAGCACATGCTGCTATTGCCACGGGCTGGATTTGTTCTCAGCACCGGCAGTACACTCATGTGTAATGTGCCTCGCCTGCACTACAATTTAAAATGAAATAAAAGGTATTTACAATGCAGAATTCAAATGAAGCTTTGGGAAATGAAACTCAAATTTTACCTGGGTGCAGATCACTCAAACTACCCGAAGAACACATGCACATAGACCTCTGTTTGAGGCCAAGAAAAAGGAAAGGGTTTTAATGAAAGGAAAATGCTTGCAAACTATGTCTGGTCTAATAAACTAGAAAAGTATGACATAACTTATCCAGGCATTGGTCATACTAAATATTGACTCCTGAGTCAGGAAATGTGGGCTTGGAACAATGTGTAACACTTAGGTGTGGTGTCACACATTTGTAACTCCAGCACAGGTGGAGAAGGAAGGAGTTTAAGACTATCCCCTGCTATCTTAGTGTTTGAGACCAACTTGTGCTACCTGAAATCGTGTCTCAAGGAAACGGGGGGGGGGGGAGGGTGTGGAGAGAATCAGCAATGATAGCTAATTTGTCTTTATAGTAGATTTTAAACTAATGAGGTACACACTGGTGGCGGGTGGGTAAGCAAAACTGATACTAGCATGCTTGGCATTAAATGGTTCCACAGAACAGTTTTCTTTCTTTCTTTTAAAAATAAATTCATACAATATATTCTCAGCTATCAGAACACCATCAAGAATGGAATCATATGAGGAAAATTCTGAGGGCTTGTGGGATAACTCCAAGAAAACAAGACAAGTGTCTTAGTTAGGGTTTCTATTGTTGTGATGAAAGCCCATGGCCGAAAAGTTAAGTTAGGGAGGAAAGGCTTTATTCACCTTACACTTCCGCATTGCTGTTCATCACCAAAGGAAGTCAGGCCAGGAACTCAAGCAGGGCAGAAACCTGGAGGCAGGAACTGATACAGAGGCCATGAACGGGTACTGCTTACTGCCTTGCTCCTCATGGCTTGCTCAGCCTGCTTTCTTATAGAACTCTGGACCATCAACCAACCCAGGGATGGCAGCACCCACAAAGGGCTGGGCCCTCCCTTCACTAATCACTAATTAGGAAAATGCCCTACCACTGGATCTTATGGAGGCACTTTCTCAATTAAGTTTCCTTCCTTTCAGATACCTCTAGTTCGTGTGTCAGGTGACAAAAGACTAACTAGCACAACAAAAGCCTTGTAACCCCAGATCCTTGAAAGCGTAATTATTCTTGGAATGTGTTTCTGTATTTCTATCAAGTGTAGCAGGTAGGAATGCGTTTGCTTCAGACCATTCATTCATAGCTAGCTACTGTTACGTGTTTATGTGCCTGTGTGGAATGTGCAGCTTGTTCACCACGTGTGGTTTGTCTTTGTGATTGCACACTTATGTGGCTCAGAGTATAAATTGTCTGATGCTCTGATAAAGTTGGCTGTTATATGAGACTTTAGTCTGACTCCTTTATTGGCTTCATCCCCCCAGCTCCCACTGGCTCCAGAGCAGAAAACAAGTGGCCCATGAACAGGGCCCTGAAGTCTGCTCTCAGATAAGAGAGTGGAGACCCTTACAGAGGAGCTGAGTGAGAAAAAATCGGACAGGAACCAGGGAAGGCTTTGCCTTGTGTCGAGCTTGTGCACCATTTTTTAAAGAAAAGAGGAGCCAAAGTATAATCCTTAGTTTCCAGAAGAAAACTTTAGATGAGGAAGTAGGGGGTAGAGTCTGGAAGAATGTTGAAAAGGCATATGAACAAGAGGAAAAGATCCCCATTCAATTTTGGGTCACTTGGGCATTGAGTTGTACTGATGTCAAAAGACTTAAGGAAAATAATGAGGATATTAATCATGAGGAAGAGATGGCTAATTTCTTGAATTAATATAAAATGGATGACCAAACCTTAAAATTGGTAAATGAGACAAAAAAGAAAAGATTTTCCCATTCAGGCAACATTTGAAAGCAAAGTAAAAACGGCACCACCAATAACTTTACCAGTGACGACTCCCTCTGCTCCCTCCCTGGAGTCTCCTTTAAATATATGTACCTTCCCCTGCCTGAAAAGAACTCTGAGTCACAATGTGATAGATTTGATAATCAATCTAATCCTAAATTCTCTCCAGTTTTTGGTGAGGCTTTAGGAGAGCCTAGGCAGGCTGAGGCACAGCTGGGAAATGGGATTAGTCCCTCCCTAGCCTCATAAGCTGAACTTGGTATTTCCAATGCACTAACCAATCTATCTCAAACTCTAATAGGAAACTCAGCATTGGACAGTCCTCACACATTATCTGCGAGGCTGAAAAGGTATTTGTGTATCATGTGGAACCTTCGCTGCCTTTGAACTTACTTATGTTTTCATCAAATTGTCTCCTACAGACACTAGAGGATAAACCTTTGGGATGTATCTATTTATACAGTGAGGACATAGAATACTAACTTCTTACCTTCCTCTTCTTGCTCAGTTGGTAATCAGGGGAGAACCTGATGTCAACACGGATTTGATCCTTACTGCATTATATTTCCCTTAACTAAGAATCAGTTTTTAAGAGCATCACAGAACTCTGTGGATTTTCAAATTTCATTTGCAGATTACTGTGGAAGAACAGGAAACCATTATCCAGCTGCTAAGCTATGGGATTTTCTCACACAAATTGAATTTGTGACTAAAAACTTGTCCAACCTTCTCCCATTTCACAGGCAGAAACTTATTTTATTGATGATTAATCTAATGGAATAGGAGGGATTCGTGGTCCAGATATTCATTAACCTATCAATACTTGTCTTTCCCTCAGCTCGACAGGCAGAACTGGCTGTTTTGATTATGGTTAATTCATAAACACTTAAATATATGGCTTCAGAGTCTGCTTAAACTGGTCCAGTTTCATCTTCACACTGCTATGCTTCTGTAACTTCAGAAACTACAACATCTGGTTAAAACCTGAATACATCCTTTCTTTATTGCTCATACATATGCACACTCTAATCTCCCTGGTTGCAGAAGGAAATAAGCAATCTGGTGCATTAACTTGCCCTCTTTTTTGCTTTTCCAGAAGGAAACTGGGAAGGGAGTCTGCATTTGCTGCATTGCAGATGGAGCCATTGGAACATAGACTTCTCTTCAGCTTCTCAAGCCCTGGGCCAGTAAGGACACAGCAGAGGGTAAGGAGAGAGTGGAAGTCACTAGGAAGATAGCAAGCCTCCAGCTAAAAGGCAAAAGGACATAGTTTGTTTTATTTTGGTGTTTTTGAAACAGGGATTTCCAGACAGGCCTTGAGTTCACAGAGATGCCTGCCTCTGCCTCTGAGTGCTGGGATTAAAGGCATGCACCACCACCCAGCTGGAAAAGGAGATATTGGCCATATTGTAAGAAGTCAAGTCTGCCTTCCTGGGGCCAAGCTAAGGCCCTGTGCACCAAGAGAGAAGTTATTTTACAAACCACACAGAGTCCTACGTCACTGAGAATCCTCTTCTAGCTGTGCTAGCTGCTTTGACCTGTGCATCTGTGGTCAGTGCCTCTGAGCACACAGACTGCTCTTACATTCCTTGTTGTCCTTTGCTTCCACTTGTAGCATGGATACAGCCCCTGTTATCTTTACTATTGACTGTGTTTATGCCTGGACCTTGAGACTGTAAAGGACTTGTTCATTGATCCAGAGAATGGGCTATGTTTAATTTTTTTGGGGGGGGGCTTTGAATTACTTCCCATTTGTATAAGATATCATAACATTTGGATTCCTATTAAAAGGCACACATGGACTTCTGCTCTATAAGATATCAGAACTACTAATCGTAAGGGTCTCTTTTCAAGTTATTCTCAAGACTTTTCTGACCAGTATAATAATATAACCAATAGTACAAGACATGTATCCCTGTTCTTGATGGCATAGTATTACACACAGTACTTTAACTGTTCTAATATTATTCATTATGCTTATAATTTGCTTGCTTATAGGATACTCATGCATCAAATGACAATTATATTTTTGTACATCTCAAAACCACTGAGGATATTCTGTGTTTAAAAAACAAAACAAAACAAAAATGGTGGGCTGGAGAGATGACTCAGCAGTTAAGAGCACTGGCTGCTCTTCCAGAGGTCCTGAGTTCAAATCCCAGCAACCACACGGTGGCTCACAACCCTCTGTAATGGGATCCGATGGCCTCTTCTGGTGTGTCTGAAGACAGCGACAGTGTACTCATAAATAAAGTACAAAAACAAAAAATAAGAAAAGGGGGAACCAGGCATGGTGGTGCACGCCTTTAATCCCAGGATTTGGGAGGCAGAAGCAGGCAGATTTCTGAGTTCAAGGCCAGCCTGGTCTACAGAGTGAATTTCAGAACAGACAGGGCTACACAGAGAAATCTGTCTCAGAAAACAAAACAAACAAACAAAAAACAACCACAAAACAACCAAAAACAAACAAACAAACCACCAAGTGTGGAGGGGAGGATTTTTAAACACAGTCTGTAAAGCCCAACCAATTCTGGTTTTTTGTTTTTGTTTTTGTTTGTTTGTTTGTTTGTTTTTTGAAGAAACTCCAGTTTGTGCAAGACCAGGGACTAAACTCCAGTTCCAAGTTTCCAGGAAGAAAATCACAGAGTCCTCCTTAGCAGCCATCCTATGGCAACCCACCCCCTTAGCAACAGCCAGTCAGGCCAAAATAGCAGGGTCAAGGTACTTACAGATAATTTAGGACATCTTGCAGAGGATAGGTAACTTAGCCATCCTGTTTGTCAGATAGTTTTATCCCCATGTTTGGTTCCGGCAGATTACGCCAGAAAGGCGGTTTTTAAAACATTAACTTGCTGACCCGTATGGAAATCCCCCAAGTTTGCTGTAACTACAATAAATACCCTGAACTCCAGTGCTCAGAGCTCGCCCTCTGACCCACTGCAATGGGAAGATGAGAGACCTTGCTCCTGAGCTCCTAGTAAAGACCCTTACGTGTTTTCATGGGAATTGGCTCCTCAGTGGTCTTTGGGGTACCTGCAATTTGGGCATAATAAGTCTAAGAATGAAGTTTTTCAAGACTTCTGAGTGCTTGTAAGAAAACTCAAAAAAAAAAAAAGACAAGAGTCTTGTGACCCAGTTTCTTCAAAACATGGGATTATTCTTGGAATGTGTATTTGTCTTCCTCCCAGGTGCAGCAGACAAGAATGAATGAGTTTACTTCAAATTACTCACTAGAAATGGCTGGTGCTATTTGTTTATGTGCCTCAGTGGAAGACATGTTTTTGCCATGGGCAGCTGGTTCACCACGTGTGAATAACGTCAATTATTGCGTGAAACTTTAGAGTGACACTTTTATCGGCTCCATTCTCTCAGGTCCCTGCCTTTACCCCAACTCTTCCCAGATCCTCCCCATCCCCCACTTCCCCAACGCCACACCTTTCTTTCTCTTTGGAAAACAAAACAGGCAAATAAAAAGACTAGCCACAACTAAAAAAGAAAAGCACAAGAAACACACACAGACACACACACACACACATACAGACACATACACACACTTGCATAACTCCATAAAAACAGAAAATTGAAAACCAAAATATACAAGCAAAAGACTGGTAAGATAAAAAAATGCTCAAATAAAGCAAGATGAAAAAATTTAAAAACCTACAAAAATATTGAGTTTGTTTTTCCTTTGCAAATGGGTAGCAATTGGAGATAGGTTCTTGGTTAGGGATGGGAACTCATGTCCATCCTCCCCTCTCAGTGCTGGGACCCCATCTGTCTTGGACCTGTGCAAGTCCTGTGCATGCCACCTTAGTCTCTATGAGTTCTTAGGTGCATCAGTCCTGTCATATCTGTAAGAGACTGCCTTCTTGGGGCTGGACAGGTGGCTCAGTGGTTAAGAGCATTGACTGTTCTTACAGAGGTCCTGAGTTCAAATTCCAGCAACCTCATGGCAGCTCACAACCATCTGTAATGAGATCTGATGCCCTCTTCTAGTGTGTCTGAAGACAGCTACACTGTACTTATATATCTTTGGGAGAGGGAGAGGGGGAGGGAGAAGGAAAGAGAGGGAGGGAGAGAGAGGAGAGGAAAAGAGAGGAGAGGAGAGGAGAGGAGAGGAGAGGAGAGGAGAGGAGAGGAGAGGAGAGGAGAGGAGAGGAGAGGAGAGCCTTCTTGGTGTTATCCATCCCTTCTGACTCTTTCAATCTTTCTACTCCCTCTTCTATACAGTTCCCTGAACCCTGAGGGAAGGGCTTACTGGAAGCATTCCATTTAGGACTGAGTGTTCCTAAGTCTCTCTCTCTCTGAACATCGTCTCTGGGTTAGTTTCCATGTATACAGAAGGAGCTTCTCTGATGGTCCCTGAGTGAGACACTGATCTATATGTGTAGTAGAGTATTGTGAGGAGTCATTTCATTGCTACATTCTTTAACAAGACAATAGTATCTGGCTTTCCCCTAGATCTATTGCCTACCTAGTCTCTGGTTCTCGGCCACACATGTACTGTCATGCGTGGGCTCCATGGAGGGGCCTTGAACCCAAGCAGCGGATGCTTGGCTACTCCCACGGTATTAGTTACCATGGCACCAGCGTGTTATGCAGCGGGTCCCCTTTGCAGTTCATTGGGTTTGTAACTAGGTTAGTGGCTACCTTTCTCCTCTGCACCAGAAACCTTTCTACCTTTCAGCACCAGAAACACTAGTCAATGGGGCAGAGGCCCTAGTTAGGCACCAGCTGAACTCTCCATGTTCAATGAGGTACACGAATAGACTTTTTTTAGCAATAGGGCCTTACCTTCAGTTGGTGGAGAGCAACCAATAGCCTTGGCAACAGCCTGGATTATTTGGGGCTTTCCATGGGCCCTTTGGGCAATGACTCAGTTAGATGTAACCTATTCCTGGCACTAGAAGTTTCACTTGGTGAAAACTGTCTTCCTTGTAATTTGGTGACTGTTGGTACTCTGTCTGGACTCCACCCCCACAGTTACCTGACAACATCCAGGTAGGCTTGGCCCACTATAAGAGGGGATGCTTGTCCCCTCCTCTCTCTCTTGCCTCTTGGCTCTCTTGCTCTCTTGTTCTCTCTTGCCCTCTTGGGCTCTTTCCTTCCCTCTTCCCTTCCCCCCTCTCTACATGTGGTCATGGCCGGTCTCTACTTCCCTACTCTCTCCCTCTCTCTGCCTTTCTCTGCCTCTACTACCCTCTTAACTACCCTCCCCATGCCCTAAATAAACTCTATTCTATACTATACCATCGTGTTTCATGTGTGTGGTCCCTCAGGGGGATGCCTCTGCACAACAGTGGCTCCACTAAGATTTCTTTCATACATGGATATATTTTAAGAAGTTTCTACAAGAATAGATTTTCATAGGACCTCTCAATTGACCCTTACTGATGGTCCCCCCATCTGTCTCTTACTCCTTGTTCTCTGTTTAATTCCTTCACTCCAGTATCCTCTCCCAATCTCTCCATAACTACATTCTGTTTTCCCGTCCTTTGGGCAATCCTTCCCTTTCCCAAGCCCCTCATTGATACCATAACTTCTATGGTGACACGGATTGTAGCATGCCTATCAAAGGCTTAAAAGCTAGCATCCACATATAAGAGAAAACATACAATATTTGTCTTTTTTGGAGTCTGGATTATCTCCCTCAGGAAGATTTTTCTTTTAACTGTCACAACCTTGGTAGCTTAAATACAGCAGAAATGCATTGTTTAGCAGATCTAGTCTAAGAACTTGCAGCCAAACTTACAGCCCTAGTAGTGAAAAAAACAAAACAAAACAAAATCCATCCCTCTGGAAACCACTGGAGGGGGATCTTTCCTGCCTGCCCACAGCTTGAGAGCTGGGTCAGCTTCTGATAGCTGCCCTAGACTCCCTGCCTTCAAAGTCTTCAAGTGGCTGTTCTTTCTGTTGTGTTTTATAAAAAGATAAGGAGAGAAGGAATATATTTGTGGATGTGTAGCCAGCTGTTGGAGAAGGGGGTGCCTCTGTGGGCCCATTCTGAGGCATCCCTTCCCCCTGAGGGACCAGACACACAATGGTATAGTATAGAACAGAGTTTATTCAGGGCATGGAGAGGGGGAGTTAAGGGAGTAGAGACAGAGAAAGGCAGAGAAAGAGAGCAGAGTAGAGGTTGGCCATTAGCTCGTGAAAGGGTCGGGGAGGGGCATGGGGAGAGAGAGGGTAAGGGGCAAGAGAACAGAAGAGCAAGAAGGCAAGAGAGAGAGGACTGGGCAGCAGTCCCTTTTATAGTGAGTCAGGCACTCCTGGCCGTTGCCAGGTAACTGTGGGGCAGAGCTTAGACAAAATGCTAACACTTTCCCCTTTGTCTTTCCCTGTGAGAAGATGTCTTTGACCAAGTTTCCTCTTCTTATATGGACTCCAGTGATGCTGAAAGAATCGGAGCATCTTAAGCATATGCACTAACTGCATCCCTCCACGGAGTCGCAACCTCAGGTAGATCAGGTTAGGTGTTACAGATATCTCTTTCTGAAGCGGATGGAGTACACAGTTCAGCCCATTGTGCCCCCAGCCCACGTTCCTCTTCTTGCTTTCGAGCTCAGTAGCTCCTCACTTGCTGTCCTGGTTCACCACATCTGCAGGGAGCGTTTCAGTTTCTTTGACACTAACATGATGGAGTAGCAGCCTAAAAACCTACCTCAAGAGTGGTGATGATCTTGGCTACAGTATCACAAAAGCAACCACCATGGCACAACCCCGTGTGTGTGTGTGTGTGTGTGTGTGTGTGTGTGTGTGTGTTTGTGTCTGTGTCTATGTCTGTGTGTCTGTGTGTGTGTGTCTGTGTCTGTGTGTCTGTGTAGAGAGAGAGATTGAAGGCCAATGCTGAGTGTCTTTAACCACTTTTCTGCTCATTTTAAATGTACATTTATGTATTTATTTATTTATTTACTTACTTACTTACTTACTGGAGAAGGGAAGTATGGACAGTATGAGTGTGGAGGACAGAGGAAAGTTTACAGGACTCTGTCTCCTCTGTCCACGATGTGGATCCATGGGTCCTAGGGATCTAATTCAGTCTCGGTGGCAAGTGCCCACACTGTTGAACTATCTTGCAGGCCCTTCATATTACCTTTTGAGACCACGTCTTTCACTGAACCTGGAGACCTCTGTTTCTCCTGATTGATTGACCAGTGAACACCCAGGAGTCTTCTTTTTCCTGCCCCTCAGTGCTAGGGTTATGAGTCCTCCAGGCATTTTTTATGTGAGTGTTAGGAATCTGAGGCCCTCACACTGTCACAGTGAATACTTCCAACCCCTTTACTCACTGAGCCATCTCCAGCTCAGTGCTGCTCTGATCATCCTAAGAAGCACATGTCTCTTGGACTCTGATTTAGGTTGCTATCTGCTCCCATCTTAGCACCCCCTCGAAGTCCCCCTACTAACCTCTGCCTTGACGTTTGGACTGCCCTCAATAGCATGTCCTATCATGGGACAGATAGGATTCTAACAGACTAGCCACCCCACCCCACCTCAGCCTTGATATTTTGACTCTTCTCTACAGTATGACTGCACCTGGACTGTGGGTAGACAGAATTCTTACAGACATCTCTCGGCTTTTCTGAGAATGTTTTCATATCCTGTATTTTGATGAGAAGAAGCACTGAGAGGTGTACATGGTGTTTTGGAAAAGGGAAGTTTAACTCAAACACACACACACACACACACACACACACACACACACACAAAACCAAGTAAACTTTTTCCATCTGCAAAACTCCCCTAAATGAAGATGCTAAGTATTTAAGAGTCTCACAGCTGGTGGTCAAACTGAGTCCAAGATTACTTAGAGTTCAGAAGTTTATTGCAGCTAGTTGGGACTCATTCCACCAGAGCAAACTTGCCTTCTGAGCTGGGCTCCGATAATCGGGCTCCATCCTATCTGTCCCACGCTTCCCTCTCCTATTCCTGGGGGAACTACAAGGAGGGACCCTCATCCCAGCAGTGGGCAGGTGATCAGATCTGGACTATCACAGTCCTTCTTCAGAACTGACCCCTTGGGGAAAAGGGGTATTTGATTCTGGGAGAACCCTGGGCCTCTCAACCAACATGGCTTCCCAAGAAAGAGTTCAAGACAGGGAATTCCAATGGCTCTCACTTCCTGCCTCCTAAAGTCCCTGGGACTCACTAGCACTCCACCCTCCACCCCCACCCCCCAGCAAATACAACCCAAAAGTTCCCATACCCCTTATTCTATTTTGGGTTAAATTTCTGTCACCAACAACCGAGATTCCTTACGTGGAATGTTTAGTCATTTCATCCCCTCACTAGAGCCTAAGGAGACTGCAGCAGGCTGTGACTTCCTCCATTTTCACCAGGTTTCTAAGCCTTGCCTCTCTACTTGGCTTTGCTCCTCTGAGTCTTCCTGTGATACTGAGGCTAGACTCTAAAGTCTGTATGCATATTTATCCTTGCAGATATGCAGAATGTGATGGTTACTTTTCTTTTTCACTTGAGACAATCCCATGCAGCCCAGGCTAACTTCAGATTCATTACATAGTCAAGGATGGTCTTGAACTTGTGATCCTTCTGCTTCTACCTCAAAGGGTTCAGTTTTTACAGTGTGTCACTGTACCTAGCTTATGTGGTACTGAGAATGGAACCCAAGGCTTCAAACATGCTAGGCAACCACTCCATTGACCAATCTACATCCCTAGAAAGAGAAAATTAAACATAGATGTAGGGGATGGTTCTGATGCTAAGGTCCTATTCTCCAATTGGTTCTTGGATGCCTGAGGCCAACTGCTGGGCAGAAGAAAAGAAGCAGGACTACCCAGTCTTCACAGGCAGGTTAAGAGATGCAGGAAGAGGGCAATTGCACCATGCTTCAGAGGGAGAAAAGGTGACCAGTCATGTGAGAACTCAGGTGGAGTGGCCATAGGATGCTTCTCCAGGAAGGAGACTAGAAATGCAACTAAGATGAGGGCATTTTTGTGTTGCTGAACAAGGAAAAGGTAACTGAGCAACTAAAGTTGCGGGCAGATGTAGGGTGCTGAGCTAAGAGGATTGGGAAGGGCATGCTAGCCACGGGATAGTAGAAGTGCCTAGCAATTGAGCCAATAAGACAGGTTGAAAATTACGTGTGTGTGTGTGTGTGTGTGTGTGTGTGTGTGTGTGTGTGTCTTCCATCCATGGATCTAAGAGAACCTGGGTGGGGCTGGTAGTTTGGTCTACCCAGAGGGTAATAAAAGTTACACTTCCATTTTAAAATGTGCCTTAATTATACAAACTCTGCAAAAGAAGGAGCCATTTTACCTAAGCTGCCATAAGAGAGTAACTGTTGGAGAAAGCAGTTGAGCTAACTAACGTAAAGACTGTAACACAGACCAGTCTTTGTGCTCCCTTGTCACTTCCGCAGGCTGCTTTCCGAGAATGGCACCAGGACTCTAATGTGTAAGTGTCACATCGTGAAACAAAGAGCAGTGTTGTGAGAGTGCAGATCGACACGTTTCCCCAGCGGCTCAGAGACCACGGAGCCCAAATCCACGGCTTTGGCTTCCACAGTTTATCTGGTCATCTTCTCAATATGATACTTTAAAAAAATTTTTTTGCGTTCACACCCAGGCATTAGGTACTACTCAAAAACATAACAGGCAATGTACAACAATAGGGTAATTCCTGTGCTGAAGCCTGAACCGGTGTTGATGTCTGTGCTCTCACAGGAGACCATGCTGAGGTTAGTGGCACTTGCTTGACACCAGGGACCATGTGGATGTCCATGGTCCACGCTGTGGCCAGAAACCTTGTGTAAGTCCGTAACCCATGTTCCCAATGACTGTAAAGGGTAAGAAAGCTACTTTTGCTATTGCACTGATGATTGCAGACTCACAGTCGAAAAAGAGTGACATAGAAGGCTTCTGTGACAACCCCCATCTCCCATAAAAGTACCAATCTAGACAGAATGCCATTGATGAGAACTTCTAAGAATTGTGATAAGGATGCTGAAGTACAAGCTCTCCAGAACTGAAAGCTTGTGGCGGGGGTGCAGCGGGGGGGGGGGGGAAGGACTCAGTTTTTTTCTAAGATGCTGGCCACTAAGAGTTTGGCCATGCTCCAGTGAGTACATGGGCAACACAAACTGGACTTTCTTCTTTCCTACTTCCTTCCTTCCTTTCTTCTTTCTTTCTTTTGGGGGTCATTTCCAGGGGTTGGGGAGCAGACTTTGGAGAACCATAAAATGAGAGTGCTTGGGTTTCATGATATGAAATTCCCAAATAATCAATAAAAAATATTATGAAAAAAAAGAATAGGGTAATTTAAGGAATGATGTCAGGCCTGGAAAAGAATCTTCATGTAAAAAAAAACACAGTAGATTTTTATTTTTCTTCTTTTCTTCTTCTTCTCATCATCATTGTCATCAACACTGTGTGTGTGTGTGTGTGTATGTGTGTGTGTGTGTGTGTGTGTGTGTGTGTGAGTATAAGAGAGAGGGGAGCATAGCATGACACTGCTGCACTGCTGTGGGGGTCAGAAGACAACTTGCAAGAGTTGGTTCTCTTTCCATCATGTGTGTTCCAGGGCTCAAACCTAAGTCCTCAGTCTCTGCAGCAAGTACCTTTATCCACTGAGCCATTTAGTGGCTCACAGTAACCTTTTTTTTTTTAAATTTACTCATAAAAGAGCTGCCACTGTAGAGTGGATGTTATATACTGTGCTTAATAACAGTGGTGGATGGAGATTAGTTTCTGCCCTGGCCACAGTTTCAGTCTAGAGTGTGACAGAGGTTAAAGGTAACATGACTGTATCTGTCATGTTCCCCAGGGCTTCATTTGTTTCTGTTCTTCCCTCATATCTCATATATCTGTGGACAGACTCAGTTGCTTTGAGCGGGCTCCATCCATCATGTCCCAGAGGGCTCCTACACTCAGCATCATCTGATCCAGACATGACAGATGTCAAGTTGTAAAGTGGTTTTGTGACTCCTGAGGGAAGAAAAGGTCAAGAGTGATGATCAGGGCATCAAGAGATCCTGGAGTCCCAGGGATGTGGCAGCTCAGAGACTTCAGGAGAAGAGCTTCCTGGACCATCTTCTCTGAACTGTCAACTGGACACCAGATACCATGAGTTCCTATCCTTTTTCTCCTCTGTTGACCTCCCCCTCCCTGCCCTGAGTGGACCCTTCCTCTTCCATCTAGTATGAGTCTCTAAGCAATGTCCTTCATCTCATCCAATCAGCAGTGGTTACTGCTGGAAGGGGACCACTATGTGCAGCAATTGCCCCTTCCCAAACTCATATTGAGATCTGATGATCATTTTAGTGATGTTGAGAGGTGAGGCCTTTAAGGTATCACCAGTAGGTCCTCTTGAATGATAATGATTTCCTCACAGAGGGAGTTCTTGCTTTCCTAGGGCTGGAGCAGACAGTGAGTGAGTGGACTCAATAAAATCAGATGTTCCTTCCTCCCTGCCTACTTCCCATTCCTCTTTCTAGCCTGAGCCAAAGCAGCATGAACCCATCAAAGAAACTGGCCAGACTCAGCTGCCCAACTGGGGGCTTCTCAGCTCTCAGAACCCAGAGCTCCTATTTTAATCAATTAATTAGTACCCACTCCTGGAAGAAAGGGTCCTTCCATAGCCACCAAAAAAAGAGATAGGACTCCCTCCCCCATTCACTTTTTGTATGTTTGGTGTGCTATAAGTGTCTTTGTAGCGTATTTCCATGTGTGTGGATGTTTCTATGCGTGTGGGTGCACACACACATGTGCATGTGTGTGTAGAGGCATAAGGTTAACTTGGAGAATCATCCTTGGGACTCTTCTGCCTCACTCACTGAAGTTGGCCTCTTGGTCAAATCCAGAGCTAACCAGTATGGCTATTTGGAGAGTGAGTATGGGATTGTATATGAATGTGGCAGACTGCAGACTCTGAAACTTGTACATCTTTGACCCTGTCTTCCAGGATGAATCACAGGCCCACCTGGATGCCTCCATGTGCATTTTTACATGAGGGTCCTATCCTAAGTCCTGTCCCTGTCCCTTCCTTCTGCCTCTCTCCTTTCCCCTCCACTTACTTTGTTACGTACACCCACACCTGGATTTTTATCCTGGAGACTTTTTGACTCCTATCCATGACCAACTGTCAGGAAGGAACGCCACCAATCTGGGTGCTTCGTGCCCCTGTTATTGCTTCTAGCCTAGTTCCTGTCCTGCCACCTCTCATTTTATGACTATAGCTACCTCCTGCTTGCTCACAATCTCCCCTGGGTCTCCACAGCAGCCAGAGAGAGCCTTCTTAGGTATCCCGTGAGAACGAACGTTCACCCTGCCAACCACGACCCCTGAAACACCTACCATAAATGCTTTGTTGTTTTGGTTTTCTACATTTGTATCTTTGCATGTGTGTAGTGCATGTGCATGTAGATGTGAGCGCAGCTGTTCATGTGATGGTCCCAGGATAACCTTGGGAATCAGTCCTGACTTTTCACCTTGCCAGAGACAGAGTATCTTTGATACTTTTCCCTACTGCACACACCAGACTAACTCTGGGGAAGTCTCTGATTTCTACTCCCCATCATCCCACTGTAGATGCCCTAGGATTACAGACATGCTGACCATGCCTTATGTGGGCTCTGAGAATTTGAACGATTGAGAATTGCACAAACTCTTCATAGTTGTGCAACAAATGCTTTACCTACTGAACCATCTCCTGAGACCAGGTTTTTGTTTTTGTTTGTTTTGTTTTGTTTTGTTGTTGCTGAGACAGAGTCTTGCTCATCCTCCCTGGCCTGGAGCTTTCTTTGCAAGCCAGGCTGGCCTGGAACTTATGATGATATTGCTGTATCTGCCTCCCTAGTGTTAGAGTTATACACCATCACACCACAGTTTTCCCGTGACATGTTTTGTCATTTATATGCCTGCTGTTACTCCTTCTATTAAAACAGATTCCAGATGATGATGATCTTCTGTCTGCTGACCCACCCCTCAACTAAATGAAAGAAAAAAAAATAGAGAGAAAAAGATAGTTTTTCTTAAAATGCCATCATGAAGGTGAAAAAGAAAAGCCATAGACAAGAAAGAAAGACAAAGAAAGAAAGAAAACATTTGCAAAACATGCTGAGAAGGGACTGTTATCCAATATACAAAAACCCTCATACAATGGGAATGGAGCACATTCCAACACCATAAGAATGAGGTAAAGCCTAGAGAGTGTGAGAGCCCCTCCTGTGACTCCAGTCATAACCCAACACTCTGGTGCTAGAGTCTTAAGTCCCATATGGCGGGTTATTCTGGGAGCAGCTCCTCCGTCTCAGAGAGCTGGCTCTGGGTGAGAAATCCAGTGCACACGTCACTACCTCCAAGAGTTCCATAGTCAGGTGCCATCGTGAGAGGAGTCGATGCCAGGCATGGTGTCCCATCATGTGTGAGGATGAGGCAAGCGAGTCGCTATGAGTTTGAGGCCAGCCTAGTCAGTACAGTTGCTGACTGGAGACAGTGAGTGGAGTAGGGACCATTTAAGGTGATAATAAAGTTATGCATCATTTACATCTTTTTATTTTTTAAAGATTTATTTATTTTTATATATGTGAGTACACTGTCGCTGTTCTCAGATCCCATTACAGAGGGTTGTGAACCACCATGTGGTTGCTGGGAATTGAACTCAGGACCTCTGGGAGAGCAGTCAGTGCTCTTAACTGCCGAGTCATCTCTCCAGCCCAGAAGCAAGTACTTTTAACCAGCAAGTTATCTCTCCAGCAGAAGTTGATGGAGTTTAGGAGTTTATACACTGATAAACTCATCAATGTATGTTTAATATTTTTGCATTTTATGTGTATGTTACATGTATCAGAAGAAATCCCACAAATAAATATTGAATTTATTTAACTAGTTAAATAACTATATTACTGTTTTACTTTATTGATTCTTTGTGAATTCCATATCATGCACCCTGGTCCTACTCATCTCCTCATACCCTCATATCCACCCTCCACCCCTGCAACCTCCCCCACAAAATAAAACAAACAAACAAACAAATAACAACAAAGCATAGAAAAACATCTCATCATGGGAGCTGTAGTGTGTCACAGTGTGTCCCTCAGTATATCCTTCTGTCCACACATCTTCTCTTGCAAATGTTCGTGGCAATGAGTCTTTGGTCTGCTTTGAGATCTCTGGCTTCTGTGACACCACCAATATTGAATTCTCACTGGGACGCCTCCTGGTAAAATACAACCTTCCCTTTCTTGTTCATTGTCAAGATTACATATTAATATTAATATAACAATATAAAACATTAAAACTTTAAAAAGTCACACAGTCTTTACAAATCCAAGCACTTTAAAAGTTAAATCCCTTTAGAGCATCTAAAGTCTCTTTCAAAGTTCATGCCTCTCTAAAATATCCCTGATTTCTCTAACACTCTAAAATATCTCCCAAACTCCAAACTCTCACAACTGTGGGCTCTTGCAAAGTCAAAATAAGTTAAATATTTTCTTACTCCAAGAGGGAAGAACTCCAAAAGGGTACAGTCACAATTAAATCAGAGTGAAACCAAAGTTCAACAGTGAATCTTAGTGTCTAACTTCTGAAAGTCACTCATGGTCTTCTGGTCTCCTCCAAAAGGCATGGGAAGCCATGCACAGAATAATTATCTCCTACCAAGCACAGTCTCATTGGTGGTACTGGTCTTGAAAGGAATCATTGAGAGCAATTAAGGCTTGGTACCATAAGGCAGGGTCAGAGTCTCTGAAGAGAGTCTAAGAGACAGGCTACTGATGAAGGTGCAGCCTCAATTGCAGTGGAGACCCTAGAGTTGAGAAAGTCACATAGAGAAGTTGGGAACTGGCACTGTGAGAGGTCTGGAGAGGTCATTAGTGAAGGTGCAGCCTCAGTTGCAGTAGATATTACAACATATTAGAGATACCAGGACTGTGGGATGTTGTGGAGTGGAGCCTGCCTGAGCCTATGAGACAGGCTGTGTACTGCAGATGGTTAGAGGCAGGGTGGAGCCGCCCAAGTCCTTTGGAGCCTGGGAAATCATAAGTCCCATATGCTGGACACAGGATTTGATTTATACTTCTGGATGTTGGTTTTGCTTTGTTCTTATTGTAACTGTGCCCAGGTTCTTGCCTCTAAGATCAGGAAATCATGTTACTTGTTTTTATTTTGCAAGAAGCCCACAGTTAAGAAGTTTTGGATTTTGAAGGAGACCTGTGTCTTCTATATGTTGAAATTTTTAAAAACTGTGGAAATAATTGAAAAGCTACACCATGTTTTATATTGTGAGACCTTTGGTAAAAACAAAAAAAATGACTATGGTCTATTAATGATGTGTTAGTGCGTGAAGTTGACAAAGGATCAGTAGCACTGGTTAGTTTTGGTCAGCATGACACTAGAGTCACCAGGAAACTTCAGTTGAAAAATTGCCTCTATAAGACTGGCCTGCGAACATGTCTCTGAAGCATTTGCATGATTAATGTCTCATGTGGGAGTGAGCCAGTAAGCAGTGTTCCTCCACGGTCTCTGCTTCAGCTTCCTGCCTTGGGCTCCTGTCCTGACCTCGTTCAATGATGGACTGTAACCATAAAGCCATAGTAACCCCTTGCCCCCCAACTTGCTTACGACAGTGTTTTATCACAGTAGAAGAAAGCCAATGTCCCATTGAGTTTAATTAGGGTCCTTACAGGAGCATGCACAGGGGTGTGGGAGCCTTACCAGAAGCAACAGCCCTGAAGAAAATAGCTCTCTTGAGGGGGTTATTTTGATGCATATGTGATTAACCAAATTCATGGATGTGGAAACCACAGATATGGAGGGCTCACATCCCTTGAAAAATGACTCAAAAATAAGTATTCAAAAATATTATTTGAGGTTTTTCAATCATCATTGTTAACTGATATATTTCTACCTAGACAGATCAATTCTATGACACCAATTCTAAGTTTCATATTGATACGAAGGTTTCCAACATTATACATTTGACAAGTATATGTGTGTATATGCATGTGCATATATAATTATTATTGTATATGAGCTTATGATATATTTTTATGACTGTAAGTGCACATGTGCCATAATGCATATGTGGAGGTCAGAGAATTACTTGCAGTTCTAGTCTTTTATTGCATGTTCTTGGCATTGAATTCAGGTCATTGGGCATGCATGACAAATGCTTTTACCCTCTGTGCCATCTTGCCAGTCCACAAACATATTTTTATGTGGGAGATCAATTAACAAATCCTTAGAGTTGAGGAGAAACTCCTTCACATTTTGGTGAGTTTCATCTTGTTTTAATCTAAGTCTCATCTCGTATTAGAAAATTTTAGTTCTCCAATTCAGACCCTTTTCTCATGCGGGGGATGCAGGGCCTCACACCTGCCAGGCAATCACTGTACCACTAAGTCACACAACAACTCCATTTCTGGTGGCATAGTTTTAGTTATGAAGTTCTTGTTTTGTACTCGTTTGTATGTGTGTGTGTGTGTGTGTGTGCGTGTGTGTGTGTGTGTGTGTGTGTGTGTGTGTGTGTGTGTGTGTGTCTGTTTTGGCACTAGCAAACTCTTAATGTCTTCTCCCAGTGGGTGAATGGTGCCATCTCTAATTTACACAAGTACAATATTTAGAAGTACAATATTCAGAATTGTGATTTAACTTGCCCCATGATACATGCTCTTAGGAAGAGTTTATTTTACTTATTTTTAACAGTGTCTTATACATATGTGTCTATGTGTGCACACAAGTGCAAGGGTCCTTCAGAAACCAGATGCACCGGATCCCCTGGAGCCGATGTTACAGGCAAGCCCTCTGGCGTGAGTGCTGGGACGCAAGCTCAGGTCCTCTGGAAGAGCAGAGCATGCCCTTAAGTGTCGAGCCACCTCTCCGTTCCCCTTGGTCCCATGCTTGTCCACTCCACAGGCGGTATTGTGAGCGCCCTCAGCATTCCCACCTGTGTAGAAATGTCATCATGGCGCATCTTCTCCTTTGAAGAGGAAGCTGAAAATGGAGGAAGAAAGTGAGCCAGGCGGGCCCTGAGCCTGAGACTAGTTGCAAGGACCATCTTCATGGGGGCTCTCTGCAGGAACCAAGCTCTTAAAAGGTAGCTAAGTGACCTGAGCTGCAGAGGTGCGAAGACGACATGGAAGCCAGAAAGGGTGCTTGAGCGGGTCACCATGAGGATCCAGAGTATTGAACACAGAGCTCGCGGGCCTATGAAGGCCAGACTGTATCTATAGTAGAGTGTCACACTGGTCTTCATATAGTATGTGAAGACTGACACTTCAGAGTGTAGGAATAGCCCAGGACAGCTCCTGGCACCAAAACAGCATCTCCTGATAGTCAATGACTGACTAACTGTCCTAAGTGATCAATAAGGGATTCACCAATACACAGCTCTTTACTGTCAAAATTCAATCAAGAAGGTTAGGAGACTTAAAAAGGGAAACCAACCCAAGGGTTATTTCAAAGTGTAATTCTCTCCTCCTTTTCCAGGGTCAGCAATTCTACATCCCGGGAAGATGCTATTACTTAATACACAGTAACCCGCTCATTCATTTAAAGATAAAATTGAAACTCATTTGCACACATGAATGTAATGTTAGGTTATTCTCTGTCTTAGTTACTATTCCATTGCTGTGAAAAGATACCATGACCAAGGCAACTTATGAAGAAAAGCATGTATTTGCAAGGTTGCTTGCAGTTTCAAAGAGTAAGTCCATGTGGTGGTTTTAGTAGGTTTGGCCCCCATAGATTCATATGTTAGAATGCTTGGCCCACGGGGAATGGCACTACTAGGAGGTATGGCTTTGTTCAAGTAGGTGTGGCCTTATTGGAGAAAGTGTGTCACTATGAGGGTGGGCTGTATATGTTTGGCCCAGGGAGTGGCACTATTTGGAGGTGTGGCATTCATGGAATAGGTGTGGCCTTGTTGGAGTAGGTGGGGCACTGTGGGAATGGGCTTTAATACCTTAGTTTAGCTGCCTGGAAGTCAATATCCTAGCAGCCTTCAGATGAAGATGTAGAACTCTCAGTTCTGCCTGCACTATGCCTGTTCCCACCTTGATGATGATGGACTGAACCTGTAAGCCAGCCTAATTAAATGTTATCCTTTATAAGGCGTGCCTTGGTCGTGGTATCTGTTCACAGCAGCAAAATCGTAACTAAGACAGGATCTTCTATGCCTCGTTCCCAGTGTGGAACACAGCCTCTCCCTGATGTCTTCAACTCAAGATATAGAACTCTTGTCTTTTCTAGCACCATGCCTGCTTGCAAGTTATTTTGCTTCCTGCCATTGATGATAATGAACTAAAAACTTCTGAAACTGTTAGCTATCCCCAATTAAATGTTAGCGTCTTTAAGAGTTGCCTTGGTCGTGGTGTTTCTGCAGAGCAATAAACCGCTAAGTCAGCCCATTATCATCATGATGGGAAGCACAGTAGCAGGCAGGTAGGCACGTGCTGGAGTTGCTGAGAGCTCACGTAAGATCCATAAACGGCAGGCAGAAACAGAAAGACACTAGGCCTGGCATGGCTTTTGAAACTTCCAGACAATAACATACCTCTTCTAACAAGGTCACACCTCCTACTCCCCAAAAGTTCCATTAACTGGGGACCAGAATTTGAATATACAATCCTATGGGGGCCATTCTCATTCAAATTAACACATTTCTGAGACGATGTGATGAAGAAGTTTTAAAGTAGACATTTGTGTTATGTGGTATGTGTGTGGTCGGGTGGAGAGGTATATGTGAAGGCATGTTTTGTGTGTTCATTCACACAAGCACAGGATTATATGTCTGTATGTGTGCATGTGTGTCTGCGGAGGTAGGAGGTCAGTTTTCTCAGTTTTCTGTCTTTTCTCAGTTGCTTTCCACTTTATAATTTTGAGACAGAGTCTCCCACGGAACCACAACTCACTGATTGGCTGAACCGGCTGCTGGCCAGTGGGCTCTGAGGATCAAGTATGCGCCCTTCCCCACCTCCACTCTAGTGCTTGGGTTACAAATAATGGGGCCGTGCATGGCTTCTATGTGAATACTGGTTCTCTCGCTCACTTTACCCCTTGAGCTATCCCTAACCTCTCAAGCAGAAATTCTGTAAAAATGAAAGGAAACAATACACTCCTGAGTTATGTTATACAGGACATCCTCTGAACCAAACCACCACCTTCTGGAGCTCAGCTGGGCCTGCTTGCAAAGGATAGTCATAGCTGGAGTTGTTGACTGTTGAGCTTCCCTCACAGTAGGAGAGCGCGGGCGGGTCATAGGACCCTTACCTGAGTATGAGGCCACCCCTCCTAACAGACTGTTTGTAATTCTGCCCTAATTTGCACATGACTTTGAGATCCCAGAGAGGCTACAATATATGGACTGGAAAGTCTGGGGGAGGAGGGAAGCCATTATCCATGTTGCACAGTGATTGCTTTGAGGTCATCTATGCTCTTGCTATACCCCTCACCTATTGCTCTGTGAGTAAGTCAATTAAGCTCTTTGGCTCCTCCAGGTAAACGCTGATATAATCAATCCTTAGCTTATCATTAGGACTTTGTGAGAAGGGATGGGAGAAAGGATGGCAAATAGATGACATGAACACCTCCAGGGGCTAGGTGCTCAGAGCTCATGGTTTCTGAGGTGAGCTCAGGGCTCTGTTGATCTAGAATCGTGATGAGGGGAACCTGTGGCAGAGGCTACACACCTTACGACAAGCAGGAAGCAGAGAGAGAAAAGGATCCAGAAGCACCTCCTTGTAACCTACTTCCTCTAGAGAGGCTCTGCTGTCTAAACTTTCCATCGCCTTCCAATTAGAGCCTGCAGAGATTTGACCAGGAGTCTGTGGGAAATAATTTCATATTGAAGCCATCTCAGGTGGTTTGGTCTCTAAGTCCTGAGATGACAGTCTCAATAAGTAATATTGTGCAAGGGCTCATTTTGAAATGTGTCTTCACTCCACTCATGCCTAAGTCTCCCATAACTATGTTCCTCAAAGATTCCTGCATGTGCTGCTCACCTAGGTATTCTGTAGACCATGTTCTCCCAAACCAATGGGCCACAAAATGAACATAGTATTTGTGGTAGGCAGGGTTATCTAAAGGAGCAGGATTGATAGATTGAATACACATTGTGTGTGTGTGTGTGTGTGTGTGTGTGTGTGTGTGTGCGCGTGCATGTGCGTGTGCGTGTGTGTGTGTGTGTATGGAACACCCAGCATCTTGGGTTTTAGTCGATTCCAGATGTAGTCAAGTTGACAACCAAGATTTGCTACTGTAGTAGTTACTAGTCGTAAGACACTAATCTAATTAGAATCATTCCCTCAGTCCACTATAGTCACATGTTGTGTCACGCGCTAAATAGTCACATGTGGTCAATACAGTTGTAGAACACAGGACAGCTCAATCCATTGTCTTTATCCACCCGAGTTGCTACAACAAAACACCACAGGCTGGGTAGCTTATAAACCCCAGAAATTTGTTTCTTCTAGTTCCAAACCTGGATAGAGGCAGAGGCAATTTCAGCATCTGGTCTACTTTATAATTCATAGAAACAGGCTCACTGAGCCCTCACATAGTATAAAGGAAAAACTAACTCCCCACTGCTCCTTTTAAAAGGGAACTAGTCCACTGGGCAGGAGACACACTGCTGTAATCCCAGCACCTGAGGGGGTGGAGGCAGGAGGATCATCAGTATAAAGCCAGCCTCAAAGTGAGTTTGGGAGTATGAGATCTTTTCTCAAAAACGAAACACAAAAATTGAGGAGGCGAGGGTGCCAATCCAATGCATGAGGTTCTGCATCTGTGAACGATCCCATCTCTTAACCTCCGTTGGCAATGGTGCCAACTCCTGAACTTCGAAGGGACACAGATATCCACACATTGCCTAGTAAGTCCACCTGAGATAATCTGACTGTTAGGGGACATGTTTTTCTCAGCTGGGTATAAGTCTTTAAAATTACATGCAAACTGTAAGACTTGTAAGTTGAAAATTATTTTTTGTCTTATAGGGAAATATACAAATAGAAAAGAATGCTTAAAGCTTGGAGCTTATCATTCTATGGAATATTAGTCAATTTCCAATTCCTCTATTTTACTGTACAATCTTATCCAGCATTTCTCTCTCACTGGCCTCACACACAAATAGACACACACCCTTCTAAACCAGTTGAGTCTCTCCTAACAGAAGTAAACTAAACCTTAAGTCATTTACTTCATTTTTTTTTAAAAAAAATTGTCTTTTTAACTTTCGTAACTTCGAACTTTGGCATGAGAAAACTATTTAAATGGTTCCTTTGGGCAGACTACTTAGCCTGCAAAGCCCATGTACGACGTGTTTGTGAAGAGAGGTAATTTGTAAAGAGGCGACCATTCACCTAGTCTTTGGGAATCTCACTAGGTAACAGCTATCAATCTTCTCATGCACTCCTGGGTAAAAATGTTAAATAAATGTTAAGTATTTTTATCATTATTATGTAAGAAGGCTTTACCAACTGTGTTGCTAGATGTCTGGGCATCTCAGTTCCCATTTTTGTGTTGCTCCATTCAAATGTTAAGATTCGGACTGTGTTCTGGGCACCGCGCCGGCCGCTGCCGCCGGGTGTCTCCCAGCTTCAGCTTCACTCTGCGCTTGGCTCATTTTAAGCTTCTCTGAAGCGATGGGAGAAGTTTTCTGGCCAATATCTTGCTTCCGATCATGAAAGAAAGACTTTGAGGCAGAGAAAAACTAAGAATCTTCCCTCTGGCATCCCGCTTCCTTCCCCCTCCCCTTGGGTCTTCTTTCTGCCAGCACAAGTCATTGACTTCACACTTCCTGTCTCCCGGCATAAATACTCCCTCCAGACACAGCCAGTCCTCACTGCGCTTTAACCATTTCACTCCTAAAGACCACTTTTCCAAAGCAGCGCATATATGGTGCCTATACTTAACGTGGTTTTTCCTCTCGTCTTGCAGAACTATTCGCTACACTTCCCCGATTCATTTAAGCCTGTGCACTCTGCAAAGTCCATCGTACTGATCAAATAGAAAACTACTTTTTGGGGGGTTTGATTCTAACAGGAGCCCCCACTTATCCCCCTGCAGCTCAGAACTGCTTCTTGAGGCTCTTCTATAGGTAGCACTGGAGGTATCCCCGAAACAACTACCCTGAGAAAGAGGAAGAAAAAGTTGTCCCCTGCTTTTTGGAGTTTATATAACTCAGTCTAGAGCGTGAAGATAGATGGTTTTGTTCCAGCCATGTGATTCTGACTTTTGTAATGAAGATACCAAAGCCGTGCTTGGTTAATGAAAGAACGAAGAGACATCAGAAAGGGAGCTGTGTGGCATCAGGATGAAGGGTGGACTTGGCTTTCTCTCACCTAGAAACTGTTGGTGCCGTAAGTGCGTGAGGCACCCTTGGCCGTGTCTGCACTGGAGTCGGAAGGACAGAGGCAGAGAAAGCCCTGAAATCTGGAGAGATGAAGGCCAACTGCTCATCACAGAATTCAATTTCCACTGAAATTGTGAGTCACGTCTAAAAATAAAGTCTTCTACAAGTGGCCAGATAGTTTTACTTCCTCTTAGCAGCTGAATAATAAGGTCAAACATCTAAGGAAAAAAGTCGATTCCCAACTTAGTTCCGTGTTTAGGACAGCCTCTTTCCATCTGTATGGCCTGGAGCCAGTTTCTCCCCCCTGCCCAGTCTCCTCCTCTACACAGTGGGTGGAGATGGTATTTACTATCCTAGGACTGTGGGAGAATTCAACTGCAATCCCAGTGGTACACTGTACACATGATTGTAGCTTGCCCATTTCCTTGTGATTTTTGCTCTAGAGCCTTCCAAGGAAGCCACTGAGGATGACCTCTGCACCGTATACGGAAGCAAACATTCTGAAAACATAAGTAAGTACTGATCAAATTAAATAACAGAAAACAAAAGTCAGCCCAGTCTTCCCCGCTCAGACGCAGAAGCTGGGAGCCCAAGAGGGTAAGAATGATTCAATAATTTTTTTAAAGATTTATTTACTTATTTTATGTACATGAGTACACAGTAGCTGTGCAGATGGTTGTGAGCTATCATGTGGTTGCTGGGAATTGAGCTCCAGTCCAAAGATTTATTTATTATTATATTTAAGTACACTGTAGCTGTCTTCAGACACACCAGAAGAGGACATCAGATCTCATTACGGATGGTTGTGAGCCACCACGTGGCTGCTGAGATTTGAACTCAGGACCTTCGGATGAGTATTCAATGCTCTTAACTGCTGAGCCATCTCTCCAGTTCCCAATTCAATGATTTTAAGATGTGACTTTTGGGGTTGTTGTTGTTGCTGTTATGTTTGTTCTTGTTATAGTTGTTGTTTGAGACAGGCTGTCCTGGAACTCGCCTTGTAAACCAGGCTGGCCTTGAACTCAGAGATCTGCCTGCCTCTGCCTGTAGAGTGCTGGGTTCTCAGACACGTGTCACCAATGTCCCAGGAAGATGGGACTCTTATAAAGCTTTTTTTAGCCGGGCGGTGGTGGCACACGCCTTTAATCCCAGCACTTGGAAGGCAGGGGCAGGCGGATTTCTGAGTTCAAGGCCAGCCTGTTCTACAGAGTGAGTTCCAGGACAGCCAGGGCTACACAGAGAAACCCTGTCTCTTCCTTTAGTAAGAACAAAGACATGCTCCAGGCCCCGTGTGACTTGTGAGGCTGACAGTAACAGAATGTCACAGGCCGGGTAGCCTAACCCACACAACTTCTATTTTCATGGTTGTGGAAGCTGAATGTCCTGGATGATAATGTCGGTCTCCTGACCAGAGAAGCCTCCTCCCGGGGCCTCTCACCGTGACCTTGATGAACTCTGAGAGGCCACAGCATCGTTTAATTTTTATTATTTCCTCAAAGCCTCTGCCACCAAATAAGAGTGGCAGAAGCTCTTCGAGAGCACCCTGGTTCCGTTCCCAGCACACGCATGGAGCCTCACAACCGTCTATTCATTCCAGTCCCAGGGCAACCCATGTCCTCTTCTAGCCTCTAGGGGCACATGTGTGGTGTGCAGATGAACATCCAGAAAAAATACTCATGCCCAAAATAAAATAATAATACAATTTAAAAAACTGGCATTGGGGTTGGGGTTTTGGCTTGTGAGTTTGAGCGCATTTAAATATTTACATGAGGCCGTTTGCTTGCGAGTATATAATGTACTTTAAGCATATTTGCCAATGTCCTGGTACATTTCCTTTTCCCACTCCTTACACCTACCTGCCCCTTTGTCCCCTAGACACTTCGATCCCACCGTCATGTAGTATCATCTCCACCTATATGGTTCTACATATCTGTTTAAATTCCAGGACCAAGAAGTAAGAGAAAACGTAATATTTGCCCCTCTGAGACTGACCTCATAACTGCCCTCAGAGAAGGTGCACCCTGGGGAGCCGTCGTGGAGGCCGAGTCCTTGCTTTCTCACAGGCCCCTTCTGTTCTTCAACCCCACCCTGCACTTTGACCTGAGGTTATTCCTCTTTGACCTTACTCTGCTGTAAAGATTTTCCTGCCCGCACATGTGGGCCGCACCTGAGCCTGACCTTGGTGCCTTCTTTCAGGAGGCCTGTTCTGTTCTAGTCCTTCCCTCTTAGGAACCCCTCCCTCAGCTGAGCTCCACAGCACAGCCTGCCCTTCCTTTGGGCCCTCTTTATTGTCTCTGTTTCATGCTAGCCCATGCCTTATCTCCTTTGTTGGCTCACCCTTGTCATTGACACCATCTTTCCATAAGACAGTCACTCAAAAATGTGAGGGATGAGTAAAGAAAAGGCCTATGGGTGGATGGGGAGATGTCTCAGTGGCTGAGAGCATGCCTATAGCTGAAGGATGGAGTTCAATTCCCACACCCACCTCCGGCAAGCATACATCCAGCTCCCAGGGCTCTGATGCTCTCATTTAGTCTCATTGGGCACCTACACACACATGCACACATGTGCACACACGTATACATATACATGAATAAAATAAAAATGTTAAGTAGTGGAATAACTGGAGTCTGAGAGACCAGCAAGGTTCCCCAAAGGCTGACTCTGGTTACCCAGAGAGGGATAAGACTTCAGAGGGATTTCGATCTAAATATTCTATATCTTATTTGAGTTATACTACTTTTCGTAGCAAAAATAATAATTTATTTTGAAGAGATACCGTCTCTCTGTGGTGCCCAAGCTGGCTCCAAACTTCTGAATTCAAATGATTCTTCTGCCTCAGCCTTCTGAGTTGTTGGGACTACAGGGGCAGGCTGCTCAGACAGTTGTGTGAGAAATCTGACGCAGGCAGAGGAATGAGAAAGAACATTAGGGTTTGGAGATGTAGACCCATTGGTGAAGTCTTGCCAAGCATTCATGAAACCCTGGCTGCTCTCCAGAGCACTGTATAAGTAAGATGCAGCAGTGAGCCTGTAATCCCAGAATTTGGGAGGTGGAGACAGAAGAATCAGAAATTAAAGATTATTCTCAACCACAAAGTCAATTTGAGTCAAGCCTGAGCTATATTAGATCCTATCTAAAAAAGCAATGAGAATACAAATTAAAGCACCTCAATTTTGAAAAGAAGTGGGTGGGAGAAGACAAAGTTGTTAGACAACATGGCTAACTAAGGTTAAAATGCTTCATTCATCTCAATGAGAGGCTGAACGGGGAGAGCTGCAAAACGGGGAGGTAACTGCAAAAGGCTTAAACAGAAGTGCTCATTAGAAAAAAATAACAATAAGGTTTGTAAATGTGTTTCATCAGTGTGTGTGTGTGTGTGTGTGTGCGCGCGTGCGTGCATGCGTCTGTCTGTCTGTCTCTGTGTGTGTGTGTGTGCATGCATGCGTCTGTCTGTCTGTCTGTCTGTCTGTCTGTCTGTGTGTCTGTCTCTGTGTGTGTGTGTGTGTGCATGCATGCGTCTGTCTGTCTGTCTGTCTGTCTGTCTGTCTGTCTGTCTGTCTGTCTGTCTGTGTGTCTCTGCCTCCCTGCCCTGCCCTGAGATTACCAGTATGCACAGCTGTGTTGGACTTTTAGGTGGGGTTAGAGGTGGGGGTGAGGGTGAAGGGTGGGAGAGATCAAATGCAGGTCCTCAAACTTAGGTAACGAGAACTTTCCCGACTGGGCCATCTCCCTAGTCCCTTTTGGATCAGTTAAAATGCATATCCATACAACAGATGAAAATAAAGACTTTTTTGAGACAGGGTTCCTCCATGTAGCTCTGGCTATCCTGGAACTCGCTCTGTAGATCAGGCCGGCCTTGAACTCAGAGAGATCCACCTGACTCTGCCTTCTAAATGCTGAGATTAATGCTGTGCTACCAGGCCTAATCCAGAATATAAAAACTTTTAAGAAAATTTACATGACAAGTGCCTTATACTTCCTTTACTATTGCAAAGGGCATATATGTAGTAGGTTTTAAAATGTGAATTTTATTACACGTCAAGCTTGTGACTGACCATCTCTTATTCTCACCTTTTGGTCTTTACCGCCAGACAGAAAGTCATCCCAGGATTCCAGATGTGAAGAAAGAGTAGGGATTGCTTTTGAAATAATAATTTTTAAAAAATTAAATTTAATAAAATGTTTCAGTTATAACTAAGTAAGATAAATATTAGTAGGTATTATTACATGGTAACTTTTATTGCTATATTGCACTATAAATCATATAGTAATTTTATTACTAACATAAGTATTAGTCATAATATTACATGATAATATGGTTGAAAAAAGAAGAAAGTAAAATCTATTTTAGATCATACCTCAGTCAAGAAAAAGAAGAAAAATTTACCTCCGTTTCTTTATTCACGCACACAGAATTATCCAGACAAGCTGAATTCGCACCCACAGATGCATGTATGTACATACTCCAACTGAGAAACACTACTGATATTTATGTTTATTTCATTTAATATTTATATGCAGAACCAAAGCTACTGCCAGTTTCCCTCACTGTCCTTTGAATACAGAAAGCACTGCAATCCTGGGAAGCCATGAAACTGCCTCACCAGGAGTCCACCCCTTCCACAGAACACAGAGAGTGTTGTCCTCTGGGAGAGAAGGAAGCCATTTAAATTCAGAGAACAGATTCTCAGCACTAGCAAGCTATTTTTAGCTAAAACTGTCGTTTAATTTGGAAACTGAGCAGTGAAGGTCTTCTTCTCTTTTTTGGATTGACTTTTTAGATGGTCATAGATAGTTCTGCACGTGGAAAAGTCAATCTCCAAAAGGAGCACTTGAAACATTTCGAAGAAAATATAATTCAAAAGCTCGTCAAAGCAAAGACCAAGCCAGGGCTTTGGAAGTTTCCTTTTTCTTCAGACTGGTGTTTTTAAATTTGTGGTGCATGACCCTAAAAAACTAATAAAGAGGACGAACCCTTAATGGATTGACTCAAGCAGAGTTTGGGGACCATGCCAGCCTGGACAGCTACCTGACAGGACAGCAAGCTGCCACAAGGCTGCCTGGAGGCCTGACCAGAATAAAGGCCAAGGGAATGCCTTGACTCTCCAGACTCTACAATGCTCCATTGAGACATGTCCCCCAGGATTTGGTGGCCACTACTGGGATTTCAATCTCAGACTTCCCTTCAGGGTAACCTAAGTTTAAACTTAATTAAAATCGTTCATTTTTCTGGTAACGCCATCTATACTTCAAGAGATTGGCTAAATGAGGTTTGAGGCTTCTGGATTAGGCAGGAGATGGTTTCCTACCACAGCCGTTCTGCTGGGCAGCACTGATTTTTCTCCATGAGAAAATACCACAAGGTCACTTTATGAAAAGCACTAAAGGAGGTACCCAGAGACAGAATTTGGAACTTCCTAGCCACTATTTTTTATTTTTATTTATTTATTTATTTGTTTGTTTATTTGTTTGTTTGTTTGTTTTTTAAGACAGGGCCCTGGGCTGGAGAGATGGCTCAGCAGTTAAGAACACCGACTGCTCTTCTGAAGGTCCTGAGTTCAAATCCCAGCAACCACATGGTGACTCACAACCATCTGTACAGCTACAGTGCACTCATATACATAAAATAAATAAATAAATCTTAAAAAAAAAAGACAGGGTCTTATGTAACTCAGGTTGATCTCAAACTCACTATGTAGAAGAGGACGACTTTGAATTCCTGATCCTCCTGCCTCTACCTCCTGAAAGCTGAGATTAAAGGTGTATGTGACCATGCCCATTTTGTTCAGGGCTGGGCAAAGCCAGGTTTTTCTGACAGCACTCTAATACTGAGCCACATTCCCAGTCCACCTAACCATCCCCACATTCCTCTATTTTTTAAACAAACACTTACATAGTACAATTCAGTGCTCAGTATGGGTTCAATACCACCCGAATGTGACCGCTAATCGCTCTATGAACCCCTGCAATTCCCCTGGCTTCTCCATAGATGATGCCACCCAACTCAGAACTGTCATCATCAAATCTGACAACAAATGCTGTCAGGGTTGTGGAGCAAAGAGAAACTCTAATTTAATGCTGGTGAGAATACAAACTACTACAGCCATTATACAAATTGAGCTGGAGAGTTTTCAAAAAGTTAATATATAATTGGGATTCAAACCTGCTATACCACTGCTGAGCGTTTACTCAAAGGATTCCATATCTACCCCACCTCCTCCAAGACAGGGTTTCTTTGCATTGAGAAGACTAGGCCGAATCCATGAGGCTTCAAATTGGCAGTTTAAGGAGACTAAGCCTAAATCTCTGTTTCCAAAACTGGGCAATTCCTGGCAAGTTCAAGCCTCAGAAGCTGCCTCACCATCGGGTCTGAGGCAAAGACAATGGGTCAGCAGCAGTTTCCAGACTTCCTCAGCAACAGTTTCCAAACCTCCCCAGCAAGTTTCCAGCCGCCACAGCCTGGTAATGGAATGTTCATAGAGATTGACCCAACAGATTAACACCTGGGGTAGGTCACCTACCCCGGAATCCCCTAGTGTGCTTTGAGTCAGGCCTGCCAGCTCACTTGGTTGCCTCTCCATTCTGGTTCTGGGAGGCTCCAGCTTCCTGGATTTTGCAGAATAAAACACTCTGCATTTACGTGAGTCTGGGGTATCATTCTTCTCCAAGTCATGGACCATTAGAGTATAGCCATAGTTACCAACTCTGTAGACCGTGATGGCCTCAAGTTCACAGAGATCTACCCACCTCTGCCTTCTGAGTGCTGGGATTAGAGCTGCCACCACCACCACCCAGCTAGGACTCTTTAACACAGAGACATGTCTATGTTTAATGATGTTCTGTGCACAATAGCAAGAGAATGAAACCAGCCTAGATAATGCACCGACAGATGAATGTATAACAAAAATGAGGTACATTTATTTATATGAAAACATTTTATTACACCATAAGAAAAAAAATAAACTATAAAATTTACCAGGAAAATGAATGGATCTGGAAAGTGTAATATTAATGCATGAGGTAACCCAAACACTGAAAGAAAAAAAAAGAAGAAGAAAAACCAAAAACCATGTTCTCTGTCAAATGTAGATTCAGTCATGTAATGCGTACAATTATAAATGGTTGCACATATCAGTTAAATAAAAAGAGGTACTGAGGAGAGTCAGCATGGCACTACCCACAACTGGCTGGGCCCTCCAACATCAGTAGAAAAACATTAATAAAATGTCCTACATGCTTGCCTGAAGCCCACTCTTAAGGAGACATTTTCTCTGTTGACTATTCCTTCCTCTCAGATGACTCCAGCTTGTGCCAAGGTAACATAAAAACTAGCCAGCACACAAACCAAACAACTGCTAATATTAAGTGAAAAATAAAATTATTTAAAATGTTTTCTAGTATATATCATTTTTAAAGATAAAAGTGAATTTGTGTATGAATACCGTGAATGTACTTCTATAATATGTTTTATCATAGCATTAGTAACCCTAGCTAGGACAGTTTGTACAACTATTTTATATATATATATATATATATATATATATATACCTGAGGTTGTGTAAACATTTCTCAGGTGAGAAGAGGCCATAACAGAAAATGTCTAAGCAGCCCTGGTCTAGGGCCCTTTTCCCTGACATTAGTCAGGAATACATTCTTTTGCACAGTGCCTGTAGTGATGTAGTCATGACTTTTGGGACAAAGATTTTGACAAAAATACTTGAACTTTTTTAAAAATAATACTTTATATTTATTTGGGAGTGGGGAACACATGTACTGTGGCGTGTATGAAGGTCAGAGGACCATTTGAGGGAGTCCTTTCTCTTCTATCATGTGGGTCCCAAGGATCAAATCAGGTCATCTGGTTTGGCAGCAGGGGCCACTGAAGTATTTTACCAGCCTCCTTGTGAACAGCTTCAGAAAGAAAGACCTGCTTTCTGAGGTGCCTGTCCATTTTGTCAGGAAGGTGGCAGGGCAGAGCAACTTACTTCAGAGAGAGGATCACACCAGGACTCAGTGTAACCTTCAAGGACATGTCCCCAGTGTACCACTTCTTCCGACCAGCTTCCCCTCCCAAATTACATCAGCCATTGGGAACTAAGCATTTAAAACAGGAGCGTGTGGGGAACCACAGTAAGAACCTCCTCTGGGGAGGGAATTGTATTCATTATATTCTCATTGCTGTGACCAAATACCTGACAAGAGTCAAATGAAGAGAGAAAGGATCCGCTTATTTAGGCTACCGTACGAGGCTACGGTTCATCCTAGTGAGGAAGGCAGGTTTGCAAGAGCCTCTGATAGCAGAAAGACCACACCCCCGGAGACCCATTTCTTCCAGCTAGGCTTGTCTATCTCCTAAAGGCTCCATGCTTTCAAAACAGCGCCCCCAGATGGACACCAAGTGTTCAAACACGTGCACCTAGAGTGGAACATTTCTTATTCAAAAGCAGGCACAGTCCCTACCCTTATGTCCACAGATACAGGAATTAACCAAATACTAGACTACATGGAAAACTGCAACAGAGAAGCATGCGGCATGGGATAAGCTCCGGGCGCCAAGAGTGCTCAGTGAGACTTAACCCAGCCAGAGAGGCCAGAGTGGGCTCTTTTGAGTATGTGGAACCTAAGAAGAGGCCAGGTCATCATGGGAAGCCCTGCTGGTCCAGATGCTGCCACCTGACTAGGGGTCAAGCTATACCTACTTGCCCTCTGCGGCAATAGAACTGTCACGGTTCTGAGTATGTCAGAAGCTGTGAGTAAAAAGGACAACAAAGAAACAACATTCACCACCTCTCAGGCCACCTTTCTCTAGTTGCCCAGATTCTTATCTCCCGGGTAACCAGTGCTGTGCTGACGTCAGAGTTAAAAATGGAACACAAACTCACATCTGTAGCAGAGATAAAAAATAATTCCGTTTCAGCCTGTGCACAGCTCACACAAGGGGCACATGGGCCATGCCCCTGTCAGTAGCTTCCGTGTACGGCAAGGAAAATGAGTGTAGATTCAACTAGGACATCAGGTGGAAAAGATCGCATTGGAGATCACTTCGTGGAGTCTGGTTTTTAAGGACCTTTCTCCAGAAAGGTCAAATCTCAATTCTGAAAAGGGGAAATGCATTTTTTTTTTTTACAAAATTAGGCTGGGGGGATGTAGCCCGGAAGTTGGAATGCTTGCCTAACCTGTACAAGTCCTAGGTTTGATTTCCTGCATCACATGAAAGGGCATGGGTACACATCTGCTGGAGGCAGAAGCTCAGGGTCAGCCTTGTCTCTTGCTATTGCAAGTTCAAGGGCAGCTGGGCTATGTCAGACCCCACCTCAAAAAATGAAGGAAAAAGGAAGGGAGGGAGTGAGGGAGAGAGGAAAATGGAGAAAACAGGCCAGGCATAGAGGCACATGCCTTTAACTGGCGTACTAGGGAGGCAGAAACAGAATAGATCTCTGTGAGTTAAAGGCTACCCTGCTCTATGTAGCAGGTTCCAGGACAGCCAGGACTACAAAGAGAGAGAATGGTTTGAATTAAAATGGCTCCCAGAGGCTCAGCGAGTGGTATTATTAGGAGGTGTGGCCTCGTCGGAGTGGGTGTGGCCTGATGTAGTGGGTGTGGTCTTGTTGGAGGAAGTGTGTCACCGGGGGTGGGCTTTAAGATCTCAAAAGATCAAGCCAGGCCCAGGGTGCTTCCCCTTCCTGCTGCCTGCCGATCCATTTGTAGAATTCCAAGCTCCTGCTCCAGAACCAGGTCTGCCCGCAAGCTGGCATGCTTCCAAACATGATGATAACGGACCAAACCTCTGAACTGTAAGCCAGTCTTAATTATTTTCCTTTATAAGAGTTGCCATAGTCACAGTGTCTCATCACAGCAATAGAGACCCTAACCACGACAGAGATCTTGTCTCAAAAAAATAGAAAATAATATTTTAATGGAGTAAAGAGGAAGCACACTCGGACAGGGCTTGTCCTTTTGACTCTGTGCTGGAGCTTTCCTCCCCGCCTCAGATCTCTGGTCTCTTTCATTTCAGGTCATGACGTCCACTAGCTCATCAGGAAGTAGTTCATGAGGCCAAGAGGGAGCTGGTCTCCTCTGGCCTCGAATCTAGATGCCACCAGATAGATTAGAAGTTAGCTACTGAATGTGTCACTGATCCATGCACCTTCGAACCAGGGCTGCAAACTCGGCAGCTACGAAACAGCCGGGCCAGTGGGAGAAGCCAGGACGGCGAGGTGCGGAATGTCCACGGTAAACTGGAGTTTTGTGTTATCTCTTCACTAACTGGCGATTCTCCTCTCTGCCTTTCCACTCTGGTGTTTTCCGTCTTTAAAAACTGGTGTATTTTCACGGGAAATGTGGGAACACACAGTGTTGTGAGCTACCACGTCTGCAAAGACAGATTTGATCTTTTGCCGGCTGAGATGTGCCAGTCTCAGAGATAAAGAAAGAGGCTGGGATGTGAAGGTGGGTGGCCGGCAAAATCCACACCGGAAGGAGGACCTGCAAGCAACTGCGTGGGATACCCCACGCACGTGGTGTCCCGCGTGAGACGGTGCAAGCATCCTCTGCCAGCAGCCACTGCCTCCTGAGGCCATGGCCTAGAGGTGCCTGTGTCAGGAATAACAGGGATCACCTAACAGCAGTGCTTGGACTCCGTACTCACCAGGCCATTTCCACGTTTAATTCAGCTCCTGCGCTGTCCACAGTCTTGATAGCAAACGTAAATACCCACTTTGGCAGTTTTACTTCTCCTTCTAAACTAACAAATGGGTGGTCTGATTTTACAAATTCATTGCATTTCAAAATAAACTTTACTGGTTAAAAATTTTGCAAATAAATAAAACACCGAACAACAACATGTAATGCAATTTTTTTTTCACGTTAATTGCTCTTGCCGCGCTCTGGCCCCATCTGGTAAACTGTGAGGTGGCTTGGATTCAGGCGGGGGTCTTTCAGACCTCAGTCGGGAAGCACAGCACTGTATGCTTATATTTATAGACATAAAATCACTCATGTCTCCAAGGAGCCTTGGTAGCTTTCGTGGGAAGCGGTATTTAAAGGCCACAAACTGTGTTGCCGTTATGTCTAGGCCTTTGCAGAGGACAAATCTAGGAAATACTGGAACTTCTTAAAACTCACCAGCTCATACTGATACTTCCAACTCAAATTTAACATTAAAGACACATGTGTGTGCACATGCATATATGTGCATATATATGAAGAAAGAGACCTTTATTAACAGCCAGTTGCTTTCTCCTGAAATTATAAAATAGTTTCAAAATAATAATGACATTACTGTCATTGTTAATAGGAGCCTAGCAGTTAAGAACACTTGCTGCTCTCCTGTAAGACCTGAGTTTGGTTCCCAGCACACATATCAGGTGGCTTACAATTTCCTGTAACTCCTGCTCCAGGGGAATCCAATGTCCTTTTCTGGACTCAGGCACATTTACACACATGATGTATGCATTCCTGTGCTCACTACACACACACACACACACACACATACACACACACACAAATAAATCTTAAAAATAATATTTCACACATAAGTGTTAGGATTCCGTTACTACTCTGTGTCCTTAGAATATATTCTGCCCTGGAAGAATACTAAGACGGTGCAATGATAACTTTAAATCATAATTTTCTCTGTATAGTTATATCACAACTCGATATGGCCTTAGCAACAATGAAACACTTGATGTGGTTTGGATGTTGAGTGTTTTAAACACTTGCTTTTCAAGGTGACCCCACTGGGAAATGATAGAACGTGTGTACATGTGTGTATGTGTGCACATATGTGTGGGGCCAGAGAACAATCTCTGGTATTGTTCCTTAGTGCTCACCGTCTTTATTTTGAGGCAGGGTGTCTGTCTGACTTGAAAGGCACTGAGTACTCTACACTGACTATCTAGGAAGCCCCAGAGACCCACCTGTCTCTTCCTCTCCAAGGCTGGGATTCTAAGTGCAATCACGTCCAGCTTGTTTATTATTATTATTATTAATATAGTTTGGGGTACTGAATTCAGGTCCCCCACTCTTGCAAAGGAAGCACTTTACTGAGTCGTGTCCTCGGCTTTTAAGAGGTAGGGCCCACTGGGAGGTGCTGCAGTTTCTGAGGGGCCTGACCTAGAGGGGACCCTGGGTCTTTGGCCTCTTCTTCCTCTTCCTGTATTTTGCCTTCTGGCCATGAAGTGAGACACTTTACCACATGCTCCATCTCCCGATGTGATTCTCCCTACAGATCCAGTCACAAGACCACTGCCCTGGGCTAAAAAATCTCTATAAATTCTAGCCAAGTAAATGCACTGCATTTTCCTTACTTGTGTTTTGTCTCGGGCACACCACTAGAGTGAAGGGAAACTGGCTAACAAAGCATTCCTCCGTTTTGTTTTACTCTCAGGATTACCTTTTCTTTTGATTAAATATCTAAGACATTGACGCGGTCCGGAGTCTGCCGCCCCAGGAAGGTGTGCGGCCGCAGCAGAACCACTTCAGTTTCCATTTTCATTACCTTTGGTTCATTTATCTCTTTCAGCCCTGCTTCCCTCTCTCACACAACTCTAAGAGGAGGGTCACCCTGGCAGCCCCGCACCCCCAGAGGCCCCGCCTGTTCCACTGCTGTTGACTCCGCTGAGCCCACATATCTCCCATGGTGCCACAGATCTGTGAGGACAGACCACTGTAGTCACATGAGAAAGTGTCTGTATTTGTTTCTTGCACTGGGATTTGTCGATTAAGAACTGAAACTGTCTCGTGGCCATGGACAAACTGGGTTTACCTGAAAGGGGGGCAAGAAAGACAAGCTTCTGATCAAGGCTCCAAGTTTAATATTCAGCACTGTGTTTATATAGGGAAAGCCCACAGACCCCATCCTTTGTTTCAGCTGGATTATGTTGCAAAGCAAGCTCAGCGGGCAGTCTATTCTTCTAAGTTCCTGTAGGAAGTTGCACGTTCAACCAAGGCCTATGACTCCACCTAAGTCATTAAGCCCATTGTAGTGAGCACTCAAGGCTGGGCAGGGCACAAAGAGTCACTAGGGATAACTGGTATATGGGCCTTCTCAAACTTCCTGCCTGCAGTTTTGCCTCCTGTTTGCAGTTCTTGGGTTCTCCTAACCACCCAGCATCAAAATTCCTCCATCCTGTGTAGTCTTTACAGCCTGTCAATGACTAGAGTTCATGGGCAGCCATTCAGTTAACAATTTCTGGGCATCATCTATGTGCCGAGGCCATAGTGAATACGACACAATCTGAGACCCCTGCAGTACACCCAGCTGTGGGAAAGACACCAGAACACACCAGTGGTGCCAGGGTAATGTTGAGGGTTGTGCCAGACAGGAAGGAGGCTGGGGAGAAGAAAATATCCCAGAAACCCTCATGAATAAGGACTAAGAGCTGATTCCTGGGCTGTGCTGGGGTGGAGGAAATCAGAGAAAAGCACAGCGAGAACAGGATGGAAATGGGAAGAGCCAGGCAGGCAGGAAACCGGACGTTAATGAGGAGGTGGGTCGCAAAGTCAGAGAGCTGCAGGTCTCTGCCTCCATAATGCAGCCCCAACCCCAGCAGCTGCTTCTTAAAAATTACACTTCTCATTGTATGTCTTCACTGTTTCCAATCCTTTGATGCTTTCCTGAGAGTTCAGGAAAGAAGGGAAGGAAGGAAGGAAAAAAGAGAGGGAAAGTGGGAGGGGAGGAAAGGACTGAGGACAGGAGGGAGGGAGCAAAGGAAGGAAGGGAATCAAGGTAGAGATAGAAAGAGAGAAAAAAAGAAAAGAAAAAACGAAAGGGGTCAGTGAGATTTCTCTGTGGATAAATGTACCTGCTACCAAGCCTGATGACCTGAGTTTGATGGCTGGGTCCCACATGATGGAAGGAGTATCTGCTCCAAGTTGTCCTCTGCACCCCCCCCCATACACACACATGTGCTGTGGCACGTGTGCATGCACTCATACAATAAACAAAGCGAAATAAAGTAATGAAGTCAATCCATTTCGTGGTGAGTAGATCAGCTCTTCATATCCTGATCTCTAAATCAGCTTTCTTCTTCTGCCAAGCTATGACTGTCCACATAGGTCTAAGTTTCTTGGAAGGAAGAATCAATCCCTCCCTCCCTCCATCCCTCCCTCCCTTCCTTTGCTTCTTTCCTGAACTCTCAGGGAAGCCATCAAAAGATTGCAAACAGTGAAGACTGTAAGTGTATTTTAGAAGCACATGCTAGAGCTGGGAATGCAGCATAAAGCTTTGGAAGTTGAACGAAGAGCAAACTTTAACAGGAAATGATGGTATGTCTCTTTAATCCTAGCACTTGGAGCCAGAGGCAGGCAGATCTCTGGGTCTGAGGCCAGCCTGGTCTACAGAATGATTTCCAGGCCAGCTGGGGCTGCCTAGTGAGACCCTGTCTCAAGAAAGAATAAACAGAGGTGATTAAAAATGGAGAAGAACACAACTAGAAAGGACTAGCGCCATATTTCAAGGGAGAAAGGAGGATGTCGGAACTAGAGCATCCCAGAAAGAGAAGGGATGTGGGGGGGGGGGGTTGCCTGAGCCGTGTGAAGGAAAAAGAGTGACAGAGACTTGGCAAGCAGACAAGGACCATAGGACACACTCAGAATTCTAGTTTGGGCAGTTAAGATGGCTTGTGGCACCACTCAATAGGAATGAAGAACAGCAGCAGGCCGGAGGATGAGGTGCTGGGGTGACAGTGTCTAGGTCATGTCACTGTGGGTCACTACACATGGTGACTACGGTCACTATGGGTCCTGTGAGTCCGTGACATAGGAAGGGCTGTGTGTTCTAGGCAACATGCAACAGATCACAGGGTGAAGGCATGCAGACAGGACTAGAGAGAGCTGTGTAGAGAGAACCAGAAAGCAAGGCAGAGACCTGAGGATTAATAGGATGAGAGGCCTGGGTAAAGCAATTTACTTTGAGATCCAATACATAGACCCAGAATTGCTTTGGTGGAGATGAAGGCTGCAGCCCAGAGCTCCTGTAAGCCCTTCTCTCTAAAGATTTCTTTACGGTCTTTTCTTTCATGTCAGCATTACCAGGAGTTTCCCTGGCGCCCTTCAATTTAGCTTAATATAATTCTCTTCCTTTAAACTAAATAATTTTACATGTGTATGTTTGTGTCTGTGTGAGTGCATGTATATGCAGGTATGTTTACCTGCATGTGTGCATGATCAGAGGAGAGCATCAGGTGTCCTCTTCCACAGTCCCCTCCCTATTCCCCTGAGGCAGGGTTTCTTCCTGGACCTGGGACCCCACCTCAGCTGAACTGGAAACCAGGAAGCTACTGCAAAGCTTCTTTTTCTACCCCTCGAACTAGTGTGACAGGCATTTGAAGGGTCCCCAGCTTGTTATGAGGGACCTGGGATCCAAAAACCCATGCTCACAATTTTAGTGCAATGACTGTCATGTCTCCAGTCCTCTCTCTTTTGTCTGGTGCATGCTGGAGACCTGAGGAGGGCATCACACCCTCTAGAACTTGTGTTACCAATGATTGTGAGCTACCACATGGGTGCAGGGAACTGAACCAACGTCCCCTGCAAAAGCAGCAAGTGCTTTTAATCTCTGAGCTTGGCCCTATTTTTAATCTTTAAACAATATGATGTGATTACTTTGGATGCCTTGAAATTGTCTATGCTATCATTTTAATGACTTCACAGTAGTCTACTGTATTCTATTTACTTCCAACTTTTGGTGTTAAAAATCATGCAGATCGAGGGCTAGAAAGATGGCTCAGTAGTTAAGAGCACTGTCTGCTCTTTCAGCACTGTTCGTTCTCTCAGAGGTTGTGAGTTCAATCCCCAGCAACCACCTGGTGACTCACAACCACCTGTAATGGGATCTGATGTCCTCTTCTGGGCAGATAGAGCACACATATACATAAAATAAATAAATCTTACACACACACACACACACACACATCAGGCTATTTTTCCCTTCTTCAAACTCATAGCACATAACCAGTGCTGGACATTCCACCACTCATCGGAAACACTTCATGTTTCTACATTGATACTTAACTTTCTAAACATTTGAACCTTAGCTTTGCTAACTGTTGCTTGCATCAGTCAGCAGAGGTCAGTTATGCTATGATAACAAAGAAGACCCCAATCTCAGACGCATACAGCGTGAGGAACAAAGATTCTTGCACTGGAGACTCTGAGCCCCAAACACGAGGCAGTTTATTTTATGGCTTTGCGAAGTTGGGTGCTAGCCCAGAACAGCAAGCATGCTGTCTGAGCACGGGGATGTTTGTCTGTCTCTGAAAAAGTCAAGTTACCTCTAGGTGGCCCAGTCACCACTATAGGATGCTGGGAAAGCTGACCTGGGGCTTGGGGCTGTAACTACGTGAGTAGACTCCAGCGGGGCTCCTGCATTTTCTGTTCACCTGTAGCCAAGCCTACACTGACTCAAGGTGCTTCTGGAAATGGACCGTGCCTTTATTTCTTAGAACAGCGACAATAAAAGACTTGTTTCTCAGTTCCGTTTCAGCTTGGCTGTGAGCTAGCCATGACTCACCTTCGTGGGCTTTAGGATCTGGGTTGAACCATCAACCTTGTTCTTAGTAGAGAGGGGTCAGCAATTGACGTCTTTTGATGATGCTTACCAAAGGTTTTGCTTAGAAGTGTTGTCCAGCCGGGCAGTGGTGGCGCATGCCTTTAATCCCAGCACTTGGGAGGCAGAGGCAGGCGGATTTCTGAGTTCGAGGCCAGCCTGGTCTACAGAGTGAGTTCCAGGACAGCCAGGGCTATACAGAGAAACCCTGTCTCAAAAAAACCAAAAAAAAAAAAAAAGAAGAAGAAGAAGAAGTGTTGTCCATAGATCCCTGCTTGACTGCTTTTTCTTTCTTTCTGTCTTAGTTAGGATTTTATTGCGGTGAAGAGACGCCATGACCAAGGCAGCTCTTATAAAGACAAACATTTAATTGGAACTGGCTTACAGTTTCAGAGGTTCACTCCATTATCATCATGGCAGGAAGCATGGCTTTGTGCAGGGAGACATGGTGCTGGAGGAGCTGAGAGTTCTACATGTTGATCCGAAGGCAGCCAGGAGGAGGCTGGAATTCCAAATTGGGCAGAGCTTGAGCACAGAGACCTCAAAGCCTGCCCCTGCAGTGACACACTTACTCCAACAAGGCCACACCTTCTAACAATACCACTCCTCATGGGCCAGTGGTTCAAACACGTGAGTTGAGGGGGGGGCATTCCTATTCAAACCACCACACTTTCCTTTTGAAATTTTTGTCAAAGCAAGCAACCTGCATCTGTCTGATGCCCGTGGATTGACTACAATTTGTTTACATCAAACCACTTCAAGCATAATGGAACCACCTTGACCTGCCATTCCTTCAGATATATGACTCTCCTTGTCCCTTGTACATCATCTTTATGAAGAAACTGAGTTTTGTAGAACATAATCATTAAGTTTTTCCCCCCAAGGTATTTCAAATTTTCCTTAATGTTACTTTTGACTCTGGATGCTATCCCAAGCAGATCTGAAAGCTTTTTTTCTTAACCCTTTGAGGAATTTATCACCCATTCTCAATTTTATGACTTAAAATGTTCTATTTGATCAAAACTATCAATTTAGCCTCTCAGTCAGTCAAACATCTCTACTACAGCTCTCAGGAAGACTTGGGGGGTCAGGCCTTGACACATGTGACACTTAGAAGCTGGAGGCTAGAGGAGTAGGAGCTCAAGATCATCCTCAGCTAGGCCAGCCTGAGCCACATGAGTCAAAAAAGAATTCTCCCCACTATAAAAAGTATAGACCTGTGAAAGGGACAGTACTAGAAAGTTCCAAGTTGGTTTCTGCTTCACCCCAAATTTACAGTCAGCACCCTTTAATAGAATTATTTGATGCAACCATGTTGGTTTGCATCCTCATGTTTCAATAATGATTCAATGCACCATGGAGTCTGTGCCTGTGTCTGAGGCCTGGCCCTGGATAACCCTGAGTACCGTGATAGCACATTCCGGATAGTGTTAATTATAAGGTTCTAAGAATAGAAATAAGCAGACCCAAAAACACAAAAATGTTCTTCATTTACCCGTAGTGAATAAAGGCCCACCAAGCGTGAGTACAGCAAGGCACCTAATGAAGAACAAAGCCACTGACCTGCTAACCCTCAAAAAGAACCAGGTAATTAAATAGACTAGGGACCTGATGACAGGCAACGGTTCTCAGCATTTTGCTATGGATATTTCAAATGTATAGTAATTGATTTAAAAATCTTCATGCTCACATACGTATTTCTCACATCTTCTCTGCTGTACATTATGTATGTACATATGTCTCCATATACTTAGCTTTCTATCCACATACTGATTCACTTTTGCTTTATTTTAGGCAGGTGCCAGGTGTCCCAGGCTAGCCCTAAACTCATAGTGTAGAAGAAGATGGTTTATACTTTTAACCCTACCTCCATTTTCTGAATGTTGGGGTGGCAGGTGTGTGCCATCACATCTGGCAACTTAAGTCTTCACGAAAACTAGGCAGGTACTCAACTAACTAAGTTATATCCATAGCACCATTTTATTTAACTATTTTTTTTTTGAGACAGAGTTTCTCTGTGTAGCCCTGACTGTCCTTGAACTCTCTTTGTAGACCAGGATGGCCTCAAACTCATAAAGATTCACCTGCCTCTGCCTCCCAAGTGCTAGGTTTAAAGGTGGACACCACCATCTCCCAGCTAATAACCGTTATTTTTATTCTGTGTATACATATTTTGCCTGCATGTATGCCTGTGTCCCATATATATGCAGTGCCTGTGGAAGCTAGAAGAAAGCATTGGATCCCCTAACCGGAGTTTCTGATGACCGTGAGCCACTATGTGGGTGCTGGGAATTGAACCAAGGTATTCTAGAAGGACAATTAACATTCTTAAATGCTGAGCCATCTCTCCAGCCACCCTCCATTTTATTTTTTATACACTTAAAAAAGTAAGTTGCTGGGTCTGAAAGATAACTGTGCAGTCAGTCAAGTAGCTTAGCAGGTAAAAAGACACTTGCTTCCAACCTGATGACCAAAATGCAATCCTGGGACCCGCATGGTAGAACCAGAGAACTCTCAAAAGTTGTTACTGCAAGTTGTCCTCCAGCCCTTATAAACATGCTGGGGTACAGAAACATACAAACACACACATAAACAAACAAACAAACAAACATTTTTGGGGTTTGGAAATCCTTGCTTTGTTATGTCAAATCCAATGAAAATTATCAAACATTAAACAAAATTTTATTTTGAGATAACGAGCTAATTGAACCTAATATTTTATTTAAAATTTTAATTTTTTATTCTGCTTACTTTATATTTAATTTTTAAAGCTATGATTTGTTTATTTCTTGAGAATTTCAGACATGTGTTTTGATCGTGTTCACCTCCATTTCTCCTAGATCTACTGTAGTAGAACGTATTTAAGCTTATCCCTGACTAGCTTACAAATAAATGAGACTATGGTTGTTTTATTTGACCTTAACAATTACTGGAGGGTAACCCCAATCTACTTTTTAACTGCTGGCCCGGCTACTTCCCCAGTGATGTATATACCCCAGGTACTTGCTGTTTCTTCTGGTCAGTGTTCATGGTTCCGCTGCCCTCACAGTGGCTTCCCTGTCCTCTCTCTTCTTCCCTCCTCCTCCCCGCCCCCTGTCCCTCATCCAACCGGGTAACTCCAAACCCACCTACCTCTAATCCCTCCAGTAATTGGCTGTAGCCAATTTTATTTAACCAATAGCTTTAAATCAAGAAACAAGGTTTGCACAACAAAAGCTTGTAAACAGAATCACTCATAGGCCTAGACCTTCGGGTATAGAATAAGTGACAATACATAGCAATAGAACAAACTCCAATAATCTATCCTCACCTCCCCTTGTTCCCCAACTTCATGTTCTCTTTTTTTATGACTTATTTTTAAGTAGGAGTAAATATGCCACCTCATGAGAAGATATCACTGAAGCTGGGAGTTTATTCAAGAGCAGAATTTCAAAGGCAACCTGAAGGATACACTAAAGACTACCATCACCGCGTACTGAGTTGTGCTAGTAAGCTCAGCTCAGTAGCAAAGAAGGAAGGAAGGAAGAAAAGAGAGAGGGAAGGAGTCAGGTGAGCAATTCACCAGCAACAGACCGTTGGAAAGAAAGTGGTAAGGGCTTTGTATCCTGCCACTGCGTTCTTTTTTCCCTCTTGGAGGGCTGTCCTAGCTGAGGTGAGACCTCTGGGTGTGGATCTGCACACAGGAAGCCATTGCGGTGCTGTGTCTGGGTGCAGGTGGTGGCTGAAGAGGTGGGACTCGGAACCGGAAGCAGGTGAGGTCGGCGGGTGTGGGGCAGTCAATGAGTGTCAGTGGTACTACTTTAGACAACTGTGCCTACAGCACAGGAGGCTGGGTTCCACGTCTGAGGAATACCATTGCTTCTTGAGTTCTAAAGCATGGGCTACAGAAGCAGCTCGGAGCCCAGGGGGTGGTATAGGGTGGAGTAGCTGCTGATAACTGTAGGCATCTCAGTGCCAAGCTCTGGCTTGGTACAGGCCTCCTTCTGCAGGAGTGGAGCTAAGCTACACTTCCCTGGGAATAAATACCTGTTTCCTGAACTTTTCCTTTTGACAAGCCTCTGCTTTTGCATGTTTGCATCGTTTCGTTGTTCATTCAATCATTATTTTGTTATTTCTATAGGGGAATAAGTATGGAGACTCCCTTATTTTCAGTCTTCCGGTTTTTTTCTCCAGAACTCCTGAGGATTTAATTGATACTTGGCTGTCGACAGTGGAGAAGCAGTTTGCAGTTTGCAGTTTGACTTGAGACCAACTATGTGGTTGAAAGTATGTTCTGACCAAGATAAAACGGGAAACTCTCCATTTTAAAAACCAAACAGCCAACGAGCTGGAGAGATGTCCCACCAGTTGAGGTGGTTGCTGCCTTTGCTGAGGGCCAGAGTTCAGTTCCCAGCACTCAAGTCCACAGGCTCAAAAGCACCTGCCAGTCCCGTTCCACAGGATCTGAAGGTATCTGCAAGTCCATGCACACACCCACTCACACACATACATGTAAATAAAACACAATAAAGTAAAATAACTCTTTCTAAAAATCAGCCAAGTGTCGTGTTCCCTCTCCTGTATCTCCGGAGTGCTTAGTTCATGCCTGGCCAGAAAGCGTCTGTCTGCCTGGAGCCCAGCTCTTTGGGGCTTCTGCCTAGACTTTTGCAGGAAAGAAACGGAGCAGTGTTGATTTTGTGTGTCTGTCATTTGGAGGCCAGCCTGATGCGGCCTATAGCTGTGATGACCGTCTACCCCCCGGCTGACCACTCCCACCTTGTGCTCCCGGTGCCTGTCACAGTGCTCCCCTAGCTTGTAGCTAGGACTTTGGCGCTTGTAGTAGGTGCTGCAAGTCTGATGGCATCTGTGACAGGATTCCAGTCCGTTGATGTGGACTTTTGTTCTTTTATGAATTGTGACAGTTTTTCATTTCTTCTCCTTTTGATTAGATTAGATTAGATTAGAGATAGTTCTTTGAGCACAGGGACCTTTATTATGTGTATTTATAGAATTTTTATTTGATTCCTTTTTTTTTAACCTCACTGCTTCATTTTTTTTAAATCTTATTACAGTTTTTTTTTTTTTTGGTTTGTTTGTTTGGTTTTTTTTGTTGTTGTTTTTCTTTTCTTTTTTTTTTGTTTTTTTTGCTTTGGTTTTGGGGTTTCTCAAGTGGCCTAGGTTAGTTTGAAATATAGTCAAGGTGACCTTACACTTTTGAGCCTTCCACATTTAGCTCCCAAGGGCTGGGACTGCAGCTGTGACTAAAGCCAGCTCTTCATCCATGCCGGGTGAGCATTGTACTAACGGAGATGCGTTCCGAGCCCACATCTACTTCCTTACTGAATATTTCTCTATGCTTTTTTTTTTTCCAAGAATGTTTGCCCTTGCTTCTCAGAGCATTTCTGTAACAGCTGTTGTAAAGATTTTACCAGTTAATGCTAACGTATGTGCCATTTTGATGTTGGCATTTGCTGAATGTCTTTTTCTACAAGCGTTGAGATTTTGCTTGTTATTCCAATGCTGTTATTTTGGATTATGCTTTGACATTTGGTTATAAGGCTCTGGGCTATTTTGAAATCCCATGAAGTGTGTTGAGTACTTTTCTTTGAGTGGTGTGCTAGTGAAGGTTCTCTAAAGAAACAATCGCCAGGCAGTGGTGGCACACGCCTTTAATCCCAGCACTTGGGAGGCAGAGGCAGGCATATTTCTGAGTTCGAGGCCAGCCTGGTCTATAGAGTGAGTTATGGGACAGCCAGGGCTACACAGAGAAACCCTGTCTCGAAAAACCAAAAAAAAAAAAAAAAGAAACAGAATTGATAAAATGAATATATATGTGACTAACATATGTAATAATAATAATATATAATGTATCTAATATACAATATTATACATGTTGATTTATATGAATATATATGTATATGTATTAGTTACTTTTCTATTGCCAGGAAGAGGTATCATGACCAAGGCAACTTAGAGAAGGAGCTTATTGGAGTTTACAGCTCCAGAGAGTGAGCCCAGGACCATCATGGTAGTGAGCATGGCAGAAAGTAGGCAGATATGGTGCTGGAGCAATAGCTGAGAGCTTACATGCAGAGAGAAACATAAACACGTGCGCACATACACACACACACACACACACACACACACACACACACACAGAAAGAGAGAGAGAGAGAGAGAGAGAGAGAGAGAGAATGTTTGCTTTTGAAACCCTAGTGACAGACACACTTCCTTCAACACAAGGCCATATCTCCTAATCCTTCCCAAATAGGTACACCAACTAAAGACCGAGTATTCAAACATAGGAGCCATATGGAGGCCATTCTCATTTAAACCACCATTTGTATGTGTGTGTGTGTGTGTGTGTGTGTGTGTGTGTGTGTCTGTGTCTGTGTGTGTGTGTGTTACCTTTATTAGAATGCTTTATAGACTGTGGTCAGGACAGCCCAACCATGAGTGGAAAAGCCTCGGATTCAGTAGCTGTCCAGCCCACAAGACTAGATGTTTTAGCAGTCCCAATCTGGTGCTAGAGTACCAGGGAACTCCTAGAGTTACTCTTCTTTAGTCTACATTGGAATCCTAAAGAAAGATGTTCTAATGCTAGTAAAGGGTTGCCTCATCAGCACAACAGATGAACTGGCAAGTTCATTTTACCAGAACCTGCCAGCGTGAGGGTAAGCAGGTGAAAGCAAAAACTTCCTTCTTCCATGTTCTTTCATGATGACCACCACCAGAAAGTGTGCCCCAGATCTAAGGTGGGTCTTCCCACTTCAAAGGATCCAATGGAGAAAATCCCTTGCGGGCATTCATTCCCAGCTGCTATGTTTTCATTCATTCCAGACACAGTCAAACCAACAGCCAAGAGCTAGCTCGCCATCACAAGCAGATAATCGACCTGACTGGCTTCAGGATGCAAGTTTCAACCAGGAGGTTAGCAGATACTGGAGGAGGAAAATTAAAGTAGTTACTGCCAGACACATGATCACTTCCTCCAGACTGAAACATTCCTGCTAGAGGGAACATGTCAGCAGGCAAGACTCACAGAAGTCACAAGAAACTTAAAAGACTCAGGAAGGTCAAGAAATTTACAAAGCCCTTCACTAGCTTTGACCCGAAGGTCATATGAGCAGTAAACATCTGCTGAAGGAAAGGAGATGCTTCAGGAATCCCCTTGCAAGTTGTGCAGAGAAGTCAAGGAATGTAATTTTCTCGAATTGTTGTCCACTCAGGGGTAGGCTTTCTGCTAAGCCTTCTTTGTTCCCTCACCCATGTTCCACTAAGGAATCCCAGATTACTTGGTTCACAAACCTGCTCTGGGATGCAGTTGTTTCTCTGTTCTGTTTTTTGCCTTTCTTTCGGACTGGCCTTGGGAAAAGCCATGCAACAAATGATTATTCCAATTCAGGTCTTCAGAGCCCTAAATGACAAATTCTGTCTGGGTTTTGGAGACATATTGAGTGAGTGAAACATACTGAGTTTGCTTTCTTCACCGTAATCAAGTTAGGAGTGTCCTGACTCATGTCTTCATTGTGTACCTTTCATAAGAAATGATGACACATAAAATAGGTGAGTGTCTCATAAGATCTCTGTAGGGCATCCTGATCTGTGGAGGGCTTCAAGTGCCCAGGCAAAGCATTTAGTAAGTATGAAAGTGGCATAGTCCTGGAGATCAGGCAGTCCTAGATCAGAACCCACATTTCATTCAATGGAAAATGGGTTGACTTTATGCTCTCAGAAAGAACAATATATGCAGATTTACATGCAAACTAGTATGTAAATTCACCAGCATATGTAAGTGAGAAAATAAATGTTCATTCTGCCTCCTTTTAGAAATCACTATCAAGAGAAGTTCACCTGCAGAAACTGCATGCTTCTGTTAGTCTTTAGACACACCAGAAGAGGGCATCAGATCTCATTACAGATGGTTGTGAGCCACCATGTGGTTACTGGGATTTGAACTCAGGACCTTCGGAAGAGCAGTCAGTGTTCTTAACCGCTGAGCTATCTCACCAGCTTCTGTCAGTCTTATGATGAGAATTGCTAAGCTTTTTTTCTCTTTACACTCTGGTTACCAAGAAGCTCTTACCTAGGTATAAGGAAAACCCAGCATCTTTTCCTGTTGAATTGATACTTTATATATTTTACTCTATGAAATGTTTTTGTAACCTAGGCTGACGTTGCACTCATTATGTAGTACAGGCTGGCCTTGAAATTTCAATTTTCCTGTACTTGACGTTTAGGCATATACCACCCCATCTGGCTTTATTTCTCATTATAAACTTATGACATTTGTTTATTTATACTGTTCTGGGTAAGGGTGTGTATATCACCATGCCTGTGGAAGACAACTTCCAAAAGTTGTCTTCAGTTCCTGCCTCCAAGTTTCTGTCTGAGTTCCTGCTCTGGCTTCTCTTAGGGCTGGACTGTAAAGTGCGAGGTGAAATAAAACCATCTTTCTCCATTTGCTTTTGGTCATAATCTTTATCACTGCACTAGAATAGCAAACTAGGACAATGAAAAAGTAGTTATTAATATAATCACAATTAAATGGCACAGTAAAAGTCAGACTTAATGGTGCATGACTTTAATTCCAGCACTTGGATAGAAACATCTCCATTCCTCCATGTGGATCTTAGGGACCAAACCTGAGTGGTCAGGCTTGGCAGCAAGCCCCTTACCTTCTGAACCATTTTGTTGGTCCTCCATTTTAGTTTGTATGACTTTTATGGAAAATGTTTTAAAATAATAAAACATAGGTAGCCACAAAAGGAGTATTGCAAACTGTGTCATTTATTTGTCTATTTTTGAGACAGGGCATCTCTCTCTAGGCCTGATTGTCCTGAACTTGCTGTATAGAGCAGGCCAGCCCTGCCTCTGCCTCCTAAGTATTGGGATTAACTGGGTGCACCACTATGCCCAGTTTATACCATGACTTCTAATTCAAATAGTATTCACTGAGGAAAGTCAAGACAGAAACTGATACAGAGGCCATGGAGGAGTGCTGCTTACTAGCTTGCTCTCCATTGCTTGCCTAGACTGCTTTTCTTTTATACAAACCAGGACCATCTACCCAGGGTGGTACTGCCCACAATGGACTGGGCACTCCTAGACCAATCATTGAACAAGAAAATTCCCCTGCAGACTTGCCTACAGCCAATCTGAAGGACTCATTTTTCTCAACTCTGATCCTCTCACATCCCAGATGACTCTAGCTCTTGTCAAATTGACAAGAAGAAGGAGGAGGAGGAGAGAAAGAAAGGAAGGAAGGAAGAAAAGAAAGCCCACCACAACAAAACAGCGTGTTTGTTTTCCTTAAAATCTGTCCATTACTTTTTAATAAATCTTTTCAAATTAAAGTGAAAACGTATACTTCAGACTCATACCCTCATGTCTGCATTGTTCTTATATGGCCCACTGAAAAGCAATATTGTGTGTTTACATTACGAAAACAATTCCTCTAACAAAGCAGGTTGAAATATTCAGGCTGTGGCTGTGTCATCTTCCCGAGGGCTGCTGGCATCATCCCCACAGTCAACGGTTGCCTTTCTTTGTTAGACGCCGTAGAAACCGGCCTATTAAACATTCTGTATTTGCTTTCCAAGTCTAAAGACATTCATAGTGGGCGCATGGTGCATGAAATGACTCTCATTTAAAATAGTTTTGGTTAGATTTTTGAAATAATGAGGTGTCTCATGTTTGGATGAAAGCTTTTTGTGCCTTTCAAATTTTCCTTAGAAAGAGTCGTTTTTAAATAGATGTGTTTTCTAACTACAGGCCCAATTTTCTCCAGCTTGATTCGTGCCAAAATGTTTTAAAATGAGCTTCGTGATCATTGTGTGAGGCCAGACGTTATTTCCTCTGTCTCCTCTTCCTCCTTCCCCCATCTTCCTCATTAAAGGCAAAAGCTTACCTTACAGGGTAAGACAACTTACTATTTATGGATTGAAATATATGCAAACCATTGCTTTTCCCACTGATCCAGCCTGGGCTACTGCAGTGTTTCTTCCAGCCTTGCTCCTTGAACGGGAAATGACGCGGATGCTTCCAAATGGGACTGTTGGAATCACCAGCTCAGATCTTCCATTCTGGGGCTTCTGTGTGATTATACTTAGCACACACAATGAATTAGGATAAAAATCTGTCCTGCGTCATGCCAAACTTTTCTGGGAATTCCACTGAAATCTCTGGCTGTTCCCACTGACTACAGAAGACATGAGGCGTGCGGTGTTTTCTCTTTATGTGTTTGTCAGGAAGATATTCCATGAGTAGTCAATATTATATGCAGGGTATGTATATTATGGGCAGTCAGCATGCATGAAGCCCTGGGTTCAATCCCCAGCATATTATAAATTGGATGTGGTAGCACATGACTGTATGCTCAGCACTTGGGAGGTGCGGTCAGAAGTTCAAGGTTAACCTCAGTTGTATAGTGAGTTTGAGGTGAGCCTGGGTAACAGGAAGCCCTGTGTCCAAAAAATATAAATAAAATAAAAAATAATAAATTATAATAAATGAAAAAAATAAAATTTGCTTTAAGGTTAGTAATAACAGCTGGGAATTGGAAAGGCTAGATCAAGAACCCCATACATGCCTTTAATCCCAGCACTTGGGAGGCAGAGGCAGGTGAATTTCTGAGTTCAAGACCAGCCTGGTCTACGGAGTGAGTTCCAGGACAGCCCAGGGCTACACAGAGAAACCCTGTCTTGAAAAAAAAAAAAAAAACACCAAAACCCTAATGTTATAATCTTCAGATGAAAAGTCAATTTCACAATTTTTGATTGTCATTAAGAAGAGGAGAAATTGATTCCATGTTCAGAGAGAGAAGTGGACATACAGCTTGGTGCTCATGGGGGTCCTAGGTTTCAAGCTGTATTGTTTAGAAAGGGGCATGTTTGTAGCGGAATTTTTCCCTAATTAATTGATTAGATAATAAGGGTGACAAGAAGCCAATTCTTTGGACAGCGAGGTGGGGAGGAAAGCAGGAAAAATGTAGATGGGCATGTTAGATCTGGTGGCGGAATCCACCAGAACCCGCCATCGGAAAATTTCTAACAGAATAGTTGATGAGTTTAGGACGATAGACTCCATGCCCAGCGGTTGTGTTATCTGTTGATTCTAAACTGAAATTGTCTGATGCTTTTCATTTTGCAGAGACTCAACTGAGCTCTAGGGGAAAGGTAACCACAGCGGAGCGTGGGTTGGTAAGCCACTGAAATTTGGGAGTGCTGAGCTGTTTGACAACAGAGCCCCATGGAATAGATGACTGGAAAAACTGCAGTTCAGTGACAAGCAAACTTCGGACCACCACATAAGGATAGCCATGGGGGCAGGGAGACCACCGAGGCTGGAGATAGCCTGCAATAGCGCAGATTGTTTTTTAATCACTACATGCAACGCATGTGCATAAATCAAGCAGGTATAGATTTGTCTTAGTTACTCTTCCTTCTATTGTTCTGAAGAGACCATGACTGATGCAACTTATAAAAGAAAGCGTTTACTGGAGGACTTGCTTAAAGTTTTAGCGGATGAGTCTGTGACCCTCTTGGTGAAAGTGTGGAAAGATGTGTGCAGGCCAGGCACCGAAGTAGCACTTGAGAGACCAACCTCGAGGCGGAGAGAGAGTGAGAGGGCCAACTGGGAGTCATATGGAGTTTCTGAACCCCAAATCCTAGGCAATTTTAGTATCACACCTACACCACCAAGGTCACACCTCCTAATTCTTCTCAGTCACACCAACTGGGGACCAAGCAGTCAAACCTGTGGGCCTGCTGGGACCATTCCCTTCCAAACCACCACCACGAGGTTTCAGGCTGCTAAGTGCATTATTAGGCATTTTGACTTGTCTAGAGTTCATGGGTTTATCACCCAAGAAGAGAAGTGAGAACCCAACCCAAATGGAGTCCCGGGGTTGCTAAGCTCCCCCTATATTTTTCTGCCTCAAGACCACCTAAAAATTGGATAGAGAATCAACAAGAAAAAAAACATGCTGAAATGTGTGATATTTGAGAAATTGCTTCATTGGTGAATATTTTTCTTTTCTTTTTCTTTCTTTATTCAGGGCGGGTGGTGATTGAGACAGGGACTCTCTGTGTAACTCTGGCTGTCCTGGAACTCAAGTCTGTAGACCAGGCTGGCCTCAAACCCAGAGATCCATCTACCCCTGCCTCCCAAGTAAAGGTGTATGCTACCATCGTCCAACAATGGATATTTTCTTGTAACAATAAATTTTATTTTCTTAAAATTTTGTACCGTTTGGTCCTTTGAGGTGGGGTCCTTTAAGGCTAACTCAGGTTGACCTGGAACTTAATGACCAAGGATGTCCTTGATCACCTGATCTTTTTTTTTAACCTTCTCAGTGCTGGTATTACAGGTGTATGCCCTCCCCTTGCTCAGCAATTTTGCTTCTTTATGAAGTATCTTGTCTCTGTGGACTTGCAGGTCAAGCAGACAGATGCCTTGCTGTAGCTGATCCAATAGCAGATGGGAACCTGTGTGATATGATGTGTGGTCATGCAAAAGACAATTCGCTCCCCATCAACGTCCTGGGAGAAGACAGGATTTTAGAAATGACACAAACTGGTTTAGTAAGGATGGAAGAAGTATGCGCAAGGAGTATGAAAGAAGAATGGTGTATAAAATATGTTTGGCTCTATCCACTTCTACATCACTGCTGCTGTTGAGACAAGGGAATAGAACATCTGGACTCAGCTTCCAGATGTATCCAACACCTTAATGGAAGCCTTTCCACTAAGGACGTGTTCCTTCACAAAATGAAGGGTTGACCCACATAATTCATGGATGCCTTGTGATTTGCAAATTCTGTGAGTCTGTAATTTGATCGGATACATCTGAAGGCTGTGGAGCACTTAGGAGTGTTTGAAAACTCTAGCAGCCCTGATGTGTGTTCTGTAAAGTTCTCTTAGTTGTCAGGGCAGATTCTCTGACACTCACTATGTCTTCAAGTTTACTTGACCGGGTCAGTTTCAGTTGTCTGAGAGAACACCTTTATACAAATTAGGAAAGGGGAGCTCCCTTAGCTTGGAAAAACGATATGTGCTTTTGTTTTTAGTTGTTGGTTTCTTCCCAGTCAAGCTTCTTCCACCCGAGAAACGGAGCTGAGTGTCTGCTTGTGATTCTTGGTCAGATAAGTGAGGCCTTCCGGTTCAATGGCTGCATTTGATGTTCTCCCAAAGAGTAGAAGCATAGTGCAGAACAAGACTGGATTTTTTTTCAAACATCTGTGACTTGGGGTGAACCTCAGGAACTTAGAAAAAAGGGATTTCCATGTTTTCAAAATAGAGAAGCAGAAGAGGCAGTGGACTTGCGCTCAGAACTGTCTGCCTCCCACTACTATGGAGTAGAGGCGTGAAGTCAGCCATAGATTCACATTTAAAAGTCCTTTCCAAAGGAAATGAGTACTGGGTACAAGGCCATTTCTATATTATCATAGGAACTTCTTGTGTCTCTATAATTATTCCAGAATAAAAAGTGGGTTTCTTTTGGTTTGGTTTCATTTGATTTTAGTTCCTTCGGTAGGGGACGTGTACTTCTGACTTTGGAAAGAGTTACTGCTGTAGCCTAGAATCTACAGAGCATAGGCAAGTGAGGCCTGTAGTCAGACTAGTGTCATTTTCAGAATAGATTGTGTGTGCAGAGGTTTCAGTCTTCCAAATCAGCAGCAGTAGGCATTAAAAATGATAGACTGTTCCAATAAAAGTATCTTTCTTTTGAGCATAGTATCTCGCCTTTAATCCCAGCACTGGGGAGACAGAGAAAGGCGAACTTCTGAGAGGTCCAGGACAGCCTGATCTACATAGGAAGTTCCAGGACAGCCAGGACTACATAGAGAGAGATCCTATCACAAAAAGCTAAAAAGAAGGAGAGGAGAAGGAGAAGGGGGAGGAGAGGATGAGGAGGAGGAGGAGAGGAAGGAGGAGAGGAAGAAGAAGAAGAAGAAGAAGAAGAAGAGGAGGAGGAGGAGGAGGAGAAGAGGAGGAGGAGGAGGAGGAGGAGAAGAAGAAGAAGAAGAAGAAGAAGAAGAAGAAGAAGAAGAAGAAGAAGAAGAAGAAGAAGAAGAAGAAGACGAGGAGGAGGAGGAGGAGGAGGAGGAGGAGGAGGAGAAGAAGAAGAAGAAGAAGAAGAAGAAGAAGAAGAAGAAGAAGAAGAAGAAGAAGAAGAAGAAGAAGAAGAAGCAGCAGCAGCAGCAGCTGCTATTAAGTCGGCTGGGCCTTAAGAAGACCTGGGTTTTGTTCCCAGGACCTATGTGGTAGCTCACACTTATCCATAACTCTAGTATCAAGGGACCCAATGTTCTCTTATGACTTCCACAACCACCAGGTATCAATATGGCACATGTAGGCAAAATATTCAAGCACATAAAATAAAATAACCTAATGTTAAAAATGATTTTAAGCATTCCTAGTGATGGGATGTAGTTTTGAGCTATTAGTGAGAACTGGAGTTTGATCTCAAGCACTATGAAAAAAGAGATAGGGGTGGGGGGGGTAAGGAGAAGAAGGAAGGAGGGAGGGAGGAAAGGGGGAAGGAAGGAAGGAAGGAAGGAGGAAGGGAGGGAAGGAGGGGAGAAGGGAGGGAGGAAGGAAGGAAGGAAGGGAGTTTGTTCTAGCAAGTACAGAGCACAGTAGTGCATGCCTGTCATTCCCACTACATGAGAGGCTAAGCTGGAAACATCCTAATTCCAAGGTTAGCCTGTGCTATAGGGTGAGTTCAAGGTAAGCCTGCCCTACATAAGGGGATTCTTTGTTGCTCATTGTTTTTATAAAGGGTGTGCTCCTTTCCCAGCTCAATACTTGATCAATCAGCAACAGTGGTCAGGATTAACTACATACATGATTTAAAAATATTTCCTCAATAATAAAATTAACATGGACTGGAGAGATGGCTCAGTGGTTAAGAGCACTGATTGCTCTTCCAGAGGTCCTGAGTTCAATTCCCAGCAACCACATGATGGCTTACAACCATCTGTAATGGGATCTGATGCCCTCTTCTGGTGTGTCTGAAGACAACTACAGTGCCCTCACATACATAAAATAAATAAATCTTAAAAAAAAACAGACTTAACAAATATCCATTACAAAAACTTGGTGAATCTTGAAAGTCATGAATAAACATCCCTACAACTTACAACTGAGTAATAGTTACTTCTGAACTAAATCAGTTCAGTTGCTTCCCATGAATATATGGCTCTGTGTATAACTGAGATCATACTTCATTTTCATTTGGTGACTTTACCTTTATATTTAGTATATTGTGTGCTCTTACAAAATCAAAACAAGGTTCACATGGCTCCATGCAAGTCAATGATGTGGCTACCATATACTGCCTCACTCCTGGCCAGAGAGCAGCTAGGGCATCTGATCGTAACCCAGAGCCTCAGCAACTGTGAGCAAAGACCAAACTTTACTCTTCATAAGTTGATCGTTTGAAGTCTCTGTTACAGTAACGGAAAGCCAGCTAATGCAATGCCACGGCAATTTCTTTTAGAGACTAAGACTTATAGCAAATGTTTGCTAGAGGGGGCTTGGCAGGAAATGCTTATTGTAAGCTCCTTGTTCTTAGTAAGGCTCAGAAGACAACATCCCTTCAGAACTGCTTGTATTTGTATATTTTTACATTACCCAAAACCTTATTAGACCATGATATTACTAAACACTTAAAAAAATCAGGTATCTAAGATTAGGAGGAAAAGCCGGGAACTGGAGGGGACGGTGGTTTCAAGATCTTGGTATCTTCATGGGAAGAACCTTACTGTGTCTGCTCACTCGATTCTATGCCTTGTGTATTTCAACATATTTCTTTCTGTGTCCATACAAAGTAATCTTAGACTTTGCTTCCATAACTGGTACTCCAGGCCTTTCTTATTTTTGTTCAATGAAATATTTTGGGGTCTGTGGGACTGCTCAGTGGATGAGGACACTGACTGCCAACTCTGAGCTCAGGAGCTCATGTGGTGGAAAGGGAGAACGGACTCCCGGAAGTCCTCTGACCTCCATGTGTGCAGCGTGGCAGATGCATCAACACACACACACACACACACACACACACATGCACACATTATTTACCTTTCTTCCTATTTGTATTACTTCATATTAGTCTATTTTAATTTAGTTGTTCCACATTTATTGATGCATAAATAATGATGAATAAAATTGCATGTAATTAAGGTATACTAAGTTACGAATATATATAATATATATATTGAAATAATGAACTCATCTAGCTAATATATCTTCCATGTGTATGTGTTAATAAAGTTTGCAGAGAACAGATCTGGGATGTTCTCTCCTTTTTTGTCAATACACACACACACACACACACACACACACGAGAGAGAGAGAGAGAGAGAGAGAGAGAGAGAGAGAGAGTTCCCCCTGAACTCGGAGTTCCTGAATCAGCTAGTCTAGATAGCCATCTTGCTCAGTGGATCACTGTCTCCCCATCTTGAGTGCTGGGGTTACAAATGGGCTTCCAATCCCACGGGTTGGCATTTCTGTGGGTGCTGAGGAGCCGAACTTTTGTCCACATGCTGGCAGAGCAAACATTTTACCCACTGATCCATCTTCCCAGGACCAGGCATCCATAAATTTCCACAGAAGAAATAAATGAAGTCCAGAATAGCAGGCTTCTGCTGCAAACCTACACCTTTCCTAAGGTTCCAGAGGTGGGGATTGAATTTCTGCTTTTCTAACCCTGTTATCCACTTTTTTTTCAAATGTATTGTTTTTCTTATCCTCAGATCTAGGACATAGAACAAGCACACAGATTTTGTATAATTCCAGTCGAAGCAGATAGTAGTGACGTCTCCGCTGTCCAGAGAAGATATATTCTAAAGAGACACGGTGTCCCCCATTTCGGCTCTCAGAATTTTGAAACTATGAACTCCAAAGAATAGAAAGTCCCTTAGAAACCCTGTGCTGGCAGAAGGAAAGGGCTGAAGCCAGGTGCCAGTCATGGGTGTGGTGGGGTCGGGGCGGAGAGGGGGGAGTGTGCCTCCAAGAAGAAACTTCACACCGCAGTGGAACACTGAAGGAGCTGAGAGGATGATGGGTCCGCGGTGCGTGAGACCACATCCTGACTGGGACTGCTTGGGATCTGTAGGTACCTCTTCACCTCATTTCAAACTCAAACCTCATGTCAGTGCCCCAAACATGGTGGTGGTGGTGGTGGTGGCGGCGGCGGTGACAGTGGTGCATCCTGGGTCTTTTCAATTACTCCTCTCCCCTGTGTGGCCACACTGAGTACACTTCCTTTCCTTGCTTTTCACTATTTCTTGTCTCTTTAATCAGCATGCTGGGAATAGGTGAGCAAGCTTTGCTTGTGAGAGCTACCAGGGCCCTCCCTTTGGCCTCACGCAACAGTGACATCAGTAGAGACAAGACATGGATGAGTGCTACCGCAGTTAGAAACAAGACTTACTCAGCGTGTCTTTCTAGACTAGCTGTGAGGCACTATGGGTAGATTGTTCTGCTGTGCTAAAGCCAGAGAGGGCAGGCTGAGCCCAGATCACAGAGGTTGTGTGTGTCCCGTGGCACAGGAGAGCAGGAGTCAGGAAACAACTACACGAAAGTATAGGTTCTTAGCCCAGGCATGACTTCATCGAAAGTGAATTGTAGAAAAATAATTTTCACAGTAGTGTGTCATATGGACCAGGGCAGGCAAAGTCTGAGAGTTTTCCAGATGTCCAAGAGATGCAAAGATGGGTCAGCAAAGTCTATGTCTTTCCTCCTTATCACGCAATGATTTCCTTTTTTTATATATATACACTTTTGCAAACAACCTGTAGGAGGAATAATTTGATGTCATCAAAATGTACAAAACGGCAGAGTAATTGAAGATTTGGATTTTAAAGATCTGTGTTTTAATTGACATTGAATAGATTTATTAGGCAATCATCAATGTGGAAAAAATTAAAACTAAGTCTGATTTCATGGAAAATAAATTTTCCTGGAAATTTGCATTTCGACACATGTGTGAGCCCAAAGAATGAGTTGCCTATTCTTTACCAAAGCCATTCCTTTCAAATAATGATCCTAAAGCCATTTACAAACTAATGTCATATAACCAGGTGTGCTGCCTTTGATCCCACCATTGGGCAGGCAGAGGCAGGCAGCTCTCCGTGAGCTCCAGCCTAACCAGGGCTATATACTGAGAACCTGTCTTAAATTATAATGGTAATAATAATGTAGAAATGCAAAAAGACAAGTTAAGGCTTTGGTTTTTAAAATGAAAGAAAGACGAACAATCTACAGTAAGTTTTATTTTTAGAGTTCCTGCCTTTTTATCCAAACAGAGATGAGGCACTTACTCATTATATGACAAGGGCTCTTTGTTTCCTCCTCCAATTCTCCTCTGAGTTAATACATCTCTGAGTCACTGTCACTTAAACAGGAACCTGCATGCAGGGGCTTGTGCAAGCTGCCCCAGGCTCAGTCTCTGTCAAAAAGATACTCATCCCTATGTGCTGCAAGGGTAAAAAAATGTAAATACTAGTTCATTGAATTCTAGGTTTAATTACAAATAAATCAGATCTTATTAAGATTGTTAAGAGGACGAGAATTGTCTTGGGGGAGGGAGGGAGATGCAATTTAAAGAAGTGTAGCGATCTATTCATTAGTTGAAAAATTACAAATTTCGGAAACATTTATTGAGCTAGGGAGAGCTGGGTGAGAGGGAGGAGAGCGAGAGAACGAGATGGAGGGACCGAGAGACACAGAGTGTGAACAGTTGTGTTACTATTGGCGTGTATGGAGTGTGGGCTTCTAAGAGCCAAGACACATAGTCTGGAAAGTTCTGGGCTCAGCATCCATCGGTTAGATGGCTGAAATGTGTTGGATAGTCTGCTGTGCCGTTGCTAAAAAGCTTTAGCATATCAAGCACATTCCTCTTAGACTGTGTAGTTAACTAGGGGTGGTTAGGAAGGAATGAGGAGATGAGGACCGCCCCCCCACACACACACACACCCTGGGCCTGTCTTAGGACCCTTAGCAGGATGCTCAGTTGTGTGAGCCTGACTCTCTTTCTCTGTATACCAGGGAAAATTAAATCCCTGATGAATCTCTTGAAGACCATAATTGAGCTAATAATGGCAGGACCTTGCTTTTATATACTCTTCAAACATTTTATGTTTTGAACAGATTGAAGGAAGGATTTGAAAACACGAACTCTGTTTAATCTTAGTCCTCATCAGATTCTCTTTGTGCAGCAGACAGTGGTTGACACAAAAACTCGTAACTGAACAAGTGGAGAGAAAAAGTGACTGTAGAGAGCTGTTGTGTGACAACACGTTTCCTGAGAAAAGCTACACACAGGTCTACTGACCCCAGACAGGGAGCCCAAGACACACCAAATGTGGATACCACCAAAATCCGACTTGGTGAACCAATGAGTTTTATTGGGGTTACTTACAAAAATATGAGTGAGAGGCTGCTTGCAGAAACAGAAATGCCTCAAAGACAGCTGCATCACCAAAGTTCACCCTAGCCTGGGCGACACCTTACAAAAGCTGGGAGTCTGGAGCCCAGTGCACAGCCTTCAGGCAGGTTCAACTTGTTGGAGAATGTCCTTTCCAGGTACCTCAGTTAGTTGAAACCCTCCTCCAGGTTAGTCTGTTCTTGTCCAGGCAACTGGTCTAATCCTAGAGTTTTCTTCGCAGCTTGGCAAGTCTGAGAGTGACAATAGCTTTTATTGCTTTTTCTGAGAGGGAAAGGGCAAGTTAATCTGGTCAGTTTCAGGGACTTTCTGAAGATATGTTGGGTTCTTTACCTTCTGTCTTAAGGTGCTTCCCTGGGAGATGGAATGTTTCAGTCTAGGAGGAAACCACTACCTAAGTGCTTACCCTCAAAGTGGAAGCCTATATCATACCCTCACCCTGAAAGTCTTAAGGATTGTCATGAAAGAGGGGCCAGAATAGGAGCCAGAGGCTGGTGAGCACTGGATTGAAAGTGTCTTCTGACTTGATAGGTCTGCAGCCCCAAGAACTCTCAGAAGCTATGGCTGTCTGCATAATATCTGCAGATCAAGCCATTCAAAGTCATAGCTAGTAGGGGAACAGGCACAATGAAGTACCACCCCTAACTGAGGAGCTCTTAATAGTTTATTATTCCTGATGGGAGGAAGTCTATTTTCTTTAAGAGTATGGCACCTAGTAGGTTCATCAGGCTCCAGGAGATGGCCCCATGCCCATGTGTATAGAAGGACATGAAGTCGTGGGGGATGGGAAGCTAGATCTGGGAAGAGGTAAGAGGAGGAGTGGAAATGAGTTTGATCAAAAATACATTGTATACATTATTAAGTACTCAGAGAATTAATAAAATAGTATACTTATAAATAATTTTTAAAAGAATTCTGCTTTAAAGAAGAAGATTGTTTCTTAATTCTTTCCCATTCTAGGGTATTTTAGATACTTTTTTCCTAATATTTGGCTTTAATAATTGATTCCTCCCCTTTAAAGAAAAGAGAAAGCAGTTTCTATTTAATCCGTTATTGCCCTGCTAATACTGTGAATCAGAGTCATGACTGGGGTTCCCAATGAGCACTTAGAAATGGTAGACACCACCACCCATTAAAGCACTCTGGAAGCATGAGAATGCGGACCACTAGTCCCTGGGGGAGTGAATTCTCCCAAGGTTTCTTTAGCTACTTTCATCGGATGGACTGCCTGCCGCTCCTCACATCATGTGATGGGCTGAAATCTTCGAAGGTAGGACAGTTTTCTGTGTTAGCTCAGCATGATGTAATGCATGAAAAACATGCAAAGTCTTTGAACTTGCGGCCTACTTTTACCCCTGATTGATTACCTCACCAATTGGGATAAGATTCTGTTCCTAGAGCAGTCAAACAAACCCAAATGTGTGTGTGTGTGTGTGTGTGTGTGTGTGTGTGTGTGTGTGTGTGTATTTGTTTTCATCTGAATTTCACTGTACCTACATAGCAGCAAGGTTACATTACTGTCTGAGAACATATTAAATACTTATAAATGAATGAATGTATGGGTAGATTCCTGGAGACCCTGAGTCTTCACTCATTCACTGAACTCACTTATCAAGAAACCCTTGATGACTTCAGGTGCTGTGGTAAGACTGATACCTCAGAGAAGGGGAGGAGGTAATGGGGGGAGTAATGTAGGGGAAGGGGGGTAATGGGGGAAGGGACTTGGAGGAGGGAGTAATGAGGTAAAGATTTGTGAGGAGGGGTAATGGGGGAGAGATATGGGGGAAAGGGGTAATGGGGGAGGGATTTGTAAGGGAGGGACAGGGCAGTGGGGGGGGGGGTGAGTGGGGAAAGGAGAGAAGTGAACCCAGGCTGTAAAACCTGGTGGATTTCCTCTGCCAAGGCTCCATCTCCTAAAGGTTCCACAATCTCCCAAACAGCATCACCAGCTGGGGCCAAGCATTCAAATAACGAACTTCTAGGAGCATTTCACATTCAGAGCACAATAGATCTCCCTGTCCATCTAGAGAAGATGGATACGGAAGTCTGAACGCAATGCCTTTTTCTGTTAAATACATTCGAGGCAAAATGGAACATTCAAAACCATCTTGTTTTTAAAGTCTAGCTATCGTCTTTGTTCTCATGTACGTGTGTGTGTGTGTGTGTGTGTGTGTGTGTGTGTGTGTGTGTGGTTTTATGTATACAACATGTATGCAGCCTTTGGAGGCCAGAAGAGAGCCTCCATGGAACTAGAATGGAAGGTGGTTTTGAAGTTCCATGCAGGTGCTGGGAATCAAACCCAGGTCCTCTACAAGAGCAGCCAGTGTTGTTAACTGCTCGAGCATCTTTCCAGTCGCTAAATCTTTTTTTTTTAATTCTAGATTTGTTCTAAAGGGCATGTTTGGTAATTGTTGTTGTCTAATATGGAGAATGGTGTTTCTACCAACAAACGAAACCAGCTGTTCTACGAGGCTCCTTTCCACCCTCTCTCCTCGTGCCTCTCTCACTTGCAGTCCAGAACAAGTTTTCCATTAGGAAACTATTTCTGCTATTCGATCATTGCCCCTTTCACTGCTTTCATTGCTGGAGGGAAGTGACATGCTGATGACAGCTATCAGAGCTGTTTCTGCTTTATTGGAAAATTACCTGAAAAATTACCATATCATTAAGTTCTTTAAAAGTTTCAAAACCCTCTCACGGAACTGCTCAGACAGACGTAAAAGAACTTCTCCTGCAGCTTCGCGCTGTGTTCTGTAACTGAGTGAGGCATGGGGGCTCAGAGAAGTTGCTCCAGCAGAATGCAGTGCTGAAGGGAGAGTGGAACCCCTCCCTTATGGTCCCCATCCCAAGGCAGAGGCCTAACAGAGTCACTTGGAAATATCTTGGCTTCTGCTAGCAAAGTAGACTTGTTTCCCAGCTGGCTACTCCCTGGCGTGGGAGTTGCTGCCTGTCTAGAAGGGAGCCTTCACAGCCTGGGGACAAGCGTCTAAGATAAACCGGTGATGTTTCTCAGTGGCCTACTGGGCACATGGGTGGTGGGACATGGATAGCATTGAGTTTTTAGTTCTTGAGAGTGCTGGAAGGAAGGACACGGAGGCCTTTGGGTAGGGGTATCATCAGGGATAGAATGGCAACCCTCTGAAGAGCAGAAGGACCAGGTGGAAACAGAACAGGAAGAGCAGCAAGCATCTGGAAACAGGGATGGAGGGTGGTTCTACGAGGCCTTGCAGGGCACACGCTGTGTTTAGTGGATGCTTGGGGAACATTTATTGTGAGTTGAGCGTGAAGTTAGTCCTTATAGGTTCATGTGTCTGAACACTTGGCCCCTAGCTATCTGTGCTGTTTTAGAAAGATGTGCAACATTTGAGAGGTGGGGTCTTACTGAAGCCCAACCTTGAGGTTTGATATGAGTCCTGCCTATAGACTGACCAATTGCCTCGTCCTCCTTCCAACAGGACTTCTCTAGCAGGATGGATTGTGGCCTCTCCACCTATGAATATAACAAACTCCCCCACTGCCCCCCCTCCACTAAACTGCTGCTTGGTGTTTTATCACAGCAATGAAAAAAGTAAGTGGTATAACATTGTAGGTTCTTTGAGCCAAAAAAGGATACAATCGGTGTTGTGACTAGGGAAAATTAAATAGAAATAAGCCTAGGGATGGGGGTCAGAGCAGGACAGACAGAAGGTATAACAGGTACCCATAATGCTGAAGAAAGTACAAAGACAAATCATTTGCTTGCCAAATTAATTAATTAATAAGAGCTGGCTAGTTATGTCAACTTGACACAAGATAGACTCATCAGAGAGAAGGGAGCTTCAATTGAGAAAAACGCCTCTATAAAGTCTGACTGTAGGCAAGTCTGTAAGGCATTTTATTAATTCGTGATTGAAGGGGAGGGCCCAGCACATGGTGGTCCTGGGTTCTATAAAAAAGCAGGCTGAGCAAACCATGATGAATAAGTCAGTAAGCAGCATCCCTCCATGGCCTCTGCATTAGCTCCTACCTCCAGGTTCCTGCCTTGTGTGAGTTCCTGCCCTCACTGCTTTTGACGATGAACTGTTATATAGAAATCTGTGTGAAATAAACTCCATTTGTTCCCACGTTGCTTTCAGTCATGGTGCTCTGTCACTGCAATAGTAACTCTAACCAAGACAATATAGAACGCCATACATTATTGCTCAGTAATGAAAGGGACCATTAGATAAAGCCCTAAAGACACCACTCACTTTGAACACAGGGCATAGAAAAATCAGCCTCAGACTGACCAGGAACCTCTTTCTCTGCTGTCTAGGTCACATGGTGACAGAAGATACCATGGAGGCTGCTGGGAGAGAAAACCACCAATGGACTTAACAAGATGTATCTTCTGGTGTATCTTCTAGTAGTGTGATAGTTTTGATTGGATATGAGGCTTGTTCTACAGGAGAGATTTCATGCCTGATACCGTAACAGGTTAAAAGCTCATGCCTGGGGAACTTATAAGTTATAAATGGGTAACCTTCTGTTTCTGTTTTGCTAAATGGCCATGCTATAAAAATGCATCCTAAATGTTGTGTATAGTTTTACACTCTACCTGCCTTTACTCTGTGAGGTGACCGCGCTACCAGCCCCCACCTGGCTCCCCTTGAATCCTCAGAAAAAACACACATACATAGTTTGTTCCTTTTCAACTTGCCTTAGGACACAATTGCTGGACGCTACTATCTCCAGATTGGAAAAGCTGGCCCATAATAATATTTTTATCTCCACTCCTCCTACCCTCCCTAAACTTCAGCGGTTAGTCCCATCTAGCCCCTGTCAAACATCCCTGACCACCCGACTGTACTACTGGCCACAGACCCCAGCTCCTCCCGACACCTCACATGGCTGCTGGCTTCTTCACCCTCCAAGGTTTGGCAAAAAAAAACAAAAAACAAAAACCTCCTCCTCTCCTTCCTTATGTCTGCCTCTTCCTCCTGGGACACGGAAGTCCCACCCATATCTTCCGCCCAGCAATTGGCCCAAGGCTTTCTTTACTGACAGATGAAGAACCAATTAGGGAGCCGGGCAGTGGTGGCGCACACCTTTAATCCCAGCACTTGGGAGGCAGAGGCACGCGGATTTGTGAGTTCGAGGCCAGCCTGGTCTACAGAGTGAGTAGTGAGTTCCAGGTCAGCCAGAGCTATACAGAGAAACCCTGTCTCAAAAAACCAAAACCAAAACCAAAAAAAACAAGAACCAATTAGGGAACAGGACCACCCCCTTACACCTAGACATATCTATATATTTGTGTTGTTCTCAACTTTGGTCAGAGATTGGTATTTCTGCAGTGGGTAGTGGTTAAACGTAGAGACTCCTAACTGCTCAAAGTGGTGTCAGTGTTTAGCTGTGGCTGGGTCATCAATACCAAGCTCCCACTAGAGGCTGGTGAAAGAATTTAAGGACTGATAGATGGGAAGGAGAGCCTTGGTGACTTCTGGACACAACATGGCTATTGCACATATCAGCTTATAGCTGCCGTGGTTACCCATATCAGACCTGCACAAGATCAATCTAGTCAGTATTTCAGCATATATGGGAAGTAGGGAGACAAGACCCTATCCCTATAGGGGAAGCTGTTGGCAGTTAATAGCTACTGAGGGAGGCAAAGTCACTCACTTCTTGGGACATGGTTCGTTGCTCCTGGCCACTGATGTACACATCCCCATGTGCGTATGGACAGAACTAACTGAATTCAGGGAGATATTAGTAACAATAGAAAAAGAGGACATGGGGGAAGGGGCTGTAGAGATGGCTCAGTGGTAAAGAACAAATTCAATTCTCTGCATCCTTATCAGGTGACTCACATCTATCTCCAGCTCCAGAGGATCTAATGGCTCTGGCCTCCAGGAATACTCATACTCGTGTGTGTGTGTGTGTGTGTGTGTGTGTGTGTGTGTGTTTGTGTGAGGGTAGTGGCACTTAGGGAAATTGGAAGGAGGTAGTGATAGACGGATATGATCAAAACATATTGAATAAATATTTGAAACTTTCAAGGAATAAAAACATTATGTTTTAAATGAATGAACTAACATGCTATGTTTAATGAATGGAGCCAGTCTCAAAGTTACATTCCATGAGAGTATATGACTTAATCAGGTGTAGTGGTAGTAAATGCCTATAATCCCAGCACTCAATAGGCTGGGATAGGAGGACCAGGACAGCTTTGGTTACATAGAGAGACGCTTATGTTTTGGAGGGAAAAAATAAAACAAGACAGAACTGTAAGGACAGAGAGCAATCAATGCTTATTAGAGATGATGGGGAAAGAAAAGGAATATAAGAGAATTTACTCAGGCGACTGGACGTCACTCACCATGTTTATAATGCTAGTCCCTTGAATCTGTGCTTGAACTGAACATCATAATACTGTATACCAAAAGGTCACTTTCACAATATAATTTTTAAAATAAAAATTAAGAAAGCAGTTAATCAGGTGTGGTTGCATAATTCCTATAAGCCGAGTACTCTAGAGGCAGAGATAGATATCTGTGAGTTCAAGGCTAACCTAGTCTATATAGTGAGACCTTACTTTAAAAAAATCACATTAGAGGCTGGTGAGATGGCTCAGTGGTTAACAGCACTGACTGCTGTTCTGAAGGTCCTGAGTTCAGATCCCAGCAACCACATGGTGGCTCACAAACCATTCGTAATGAGATCCGACGCTCCCTTCTTGTGTGTCTGAAGACACCTACTGTGTACTTATATATAATAATAAATCTTTGGGCTGGAGTGAGTGGGGCTGGAGAGAGTAGAGGTCCTGAATTCCATTCCTAGCAACCACATGATGGCTCACAACCATTTGTACAGCTACAGTGTACCCATATACATAAAATAAATAAATATATGTTAAAAAAAATCACATTAGTAACTGGACATGCATGGTGGCTGGTGCCTGTAATCTGAGGGAGGAAGACTATCATGAGTTTGAGGCCAGCCTGGGCTACAGGATAAGATACTATCTATCCCAGTTTGCTTTTTGTCGCTGTGACAAAAAACTGAGTGCATTAGATAGTTTTCTATTGCTGTGATAAGGACCATACCTGTATGTATTAGTTACTTTTGTATTGCTATGATAATATACCATGATCAAGGCAACTTCTAGAAGAGTTTATTTGGGGCTTATGGCTACAGAGAGTAAGAGTCCATTACCATCACGGTGGAGACGCTTGGTAGTTGGGGCAGGAGCACTCCTGTCTCAAACCCATAAACAGGAAGCAGAGAGTGTGAACCAGAAATGGCACTTGGCTTTTGAAATTTCAAAGTGCTCCCCAATGACATACTTCCTTCAGCAAAGTCACACCTCCTAAGCCTCCCCAAACATCACCACAAACTGGGGACCACGTAGTACTCAGATGAATATGAGGGACATCTCATTCAACCTAACACAGTGACCAAAAGCAACATGGGGAGCAAAGGGTTTATTTTATCTTATGTTTGCAGTTCCTTCATCCTAAAGGAAAATCAAGGGAGGAACTGAAGCAGAGGCCATGGAGGAGTGCTGCTTACTGACTTGCTCCCAATGGTTTGCTTGACCTGCTTTCTTTATATAACCTATGCCACCTGCCTATGAGTGGGACTTCCCAATAATTTATCAAGAAAATGTCCCTAGACTTGTCTATAGGCAATCTGGTGGAAGCATTATATCAATTGAAGTTCCTCTTTCCTGGTAACTTTAGCTTGTGTCAAGTTGACTGTATATATATATATATATATATATATATATCTCCCAAACCAACTTAGGGAGGAAAGAGTTTATTTCATCTTACAACTTCTAGGTAGTAATTGAGGGGAATCAGGGCAAGAACTAGAAGCAGAAACCAAAGTAGAGGCCATGGAGAAAGCTACTTACTGCTTTTCCTCCCATGGCTTCTTCTTCTTGTTTTCTTTTTTGTTTTAACACTATTTTTTTAAAGATGTATTTATTTATTATATGTAAGTACACTGTAGCTGTACTTCAGACACAACAGAAGAGGGTGTTAGATCTCATTACAGATGGTTGTGAGCCACCATGTGGTTTCTGGGATTTGAACTCAGGACCTTCGGAAGAGTAGTCAGTGCTCTTAACCGCTGAGCCATCTCTCCAGCCCTCTGCTTGTTTTCTTATATGCCCAAGGACTACCTTCCCTAGGCATGGCACTGGCCACAGTGGCCCTCCCACATCAATCATTAATCAAGAAAATGCCCCCCCCAGCCGAGAAGCTGAGGTCAACATCTAATTTGAAATATTAAAGGTCGATACAAAACTATTTCCAAAATGCAGACAATTAAGTGTGTTGTTGGTAGTGATAGTGCCATTGGTAAAACATGTCTCCTGATATCCTACACAACAAACAAATTTCCATCGGAATTGTACCAACTGTTTTTGACAACTATGCAGTCACAGTTACCATTGGTGGAGAGCCATACACTCTTGGACATTTTGATACTGCAGGGCAAGAGGATTATGACAGACTACAACCGCTAAGTTACCCACAGACAGATGTTTTTGTAGTATGTTTCTTAGTGGTCTCTACATCCTCATTTGAAAATGTGAAAGAAAAGTGAGTGCCTGAAGTAACTTACCACTGTCCAAAGACTCCTTTTTTGCTTGTTGGGACCCAAATGGGTCTCAGAGATGACCGCTCTACTATTGAGAAACTTGTCAAGAACAAACAGAAGCCTATTATTCCAGAGACTGCTGAAAAGCTGGCGCAGGATCTGAAGGCTGTCAAGTATGTGGAGTGCTCCGCCCCCACACAGAAAGGCCTAAAGAATGTGTTTGATGAAGCCACATTGGCTGCCTTGGAGCCTCCAGAACGGAAGAAGGAAGAGCCGCAGGTGTGCGCTGCTAGCAACGCATCTCCACAGCTGGTGTTGTCATCGTACTAAAAGCAATGTTTAAATCTTACTAAAGATTAAAAATTAAAAAGAAAGAAAGAAAGAAAATGCCTGCCAACAGCTCCACCGTCAAGCTGACGGATTCCTTACCTGATGTTCTCTCTTCTTAGGTGTCTCCAGCATGTGTCATCTTAACGAAACCGAACCAGCAAAGTCTCAAAAAAAAAAAAAAAAGCATCACATAAGTAAGAAAAAGTGAGACATTTTCTATTGTTTGAAATATTTGACAGAAATATCATAAGTAAAACTTATCGTATAAGGAAGAAAAGAAAAGAAAGATAAACTCTTAGGAAATTGAGAGTTGGTTGATGGTGGTGCTTTGGTATGGGCTTTTGTTGTTGCCAACACTGTTTCTCTTTAAAGCAAGTTTTCACGGTGCAGTGTACACTGACCTCCAGCTACAGTAGTTCGGCCTCAGCCTCTAGAGTGCGGGGTGGCAGGCGCGCATGCCCACACCCAAGCCAGAAGGATACGTTTCTGAAGATGTCTGTGAGGGTAGATGCTAGCCCCCTGTTCTCCCAGGATGGATCATAGTTCATGAAGAGGTCTGCGCGTCTCTCAGCCTTGCCTGGCTAGATCAAGAGCACGTGGGAACCACGACTGTGCTGTGTGGCTTTCGTCGAGACGCTGCCGAACACTTCCTTCTTGCTCTCCAGAACGCCTGCTCTTAGAATTCAGCCACTGGCCTGCGCGGAATTCACAATTCATGGAAAGGTCTTTGAGAAGAGACACTGAGCTCTCTGCCTATATACACTTGGCTGGTCTTCCAGCCAACAGGTAGCCCTGATTTCCAAGCCCTGTGAGAGAGCCGTGGCTAACAGTGTAGCTGACAGAGCAAAAAGTAAAGGATGCTTCTGCTAAGCCACCAAGCCCTGCACAAAGACATTCAGGAGCAAAGTAGATGGCTTCTGCTGTGCCTAGCATGCTGTGTAACACCCCACCACAGGAGCATGCACTCACGCGCACGCTGGAACACATTGCTTGTTTGACTCCATTGTTTCAGGGTTGCTTATATGAAACAAGAAAGAACTAATCAGATGTTTTTTATCCACCAGTACAAACAGGTCAGAGTGGCTCCCTAAAACATGCTATTCAAAAGTCTTCTTAGGATAGGATGAGCTAATTAGTGAATATTTAGCTGACTAACCGTGCCAGAGGTATTTGTCAACTACGGTAGAATTCAGTATATGATAAGGTAGACCCAATGCAGACTATAGGATCCTAGGGAATATTGTATATCTATCTATCTATCTCTCTCTCTCTCTCTCTATATATATATATATATATATATATATATATATATATATATGGAATGAATATATATATATATACACACACACACACACACACACACACACACACACACCAACATGAACCCTACACTGAGTCTTTCACATAATATGAAGTATGTGTTCTTTCCACTGTGCCAGCAAGATTCCCAGAACAGGAAGTACAAAATGAAGAACAGGTATCCATGTGCCTGCACACTTCTGTTCCCCATCCCATGCCTGTGGCAGACAGACATCATTAGCCCAGTGTAGCACTCTCCTAAATTCTCTGAGGTGCCCGAGGAAGATGAGTGTGAAATTGTCCTTGCTGAGTGCCTGAGGGAAGTGACCCAGGAACTAAAAGCAGTTTACAGCAAGAGAGAGAGAGACTGAGAGAGAGAGAGAGAGAGAGAGAGAGAGAGAGAGAGAGAGTGTGTGTGGCGGCGTACTGAAAGGGTTAGCTCAAAGCATGCACTGTGAAAGGGTTGGGACAAAAATGCAGTCTGTATGAGCAACAGGGATGATTCCAGTAAAACTGAGCTGTGTTCAGAATGCCTGGCAGAAAAAGCCCAGAACTCACTTCTGACAGACTCTAAGGAGCCATGCTTCTCACTGGCATGGCATGAGGCCCTCTTAAGGTCCTATAAGACAATTTCTTTCAGAGACTGTTTATTTATTCTTTTGAAGTGTGTGTGTGTGTGTGTGTGTACATGTAGATGTAGTGCCCTCAGAGGGCAGGAGAGGGCATTGGATAACCTGGACCTGGAGTTACAAGTTGTTGTGAGCCGTCCGATGTCTGTGCTGGAAACTGATGCCTGCACATAATTTGGCCTCACAATTGGAAACCATTGATCTCTGAGGGGGGCAGTATTGAAAACCGTCTGCTTTTCAGGCTCTATCATTTGGCCTCACAATTGGAAACCATTGATCTCTGAGGGGCAGTATTGAAAACCGTCTGCTTTTCAGGCTCTATCTTTTGTAGCACACTTGGCAAAGTAACAAAAAAAGAAAAGAAAAGAAAAAAAGAAAAAGAAATCGAGTGTCTCTAAAGTGTGGTCTGAAAGCAGAGGTTACAATCTTGTGGTGCCGTAAATTCGAGGATCACTCACTGGGAAGAGAACTCAAATGACACAATCAGGATCAAGGACAGAAAGCCTCTGAACTGGACCAGAGGGGACACAGATCTCTCTATAAGGAACGGTCACCGAAGCCTTAGGAAACCAGTTCCTGTCTTCTGAGCATGACGCTGAGAGGTTCTGAGCAGGTCAGGACTGAAAATAAAACAAGCAACTATGTCTTCTTGTCTCTGTCCTTGGAGTAGCTAGCAGATGCGAGTCCTGGTGAACATCATCCTGGAGATGAGGGACAAAGGCACCAGGAGTCTGTCCCTGAGGCTCCTCACGCTCTGTTAATAAAGCAGGATCTGAGACCATGGACCCTGTGAGTCAGTGATCTAGACGCTGCTGCGGGTCATGAGGCCCAGTCCCCAGGGGCCGTCTTCCACACAGCAGTATCATTGACAATGAGCCGTGTATGTGTGTGAGCGCACACATATGTGTGTGTACATGTACGTGTGTATACTTTTGTGTCTCTGTGTGTTCCTGTGTATCTCCTTGGCTGTCTCTTTCTATTTATCTCTTGTTCTCAGTGTCTCTGTCTCTGAGTTTCTTTCCACCAGATTCCCAGTCCCCAGTCTCCCTCTCCCTCCTCCTCTCTTTTCTTTACCCCTAACCTCCACAGGTCTCCTTATTCTTGGAAACACCAGGAGTTCTGAGAGTCCATCCACACACTTACTCTTGGTACGTTGCTCTGAGTAATGAAAATCTCACTGACTCTACTTTCTAATGCACAGTACACAGACTTCTTCTTAAAAGTAAGTGTTCTTTTCAGAAAACTGAGTGGCAGACAACAAAACAAATATAATATAATATAATATAATATAATATAATGATAAGAAGTGGGCTTGTTTGGGTGATGAATACTTCTTTACTTAAGTACTTGGACTATTCAGCCAGGATTTCTGTCTTTATCAAATTTTCACAGATCATCAAAGATCATCAATCTTTCTGGACTCTGCAGTTCATGTTTTGGAGCTATTAATGTCTGTTCCTCCGATCCTCTCCAGAACAGATTCAGTACCCCAGGGCTTTCCACTAAGTTTCCCCAGATGCTTGTCTTTCAATATGCAGTTGAAAGTAGAGCATTTCTCAGAATCCTGCCATGTGGTATGTGCTGGTGTGCAAGATTAAGAGGGAGGCAATCACAACAAAGGAAAACAGGTATTCGAGTTGGTCTAGTCAGGTGCCATGTTATGTGACTTCACAAAAACAAACTGAGCCCTAGAGGGCCTCAGTTTGCTAATCTGTGAAACGGGGATAAAAGACAGAGGCAGGGAGCCTTAGAAATGCAAGTGCTCCCTAAGTACCAGCTTCCCTTTGTTTCCAACCTTCTAGTTTAGGGCTTCTTACTGAAATAGGCCATCAAAAGTTAGACTACTCAGGCTGCCGTCAGTCATCTGACCCTTTGACGTGTAAGACTGGCGCTTCTTCATTTTCTTCTCAACGGAGAAAGAGCAACCAGCATTTAATTAGGGAAAGCAAAACTTCGGGGAGAAACCACTTCATCATCCTGGTATCTTGGTGTTTTCACATCTGTGGTGTGTGGCTTTTACACAGAGCAGCTGCATCTTCTTCCCAGTCACATTCAGAGTGCTGCGTTTGGCCTCCTCGCCCGTAGGTATGAGTGGACTTTATTCCAGGTGATATTGCGGATTAGCTGATAAGGAAGCAATGGAAGGCCGCGGGGGTGTCAAGCTCTCCTGATATTCTTTAAACCAGACTCCAGCTCTGCAATCCTGTTACCCAGCTCTGTTTCTTTAAATTGTTTGACGTCAGAAACAGAATGCTATAGCAACCGTCTGTCAAAGTGGAATTAACTCCAAAGAAAGATGGGGGTGGGGAGAGGAGCAATGCCCCGCGGAAGAAGCAAATTGGAGGGAGACATTTATTTTATGACATGTTCCGTATAAAACGCCAGAGAAATGTGAACAAAGTCGCTTGAGATGCACTGAGGTACACTGGTGTTTAAAGAGCCGAGGTGCTGGGGAAGGCCTTCCAGTCATCAGTGACAACAGAGAGAGTAACTTCCAAGAGCTGGCAGTCAAAAGAGAGCAGGCTCTGTGCGAGCATGGGTTTGTTGAGGAATGTTTTCAGCACCTTCGGGGGTGTGGGGAGGGGCAGTGTCACTAGCTTTAGGTTCCCAATGAACCTCGGGCATCCACCGACGGCTGCTTGGCTGGACTGACTTCAGATTTCAGAGCCCAGTAATTGCAGACTGCATCTGTGGCTCTCCGGGCTCAACCCTGCAGCCTCTGCCGAAGCAGAGCAGCCCAGGCCCAGGCCCAGGCCCAGACCCAGGCTGGAAGAAGTCAGGCACATAGCTTAGACGGCGCGTCCAGGGACACACGGATAAATCGAAACTGCTGGGGATGCTCTTTCCGCTTCCCAAAGCCGCAGAAGCTGCACGCCTTGCCAGCTCCCACCCGCCTGCACCCCGGCCCAGGCCACGCGCGCCCCCGCCAGCCCCCTCCCCAAGACACACGCGCCCCTGGCCCTGCGTGCACCAATCAGCCTCCACCCAGGCCAAGCGCGCTCTGGGTTCTCCGAGCCCCTTGGAGCGCCCCCCGCCCCGACCGCGCTCGCTCCCGCCAGCCCCGACCCGAGCCACGCGCGCTGCTGTCTCGGCGCGTTCCCAGACCCTCTCCCCGGCCTCGCGCGCCCCCGCCCCCGCCCCCGCCCCGCGCGCCGCGCCCCGGTCCCCGCCCCGTCCGGCGTGCAGGGCTCTGGGTGTGGTCGCCGTCTTGTGTGGCGGAGCCTGCTAGCGGTTCGCGACCCACAGCCGGGCGCCCAGCAGCAGCGCGGTGGTGGCGGCCAGGCTCCAGGTAGGTGGCCAGCGCGGGCGGCGGGTGGCGGGTCTCCGTGTGGACGCGAGTGGCGGGCGCTGTGCTCCGTGTGGACGCGGGTTCCCCTGCGCACGGCGAGGCCCGGGACGGCCCGAGGGTGCGGCCACCCGGGAGCCCAGAGGACTGGTAGCTGCAGAGCATGGACCCCACCCCCGACCCCCGCCACCAAGTTCTCCACGGGCTGCTTGAACCTCAGGTTGATGTTTTTGGACAGATACTATGTCCCCAAGGCTTGGTTATTTTTAAGGGGGGGGGAAGATAACGGATTTTGGATATTTGCAAGTTTAGAACTGGAGAACGCGATTTTTTTTCCTCGTCTTCTCCCTGCATCTCTTTCTGCTTTTTCAAAGTTGAGAGACGGCTTCCAGTTGTGGGTGATTTTCTTTCCTCTACTCCTCTCCCATCCTCCCCCCCCTCCCCATCTCTCGTAAAAAGGTGAGCCTATAGCCTGCAATGGACCCGCACCCTAATAGGGAGTTGCCTTAAGACAGAAATGTAATTATTAGTCCCTTTCAATATCGTGAACTGAGACAGTGACCTTTTATATTTTTCAGCCTTTCAGGATGTGATGACATGCTCATATGAGAGGGAGGGAGGTTGTTTTTTACAGGGGTCGGACCAAACTGTATGCTATTTGGTCTCTGCCAGCGTTCATTGCTGGTTCTGAGAGTTGACTGTATCTTTTAATATTTTGATGAAGAGAATTTAAGGAGTCTTTTGGTTTTGCATTTGGGTTTGCTGGTGAATTTGAAACCGAAATAGAAACTTTAAAAATATCATTTAATAAATATTGCCCGACCTCTTGTGTCTACACGTTGTTAGACCATGACGCTGATTCTACATGCTGTGGTTTGCTTAACTGCATGCTTTAAGCCCATGAGCAATACACAGGAAGCAGATCTGAGCTGCTGGTCTTTTTATGAATAAACATATCAGCGTGTGTTTTTACTCTTTAAAAATAGATCCTGGGACCCTTTAAAAACCAAGAGTGGTAGCTAAGTATTGGGCATTTTTTTCTGCCATCACCAAATATTGTTGCAGAGTGAGTGAATTCTCTGATTTCTTTCAGGTGTGTTATTGAAGTTTGGTGGCTTGGTTATTCCTTTCTGTGCCTTGCTGACTAGTTTAATCTGATTTATTAAAGGAATTGTTTCCCGAAGCTCTGTCCTGCATCGAGGGCAGAGCTGTTCTGTCATCTCTTGGTCACTTCTCAAAGGACACATTATACCTTCTACAGGCAAGGCGAGGTTAAATGACTCACTGAGGCCTTATAACTGTTAACTCGAGTTGGATTCGGGACAAGATCCCTGTCCACAGAGTGCATGGTTTTCTTCTAGAACACATTCAGTTAGCCCTAGGCTCTGGGAATGACCCTCAGACCTCACTGATGTACACATAGAATTTCTATGACGTGTCAGAAACCTGGACTGGTTTCTCTGGTGTGATTGGAACCATTTACTGGTATCACTTTGTACAGCCACCCATGAGGCATTTTGTCCCTGGCATCCCTGGATCAGCAGTACCCCATTTTTTTCTGGGGCATAGTTATTCTATTGGCATTAAATAAGTAGTGTTCCTCCAAATTAACACCTCTATTTTAACATGGGCTCCAGAGAAACAGCTATCACCACTGTGGAAGGGTGTACGCTGGCTAGCAGGCGTTGTGGGGCTCCCCTGGAATCCCAGCTCCAGCCAATGAGGCAGGCAGGTGTTGTTGAGTGGGGCTCTAACCTGGGCTATGAGGAAGCCCCCGTCTACCAACAACAACCTGCTTTATAATGTGGGAATTCTTTGATATCCTTTATGTGTTAAGTCAGATGTTCCCATAGCTGCATCTTTGATATCCTTTATGTGTTAAGTCAGATGTTCCCATAGCTGCATTCTCTGCCATTGTCCCCTTCCCCTGAAGCTTCTCTGTGTCTGTTTCTGTGACTCCCTTATGTTGTTGTGTAAATATGGTGTTGTATCTACCCGAAAACACATTTTTCTCAATGTGGTGTCTACCTCAGTTACTGCCCTATGTCTGTCTGTCTGTCTCTGTCTCTCTCTCTCTTCTCTCTCTCTCTCTCTCTCTCTCTCTCTCTCTCTCTCTCATTCTCTCTCTCTCTCTCTTTTGTTTGTTTGTTTTTGAGACAGGGTTTCCCTGTGTAGCTTTGGCTGTTCTGGAACTCCCTCTGTAGACCAAGCTGGTCTGGAAATCACAGAGATCTCTCTGCCTCTGCCTGCTTTCCAAAGTGCTGGGATTAAAGGCATGTGTGACCACTGCCTGGCTTTTATTAAAATGTTAAATTACTTGTGTTTCTGGGCACCTTAGTGCCAGTGCCTAAAGAGGCAGACAAATCAGATACCCCTGAAGGTAGAGTTATTACGAGTCTTTGTGAGGCACTTGTATGTTGGGAACTGCACTTGTTTCCTCTGCGAGAGCAGTCTGCACGTAACAGCGGAGCATCTAAGCTCTCTAAGCCTTACAACCTAATTCTGACCTTCATTGAGAAAGGCTAATCTTGCTTGTCAACTGCACGTGAGCCTTGGTAGAATCTTTTTTATCAGGTTGGCCTTTGGGCATGTCTGTGGGACACTTTCTCCATCTCTAATTGACGTAGGAGGGCCTAGCCCATTGTGGGCACCATCCACAGGCCAGTGGGCCTGGGCTGTATAAGAAAGGCAGCTGGAAGCGAGCCAGCAAGCAGGCCGGTGTTCCTCTGTGGTTTCCCCTTTAGTTCTAGCTTGAGCTCCTGCCCTGCCCTCCCTCCAGGAGGACTGTGACCTGGAAGTGTAAGCCACGGCAACCCTTTCCTCCCCAGGTTGCTTTGGGTCAATGGTTTAGGATAGCAACAGACAAGCAAACTGGAATAGCCCCTTAAAAAACAAAAAAGCAGAAGCCTTTTCCTTACGTGTGTGTGTGTGTGTGTGTGTGTGTGTGTGTGTGTGTGTGTGCGTGCGTGCGCATTCATGTGTGAGCAGATGCAGGCCTGTGGCTCTCACAGGACAGCTTGCAGGAGTCATCTCTCGCCTTTGGCCCTGGGGGTCAAACTTGGGTCTTTGAGCTTGTTGACGAAAGCCTTTCTCTGCTGAGTCATCCTGTAGGCCGTGGGAAAGACAATACATAAATGCGAGACAGGTAGTTTGTAACTCCAGTACCAAGGGCCCAACACCTGACTTCCCTGGGCACCAGGCACCCGTTTTTACATACTCACACACAGCTGTGAACACATTAGTGTAAACAAGCTAGAAGGGCTTTAGGGTATGTTTCTTTTTCTCTTGACTCCACAATCGAGTACAAACATTGAATAACCGAACACCAGAAGGAAAAGAACCAGGTAGGGTTTGAACACAGGACAGGCCACTTTTGATCTCATTGTAGAGTGAGCCAGGGGGAGAAAGGTTGGATCTTTGCAGGTAGCCTTGCCTGGTAGCGGTGCAGCAGTCCAGAAGCCATCTTGTGGGTATTGTCACACTGAGATGAGTGTCGGGGTTTGAAGGAGAATGGCTCCCATAGGCTCATGTGTTTGAATACCCATTTCCCAGCTGCTGTACTGTGTAGGAAGGATTAGGAGGTGTGACACTGAGGGTGGGCTTTGAGGCCCAGGGTCTCTTTCTGCCTCCTGCCTGCTGATCAGGCTGGGCAGTTCTCAGGCACTGCTCCAGCCCTGTGCCTGTCTGTTTCCCACCATGATGATCGTGGACTAGCCCTCTGAAACTGTAAGCAAGCTCCCAGCTGAATGCTTCCTTTTGTAAGAGTTGCTTTGGTCGTGGTGTCTCTTCGCAGCGATAGAACAGTAACAAAGACAATGAGTCCATGTATTGGTATTTTAGCAGCTAGAGTTTTTACTCTTAAGAGGCAAATAATAAGAAACAAGGATTGGGTGTGGAGTTCATTGGTAGGGGGCTTGCCTAGTGTGCCAAAGCCCTGGCTTCTACCCACTTCGCCTTATAACCAGGTGTGGTGGCTTGTGCCTGTAATGCCAGCACTCGATAGGTGGAGCAGAGGGTCAGAAGTTCAGTATCATCCGTGGCTGCATTGCAAGTTCTAGGCTAGCCTGGGCTATGTGAGGCCCTGTCAGAAAGGAAGGGAGATAGGAAATAAGGGAGGAACAATGAAAAGTCCCTAGCATTAGGCTGGGACAAATGGCATCATTACAAGTCTATGATTAAAAGATGTGAACACACCGGCGTACATAAACACGGACACACTTGCATGCGTACATACAGCATACGTACATACATGTCTCAGCTCTGGCTGGTGAGGATGATATTGAAATGACACAAACGTGGCCAGTGCCTTATTCACACAGCTGAGACGGCTGAGTCTAGAGCGGGCACAGGGAAGCTCTAGGTGAGCCTTGAACTTTGTGCTTCAGAGCAAGGTAATGTTGAAAACAGACAGGCCACCACTGCACCTGCCTCTCGCTGTTTGCCCCCTCCCTGCCCCCCTCACCATCACATTCTCTTCCTGTTGATCCAGCAAACAAGGTTGGTCACTTTAGAGCTACTGGGGTTTTTTTCCTGTTTCTTCTGCCTGAATCCAGCTTAGGGCCTTATGCATGTGACCAGCGTCCTACCTTCCCCGGCTATATCCCCAGTCCTGTCATTGTTTCTTTTGAGATAGAGTCTCACCGTGAGGTGCTCCCAGTGAGGTGCTCTGGTGAGGTTCGCCCCATGAAGTGCTCCCCATGAGGTGCTCCCCATGAGGTGCTCCCCGTGAGGTGCTCTGGTGAGGTTCGCCCCATGAAGTGCTCCCCATGAGGTGCTCCCAGTGAGGTTCTCTGGTGAGGTTCGCCCCATGAAGTACTCCCTATGAGGTGCTCCCTGTGAGGTGCTCTGGTGAGGTTCGCCCCATGAAGTGCTCCCCATGAGGTGCTCCCCGTGAGCTGCAAGCTGGCTTCCCACTGGTGGTAGTTGTTGTTCAGACTCCGTGCCAGATTGCAGGGTGTGCGCCTGGCTTCTTTCCCTTTGGAAGACACACCTCATTTCCTGATTCCATTCAACTTTACTTAGATTAATTTATTTTACAATAGCCTCCTTAATCACTTGGGATCTAACTTTGGCAGTTCTCCTGCACGGTTCTAGTCTGTAGTTAAAGTTGGGTAGAGAGCTGTTGTGTTCTTGCTTCAGATTCATTTCCCAAGCAGTTAAGAGCAGAGAGCCTGCCTTAGTTGCTTCTCCTGTTGCTCTGATAAGATATTCTGACAAAAGCAGCTTACGGGGTAAAGGTGGTATTTCAGCTCACAGTTCAAGGTTCAGCCCTTCATTGTAGAGAAGCCACAGCAGCAGGAGCTCGCGGCAGCCGCTCACCCTGCGCAGGCAGCAAAGAAGCAGAGAGCAGTGGGTGTGAGCAAGCGTGCGACCGCTCACCTCGCTTCCTCCGCTTTATAGGATCCCAGTGCGGAAATGGTGCCGCCACAGCGAGCGGATCCCCCACCTCAGCTGGTGAGATCGGGAGAGTGCCCAGAGGCATGCCCATCCGCAGGTGGTTCTGGAATACCAGGTTATCAACACTAACCGGCACAGATCCGGGACCGTGAGAATCCTGGTGTTTGATAATTGCACCTCCAGAACCTGGGGCATCCTGGTTCGTGGTTGGCACCGATACTGGATGGATGGATATGGTTGGCGGAACGAGTGTAAGCACTCGTATTTTCCAGCTCTTGCATTTGAGAAATCCTCTCTGAGATGGACCGAATGAATGCTGTACAGAGACGCTTCTGTAGAAGCCAGAGAGTTTCCAATGCTGCTGCTTTGCACGGTTGCCTTTCTCTTGGCTGCCCTCTGGTGGAATAATGCTGACAAGAAGTGGGTGAGTGGATAGGTCACCAGAGAGACTAAAATGGGAAAACTCAGCACCAACTGGGTGGTTCTCTACATACATACATACATACATACATACATACATACATACATACATACATCACCAAATCAGGAACTCATCTGATAGAGCACTAGTCTAGTGTGTACAGAGGGTTTGATCCTCATAAAAGAAGGTGCCGTTGTCCATGCCTGTGATCTAGCAGAATGTTATTAGAAGAAGCCAGAGGGTCAGGAGTTCAAAATTATCCTTGGCTATTCAGGAAGCTTGAGGCCAGGTGTGGCTACACAAGATCTTGTTTCAAAAGAAGTCACTTTGAAATGTTTAATTTTATGGGCCAGATGTGGTATCACACACCTTTAATCCCAGTACTCAGGAGGCAGAGTTGTACCTCCGGATTATCTCGGCCCACCAGACTCCCACGGAACGACACACAGACTTTTAGGAAAGCTTGGGAGAGTCTCAGCTATTTCACCTCAGTAAACCCGACCCCTGCTCTGCCCTGCCACGTGGCTTGTTAGTCGCCTCTCCTCACCTGTTTCTTCCTCTGTGTCTGTGTCTGGTTGTCGGATCTCCTTTCCCAGAGTTCCCGTCTCTCCCAGATGTTCAGCTCTTCATTAAACCAATCAGAAGGTATTTACAAAACCCTGAGACAGGTAATGCTTCTTACAGAGTGCACAAGAGATTATCCCAACAGAGGTGGATCTCTGTGAATGTGAGGTTGCACAGTGAGACCCTGTCTCAAGAAGGAAAGAAAAAACTCAAATATAAAGAAAGAAAGTCTTAATTTTAGGCAAGCCCCCTTGTTAGTCCTAATCTGATCAGAAAGATGGAATGAAAATGACCAGTGGTTAGATTGTTGAGAGAGTTTTAGTTTAGGATGAGGGAGGTGACAGCAGGAGTGGCGGGGGTCATGGGTGCTGGTTCCCTTTGGTACACTACTTTGAGCAAAAGATGCTTGGTAGGTTCCCAGCAAGTGTCCCCGGTGCCATTTCCCAGTGCACACCACTTCCCAGTGTGCATTCTGGAGAGCTTTCCTGCCGGTGCTCCCAGAGCATTCCCTTTTTTTCTGCTTTGAAGTAGTCTTCACATAAAATTAAGATTTGACCCCTATTAATGGGGATTGAACTCAAGGGCTGGAGCAAAGGTCACACTTTCAGCTATAGAGAAACCAACATAATTCTGTTCTGTATCCATTCAGTACACAAGGAGATCGGTCCCTGTGATCAGAGAGCAAGTTGTGATTGAGTGTGTGTGTGTGTACATATACATACATGTATATATGTTTTACTACATTTATTTGTGTGTGTGTGTATGTGTGTGTGTGTTTGCATGAAGGTGTGCACACACTGTGGAGGTCAGGAGACAACTTTTAGGCTCCTTCTGCTGTATGGGTCCCGGGGATCAAACTCAGACTTGGCCGCAAGTGCTCATACTCTTTGAGCCATCTTTCCAGGCCCTGAATTACATATGTGTGCATACATACACACACACACACACACACACACACACACACACACACACACACACACACACACCAGGCTGGCCTTGAACTCACAGAGATCTGCCCATTTCTGTCTCTTGAGTACTTGAATTAAAAGGCCTAAGGCCTACCCCACCATGTCATATATTACAGTTTAGTAACAAATGGCTGGACTCAGGGCCTGTCTCCTATTTTTATAAAGATGATTTATTTCTATGATGTAAGTGCATGTACTCTTAATTCCTGAGCCACCTCCCCAGGCCCTTCCCCTAATGTTTATGTTATGTTTCACAAAAACACTTTGTCTAGGACTTGGTGGGAATATTGGACTTGCACTGTTTGGTAATATGAACTTAGAACCCAGGCCAGTTCTCGGAAACTGACAGGTGCAACAGAATTAATCAGAGTAGTTAAGGTTTAGAGTAGCCCATTTTTATTCTACAATTCTATAAGGTAAATAGAACATGGTAAAGCTAGACATGATTGTATATGTTTGGGAACTCGGCACTCGTGAGGCTTAAGGCTAACCTGGGCTACATAGCAAGCCCTATCTTTAAGTAAGTAGAACATGCTAGACAGTTATTTCAGGAAGCTGAGCTTTGTCAGCAGAGGTCTCTAGTGGGCTCTGCCCAGCCTGGCACTGCTCTGAGGACTGCCCAGTGGGTATTCGCTTACATGCTACCGCAGGGATTCCCATTCCTACCTGTGTGAGTTGCTGTCCCACACAGGGACATTTTGAGGTATTTTGGGCAGTGTAGGCACCTGTAATCCTGGTGCTGGGGAGGATCCCCGGGACTCAGCAGCTAGGTAGTCTACTGAATAGGCAAGACCCAGATTCAGGGAGAGATCGTGCCTCAAAAAATAAGGTGGAGCGTGATTGAGGCAAACATGGGATGTCAGCCTCGAGCCTGAACAGGCAGATGTACATGAACCTACTACATGCATATGCATCCGTGAGGACACTGACCCATTCATCCCACACACAGTAACTAAGTAGCATCTTTCATGCTTCACGCAAGCTTTGCATCTGTGTGGATTCTCAGCGGCTGAGGACTTACAGATGGATGGACAGCAGCGGCATTATACAGACTGCAGAATGCCTCCCTTTGGTGAAAGTTCTGTGGATGCTTTAAGACGTGTTGTGAGGAGGACATTTGAATTACACAGCTGCATTGCTTTTGTTTTATCAGTTAAGCTGTGTAGATCCAACAGCTCATTGGCGCCCTCTGATATTTGTTCCTGGCACAGCCCAGCCTTTAAGGTAGCTGATGGGAGGCTCTGCGGCGCTCTCGGGGGGGGGGGTGGTGAGGGTGTTGGCTGGATCAGATGCTCAGTGCTGAAGCACTTAGCCTATAGCAATCAAAAGAGCGCCACACTTACCAATTACTTTTCTAAAAAAATATTAATCTCAGTTGTGCTATTGACTTCAGGGCCGTGTCTACACTTGCCTGTGATACATGGCTCCAGTTTGATCTGGAGCAATGTCTTCATTTGGGAAAGTTGTTGGGGTTGCACTCTGCCTTTCTGGTGCTTTTACAGAGCTGTGAGAGACCTGGAGAGAGAGCCTGGAGTTTGAAACGCTTGCTGCCTAAGCGTGGCGCCACATCTCCAGAACCCACGTAAACACCGGGTGGGCAAGACGGCCTCAAGAGGCATAGTCAGTGAAGCCTCAGCATAGCCTGGCTGCCAAGACCAGCGATATCAGTAAACGCTGGGTTTGATTGAGAGACCCTGCCTCAATGAATCAGGTTGGACAGCAGATAAGTATAATTCCCATACACTTAAAAACAGGCACATGTATATCCACCACATGAAAAAAAGAAAAATGAAGAAAGTATGAGTACATTGTGAGTGTGGGTTTGTAGGTATAAGGTGTGTGTGTGTGCGTGTGTGTGTGTGTGTGTGTGTATGTGTGTGTGTGTGTATTTGGAGGACAGCTGCAGAGAGCTTTGTGCAGCCTTGCTGGTAGACCCCATGCATTTCTGGCTGGCTTACCCTGCTGTCTGCAGCTCTCCTTAGGTACTGGGCATTGCCCAAATCTTTACCTTCCAGTGTCTCTATTGCAGCATCAGACTCACTCCTTCATCCCCAACACACATCACCCTGCTAGGGGCTGCGTGATGGGACCGACCCCACAGCATGCTGCATGGCCAGCAGGCTTTCCTTCACAGTCGTCACAGCAGCCACCATGACCCATAATTCCTGAGTTCTGCATGTCTGTGAAATCAGCTTCATTTAAACAATGCCAAGGTCGGGAGCGTGAGATGTACCTGGGATCACTTGATCCCAAGCAGTAGCACACGCATGTGTGTGCATGCATGTGTGTGTGTGTGCGCGCACATGTGCACGCCTGTGTGCTTCTGTCTGTCTGTTTCTCTGTCCCTCACCCTCGCTTTCTCTGTTTCTGCCTCTCAAGGGGAGAGAGTTGAGCATTGTTAGCCACTGATGGTAAGAATCCAGTGAGTAAATTCAAAAGATCAGTTATTGGTTGAAAGTGGAGACCCGTTTGATAGGCTAACATCTGGCTCTACTCCGTGAACTATAGGAAGTCATTCTGACTTAGCATCACCAAGTATTCTTGCCACATAAGGATATTGAAGCTGATTATACTGTAGCCTACAGATTGTATTTCTAATATATAGGAAGTGTAGAGGATTGAAAAATAAGCTACGCAAACACCGTAAGAAAGTAGCTAGGGCTACAGTAACAGTCTCATCTCCTGCCCCTGTGACTTCTTTAGCTCTTTAGAATAAATCTTCTTCATTTCTTAAGGTATTTCAAGTTAGCTTATTTACTGGAGACCAAAGTGTCTTAGGCACTGATGCTGTAGTGAAAGATAAAGCAACAGCCCTGCCTCAGGTCAGTACATTTTATTGGGTGAAACAGGCCACAGATAAGTAAATACATATTAAGTAGCATTGGAAATAAGGCAAGGCAAAGGACCCCAGTAGTGAGAGCAGTGGGTGCAGGTGGGTGCTGGGGAGTGGGGGTCGGTGACATTTGAGCAGGTGGGTGCTGGGGAGTGGGGGTCGGTGACATTTGAGCAGGTGGGTGCTGGGGGGTGGGGGTCGGTGACATTTGAGCAGGTGGGGGCTGGGAAGAGCCTGCAGTGGAAACCTCAGGGCCATTCCAGAGACAGAGAAAAGCAATGGGAAGACACCAAGCCTGGAGCTCCCCGGGTGTCTTCAAGGGGCAGCAAAAGCGCCTCAAGAACTGGGGAAGAAGGGGCGTCTGGGCGTGTGGTAAGTGTGAATATGAGAGAGCCAGGAAACACTGCCGCTTAACCTCTGTAGGTCAGGATCAAAGTCAGTTTTAGAGTCTGGGGACATAGCTCCATTGGTAAAGTGCTTGACTTGGAAGCAAGACGCCCTGAGTTCCTCTCCAGAACCCACACAAAGGGAACCTCCTGGCCTGGTCGTGCACCTGTAATCTCAGTGCTGGGGAGGGAGGCAGAGAGACATGCAGATCTCTGGTGCTGGTAGGCCTGTCGGTCCAGCCTGCAGGCTGACCTCCAGGTGAGTGTGAGAGACCATCTCAGAAGGTGGGCTGGGCCTGGAAAATCCAGTGTGCTGGATAGTTTTATGTCAAGTTTGACACAGTCTGAAGTCCTGTGGGTGGAGGGATCCTCCATGAGATCTGCCCATAGGGCATTTCCTTCATTAGTGACTGATGGGGGAGGGCCTGGCGCATTGTGGGTGGTGCCAACCCTGGGCTGGTGGTTGGTCCTGCATTCTGTAAGAAAGCAGGCTAAGCAAGCCATGAGAAGTAAGCCAGTAAGCAGCACTCCTCCTTGGCCTCTGCATCAGTTCCTGTCTCCAGAATCCTGCCTGATGGAGCTCCTGTCCTGACTTCTTCCTTCAGTAATGAACAGTGATGTGGAAGTATAAACCAAATTAACCCTTCCACCCCAACAGCAATAGTAACCCTAATTAAGAATCCAGATTGTCTTCTGGCTTTCATTTGTATGTGCATGCGCGCGCGCGCGCACACACACACACACACACACTCACAGGAGAGACAGAGACACACAGACACAGTGGGGAGAGACGGAGAAGGAGGAGGAAATTCAACTTCATTTTGAGAGTGAAAAACACTGCAGGACCTAATACAGAAGTGGGACTTATATTTTGAAAGTGTGTGCTGTAGACATGACTGGGGAAGAGTCGACAGCACAGGTGAGAGAGGATGGAGACTTGACCAAATTTAATAGCAGTATAGGCAGGCAGACTCTATCAGCTCCTGGGAGAGCCGATAGGATCGCTGATCGAATAGATGGGAAGGTCTGAGAGAAATGGAAATGAATGATTCCCAGGGTGGTGTTGTTTTTGTTTTGTTTTAGAACTCAGTTACAGCAGTAGAATGACTACTGAAATACAGGAGAGCTAGGGCATGGCGGAGGTCAGCTTTGGAATATTACGTTCGAGTTGCTGTAAAGCCGTAATCACACCTCTTGTCTTAGTTACTTCTGTCTTGTGAAAAGACACCATGGCCAAGGCAGTTTATAAAAGGAAGCATTTAACTGGGGACTTGCTCACAGTTTCAGAGGTGATTCTGTGACCCTCGTGGTGGGCAGGCAGTGCTGAAGCAGTAGCTTAGAGCTCACGTCCTGCTCCTCAAATTTGAGGCAGAGAACACAGACTGAGCCTGGCATGGGCTTTGGAAACCTCAAAGCCCACTCCCAGTGACGCACCTCCTCCAACAAGGCCACACCTCCTAATCCTTCCTACACAGTTCTACCGACTGGGGAGCGAACATTCAAATACATGAGCCCATGTAGACTCATAGGCTGTTCTCACCCTTAGCATCGTCCTTGACATCCCAGCACTTGGGAGGTGGAAGCAGAGGACCCATTCAGACAAGCTCAGGCTGGGCATGGTGTACATACGCCTCTCAGTACTTGGGGGGCAAAGTCAGGTTGGTCTCTGAGTTGGAAGCCAACCTGATCTACATAGTGGGACCGTATTTCAAAACAAACAAAATCTCACAAGCCAGCTTTTCCCTGGACCTGTCTGTTATCAGTTCTCTATGGTCTTAAATCTCAGTCTCCATCTCAAGATCTCTCCCTCATCTTGTGACCCTTGCTGACCTGGAATGAGTGACAGAAAGACCAGCTCTCTGTATATAGTGGGTTTCAGCACCAGATGGATAAATTAAAAACATGACTGCTCCAAGGTATGGTTGAGGAGGAAGTTTGTATCATACATATGAGGGAGACTCCAGCCGGAAGCATCTCGAAGAATCCAGGGCAGGGAGAGAACGTAGTAGACTAAACATGGCCAGCAGACTGAACTGGGGGTGGGGGGTGGCGGCAAGAGGGAAAGAGAAGAGAAAGCAAAGAGAGGGCCAAAGGGACCAGGACAGCTCATGGCCAAAATGGTAGGGTGATGTAGGTATGAGAGGCTGTGAGAAGGGAACCCATGAGCTGAAGTTTGGGGGTAAGGGGGCGGGGTGTGAGAGGAGCTGCAGGTACCCATGAGCCTAGAGGCTTGCCAGCTCGTGCTTTGGGATGCTAATAGGCAGTACAGTTAGCAATTTTTCCCTGAGTTTCTTTTGGACCTGATGCTCCCTAATACAGGGTTTTCTAGAATAGCAAGTGATAGGTATCTAGAGCACTATGTGTGCATCTGAGGATGTTGGGATGAGAGCACAGGAAGGGGGCGTGGTGGTGGTGGTACATGATTTTCCCCCCATTACTTGGGGAGGTAGGGGCAGGTGGATCTCTTGAGTTCAAGACCAGCCTGGTCTACATGAGTTCTTGGTCCAGCAGGACTCCAGAGAGAAACCTTGTCTCAAAAGGAAAGGGGAGAAAGGAAGTAAAGGATGGAAAAGGAGGAAGGAAACTAAAGAGGGATGTCTATAGACCTAAGCTGTTTGGAGACAAAGACCGCTGCCTACCTGACTGTGCTGGGAACCGGTGCTGGCAATTAGGGGAGCTGGCTACATGCGAATGGCTTGCTTATGTGGTGTATTAGTCAGGGTTCTCTAGAGTCACAGAACGTATGGGTAGTCTCTATATAGTTAGGGAATTTGTCGATGACTTACAATCTGTAGTCCAACTCCCCAACAATGGTCAGCAGTAGCTGTGGATGGAAGTCCAAGGATCTAGCAGTTGCTCAGTCCCACAAGGCAAGCAGGCGAAGAAGAATCTTCCTTCTTCCTATGTCCTCATGTAGGTCTCCCGCAGAAGGTGTGGCCCAGATATAGTCAAGTTGACAACCAGGAATAGCCACTACATGTGGGATACCACAATGATTCCGAGTGACCTTTCATGGGCCACGTGTGTGCAGACTGTCCTTCACAGAGAGTGTGTTTCTGAGTATCTTTCCCTTCACTGGTATCCATGGGTGTGGACAGGCACCCCTGCCGTGGAAGGTTTGACTCCACGTTGGTATCAACAACTTTCATGTCATACTCCTGCATAAAGTCGCTCTATAAATGATCTAGATGTTTATCCTCTACGCAGTGTTAAGTTCCGGCAACACGGGTTGTTTCCTTTACATTTGGAATGACCAAAAAGTTATGTGTCAGCGATTTACTGTAGATTAAAATACGGATGAAGATTAACCCTCCCCTCCCCCCCCCCTCAGCTCTTCACTTGAGACTCCTGAGGGAAACTGCCACGCAGGATGAGTGAACTGGAGCAGCTGAGGCAGGAGGCTGAACAGCTTCGGAATCAGATCCAGGTAGGAAACGCGCCACGCTGATGCTTCGCCATGTAGTTTAGTCTCAGCAGTGTGTGGGCACTGTTCGTTAGTTATCACCACTCATTAGTTTATCAGTCGCTACACGATAATGAGGCTAGATGTGGTCAGCCTGAGCTAGCTGTGAGACAGGAGGATCTGGAGTCCAAAGTTATCCTCTGGAAGATAGCAAGCTGAAAAGCCAGCCTGAGCTAGGTAAGACCCTGCCTCAAGGAGACAGTACGGAAATGGTTAAGTTTTTTTCATCATGCTTCCATAGAACGCTCCCAAAATCATCCCAAACAGCCACCCTTGCTGGCAAAGGCACAAACGGGTGGTATTCCTAGGGCGGTCGAGGTGACTCAGAGGGTGAAGATGCTTGCTACCGAGTTCCATCCCTGGGACCCACACGTAGAAGGAGCGAGCAGACTCCTGAAAACTGTCCTCTGACCTCCACATAGATGCAGTGGTGAGCAGGCCCGCACACACACAGTAACACTGCAAAAATAGATAGAAAGTCGAATGTCTGATGTAGCTGAGAGACAAGGGTAATGATGGCTCCTTATCTAGGAAGGATCGGTGAGAGAAAACAAGAAGACATCTGGGGGTATAGTACCAAAACATCATCTGCCCAGATGAAAATGTTGTGATGAAACCCACTGCTGTTCTATGCCAATGGAAAACATTTAAAGATTCTCTTCATGCCCTGAGAATCCGAGATGCTGGCTGGGAGATGTGAGGCAGGTGTTACAACATGAGGAAACAGAACTAGGTTGTACAACAGTAACAGTAAAAGACAGATGTGATATGTTTCAGTCCGTTGAAATGCACAGCCAAGAAGCAACAGATAAATGGAAAACCATGTAGTATGCTGCCCGTGGTGGCACAGGCCTGTGGTTACAGTGTTCTGCTGAGACTTAGGCAGGAGAATCTTGAGTTCAAGACCAGCCTGGTCTACATGTTGACTTATAGACCTGCCTGGTCTACGTCAAAAACAAAAAACGGTATGTGGATTTTTGGATCATTCTAGATAGGGAAGTGGCTGTAGGAGGGGCCTATAAATGAGTCACAAGAAGGTAAGAGTCTTAAGGGGCAGCAGTGGGGCAGACACTCGCTCTCAGGCACCAGGGAGCATCAAGGGAATAAAACCAGAAATGAAAGTACAAGAATAAAAGCCTCTCGGCAGCAGGCGGAGGAAGGACACGGGGCTGTGAGTAGCCCAGCCGTCTCTTCACAGAGAAAAGTAAATGTGAAAACCATTTACAAGTATAGGTGCAGGGTTTCACTGCTGTGAAGAGACACGGTGACCAAGGAAATGCTTATAAAGGCAAACATTTCATTGGGGCTGGCTTACAGTTTTAGAGGCTCAGTCCATTATCATGGCAGGAAGCATTGCAGCCTACAGACAGACAGGGTGCTGGAGAAGCAGCAAAGAGGTCTACATCTTGAGCGGAAGCAGGCCAGGAGACTGATCTCCGCAGATCGCCAGGAGGAAGTGCTCTTCCACACACAAGCCTGCCCCCCAGGGATGCACTTCCTCCAACAAGGCCACTCCCTATTGGCCAAGCATTCAAACACAGGAGTCTGTGAGGGGGCCCTTGCCAGTACTGATAATTGTAATTGTAAACAGTATTTCAAGACCAGCAGTTCTCCAGCGGTGGGCTGCAATCCCTTTGGGGGTTGAATGATCCTTTCAGAGGGGTCGCCTAAGACGGTCAGAAAACACAGATATTTACGATTCATAACAGTAGCAAAATTACAATTATGAAGTAGCAATGAAAATAATTTTATGGGTGTTGGTCACCTTGACACGAGGAATGTTATTAAAGGACCACATTAGTAGGAAGGTTGAAAACTACTGGACATTGTGAAAGCAAAGAGTAGTCTGTAGAGAGATAATGTGGGAAAGAAGGAGATGAAAAAACACGGAGGGATGAGGAGCAGCCAACAGAAAGTGTTCCCCCAGGGACTGAAATCATGCTGACATTAATGGAGAAGGTTGTTTTCCTGTACCCAGGGCTGTAGTGTAGTAGCTGAGCCAGTGTTTAGCATGTGCAAAGCTCTGAGCTTCATACCAGCACTGATGATGATGATGATGATATATGTCTGCACTCGGGATCTACACACCTAAAGCGTTTTTAATGGTAACAGTGACAGTTGCTCGAACACAGCATGCTTGCAGTTTTAGCTCTCTGAGGCTGGAGACATGGCTCAGAAGTTACGAGCACTGGTTGCTCTTCCAGAAGACCTGAGTTCAGTTCCTGGCACCCATAGATAGCTCACAACCTTCTTTAACTCCATTTCCAGGACATCCCCGCCCTCTTTTCCTCTGAAGGCACCAGGCACGCACACGGTATACAGTCACATTCAGACGGAACACTTACAGACATAAAACAAGTAAAATTTGAAACAAAGTTAAGATGTAAAATTCTCGGATGGTAACCTGGTAGATCAGATTAGGAAATAGTTGTCATGACCCACTCTGCCTGGGGATGGATGTAACTGAGAGATGTCGGGCATACTCACAGAGAGGGCCGGGGTCAGGTGGGCTGCGCTCCTCTGGGAACACCTGCGGCAGCCTGGGAACTGAGCTACTTGCCCAGCACCAAGGTGGGTGGCTCAGCTCAGTAGGAGGTCTCTGTAGGGAGCCATCTCTGGCTACAGACACCCAGGAGCAGGAAGCTGGGGTTCATAGTTTGCCCACACACTGGTTTTAGGCAAAGGTCAACCATTTGTCAACACCCGTACTGAGACCAGGAGAAAGGCTGTACCCGTCCTCTGAGCTAAGCGAGGGAAGGCCTTGCCATTCTCGTGGCTCTGAGGCATGGTGTCTTTGACATGGTCTTGTTCATGTCAATAATAAACATTCGTTCAGGACTTTATCCACTCTGCACAGTTAAATATGACAGCAGAAGCACAACAAGAAAAGAAAAAAAAAACCCAGAAAGTTGTATCTCATCAAATAAAAATATTTAAAGGTAGTTCCCAGCACTCAAACCAGGAGACTCACAACTCACCTCTAACTCCAGCTTCTGGGACTCAACACTCTTGCTTGACTTCTGCAGGCAATTCAGACACATGCACACACACATGCACACACACACACAAATAAAAACAAAATATATTTTAAAAACTCTATCAAGAAAAGGAAGACAGCTATGATGTAATCAGAGAAAATATTTGAAGATTATACATCTTGTGAGGGTTGGGTATCCAGAATAGGTAAAGAACTACTATATCTGGATATAACAAAAAGACAACCTGATCTAAAAGTTGGCAAAAGCTTTGACTAGAGATCATTTCAAAGACATGGAAGCACACAAATACACAGACACACACACACACACACTGAGCACACTCAGAGACACACACAAACACAAATGTACACCAGCTGTGTACATGTTCAGATTTATGCTCACGCACACAGACACAGACACACACACACACACAGACACAGACACACACACACACACACACACACACACATATCCAGGAAGTGCATAGCAAGATTCTCAGTATAAATCTAAGCCGCAGTGCAGTATTGCACAGCTAAGATGGTTGTAACTAAACAGTCAGAGCATCAGAATTGTTCACAGAGACACCAAGATGCTAAGGTACTGGAGCTCTGGCCATTCCTGGTCGGAATGTGAAAACGTGCAGAGAGCAGCCGCTCTGAACAGCAACAGGTAGAATTCCCAAAGGATTAGAGACAGCTGAAAAGCGGAAGCCATTTGTGTCCAAAAATCTCAGCTAGCAGATAAAAGGCTGAAAAGTCATCCAGCAGAACTGTCAACCCTAAAATGGAGACACTGCTTAATACGGTAACGTGAGAACGTACGAAGTGGAGGAGGCCGTGTAGTATATGAGTTCATTTACACAAGGAGTCTGATTGGCAAGCCCATACAGAAGGGGTGGAGAGGAGGGGTGGAGAAACTGAGGCACGCAGAGGAAGGGAATCAGGTAGATGGAGTTTCTTTAGGGACAGACAGACAGACATGGAAGACATGTCCTAGACCATTCTGAATGTTCAGGACCATCAATAAATTGTGTACCTTAAAACGGCTCCCTTCATGCTAAGTAAAGCATACTTAAAGATGACGTGGTACAGTAAGGGTTAATTTCCAGTAAGTAGAGCCTGTCCTGTCCTGAGGGTTCCCATGCTAATGTGTCACCACCCTTCTTTGCTCTAGGATGCTCGGAAGGCCAGCAACGATGCCACACTGGTTCAGGTAAAGTCCACCCCCAGCCTCCCTCACACCTCTCCCACACCCCCGTTCATGTCAGCAGTTCACTTGAAGTATCACAGTACAGGTGACGTGCAGACTATTGCTACCGAAGGTGCTGTCCACAGACACACTATGAGGCAGTGATCACTGTGGGGACAGGCAGAGTTATCTTGTTGGCGCTCATCTTTAAGCGCTTTCTGAATCCTTTTGGTATATTCTGATGAAGCTTTTTTTTTTTTAAATTGGAAATTTTAGGAAGGTTTTGTAAAAATCAGAATTTTATTCATGACTCCAAAAGATGCCCACTCACCGGCCCCACTGAACTCAGGGTCGAGCGTTTTGACCTCTAATCTGAAGGCCCGGCACCACCCCACACTGAACAGTGTCCCTCGATGAGAGCCCTGTGCCTCGGTTTTTATGACTCATTGCCCTGAGCTCACCTTTCCATCCTGACTGGTAGGGAACAGGGACCCAGGCAGGCTCCAGAGAGTCAGTGCTCCTGCATTCCCCGGGACCACCGAGTCACAGCAGACCATCCCTGGATGCCTCACGACCAGACATCCTTCCCCACATGCTGAAAATGCCTTTCTTTTCCCATTTTTAGATAATTTTAAAATTTTTGTTAAATTTTGCATGTGTGGGTATTTTGCCTACAGGTACATCTGTGCACCATGTGCATAGCCGGTGCCCTCAGAGGCCAGAGAAAGAGTCAGATCCCCTGCAACTGGGTGGCTATGAACTGTCATGTGGGTGCTGGGAATTGAACCTGGGTCCTCTGGGAGAACAGCCAGTACTTGTTTGTTTTTTAAAGATTGATTGATTATATGTAAGTACACTGTAGCTGTCTTCAGACACTCCAGAATAGGGCATCAGATCTTGTTACAGATGGTTGTGAACCACCATGTAGTTGCTGGGATTTGAGCTCATGACCTTTGGAAGAGCAATCAGTGCTCTTAACTGCTGAGCCCTCTCTCCAGCCCAAGCACCCAGTACTCTTAACCTTAACTATCTTTCCAGAACCGTGGCTTTCTTATAGAAAGTTACAAATGTTTTCTTCTCTAGTCATTTATTTCTGGGTCCCCTGTGTGACTGTCATACTGCTTTTCCTATCAGAGCATCGTAAGTACCCATGCTTGTGGGTTCACTGACAGCTGGATATGTGAGCTGGGTATCAGATCGGGTAATGAGGGTTTCCAGTGTTGTCATTGCTGCGTGTTGAGATAGCCAAGCCGCCTCTGTTCTGGTTCTGTATGAACTCTTTGATAAGGGGCTGGCAATATGGCTTCGGGCCAGGCATCGCCGCTCAAGCCTGAAGACCTCAGTTCAATCCCCAGCATTCAAGTAAAGTGGAGGGAGAGAATCAGCTCGACATAGGTGTCTTCTGACCTCAACGTGTCTGTCTGTCTGTCTCTGTCTCTCTCTGTGTCTCTGTCTCTGTCTCTGTCTCTCTCTCTCTCTCTCTCTCACACACACACACACACACACACACACGCACTTGCACAGGTAAAACATTTAAAGCACTTGCAGGCTTGCAAGCTGGCATGCATTGCAGACAGCTCTTGATGCGGTTCTGCAGTTTGCCCACGCGCCTTCCTCCTTTCCTTCCTGTCCTCTCTTTTCCTGCAGCTGGAGCTTTGTTAGTTTGGAAATCTGTGTGTTGCCTTTAATTCCTCATCTGAAAAAGCATCTTCATACACAGTAGCCCAAGGGTGACCTGTGTTAATCCCGTTTCTCATGGTCTGAACACGCCCCTGCGGTTCTGTTACACTCTTTGTACTAAGTCACCTTCAGGCGCTAGGACTTCATTTCTGCTTCTTATCTATTAACATGTCTAAGGCAAAGAATAATGTCATTGTCACTTTCCAAAGATCACGTCTAATATGGACTCCGTGGGCCGAATACAGATGCGAACAAGGCGCACGCTGCGCGGCCACCTCGCTAAGATCTACGCCATGCACTGGGGGTACGATTCCAGGTCAGTGGCTCTCATTGCTAAACTCCCACAGAAGTCCAGGTTTTTATTTCATTAAGAACTATTATTTGCATTTCCTTTGTTCATCAAGGTCTTATTTGTGCAGTTTTGTAGAAAATGCATCAACCATGAAGTGTTCATTGCACTGAGACTATCCATGGACTCTTGAGAAGTTTAGAGCTGTCTGTTCAGGTGTCAGATCGAACTCAGAGGCTCCTTCTTGCTAAGCAGATGCTTGTCACTCTGCCCTCAGCCTTGAAGTTTACACAAACTTGTAGGGCATGCAAGGCAGCTTCTTGGATAAAGGTTTGCCTGGCAAGTTGTCCTCCGGTCCCCACAAGCGTGCCCACAAATAGACATACACAATAATACTACTGCTAATAAATACTTGTAAAGTTTCTAGGATGAAAAATAAATTTGTTTCTCAGAAAGGTCTTTGTCTAGTGACCTGTGGAAACTATCTTGAGGATCTCTTTCTTTGTTCTATAATTAATGCCTTCCCAGTGAGAAATCACTCAGCACACTTAGAGATTAATAACAAAAGAAACTCTTTAAGATAGCACATATCTTTCTGTCGAATGCTCTGAGTGGGACTGGCCTTGGATAGAAGATTTCACTAACTTAGACACACCTTAGCTTATGCATTCCATATATGCTGAGTCCTTAAGTCTCGTCAGGTCTGGCCCCAGGTTATACTTTGAACAGTTTGAAGGGACTCCAGGTCTGGCTTCTTAGGCAGACGAGACATTCACACAGCAGAGTATGCCTGTTGCTAGAGTTATCTCACATATACCAGTGTATGCTTTTTCAAATAGTTGTGACCTGGGGTCATAGTGCCCACTCGGCAGAATTATGCCTTTCTCAAGAACTGGGGGGCTTTGTGGCATGCCAGGACCTTACTTTGGTTGTGACCCTTGCTGCCTGTCAGAGGAATGTGCTTTGATGTCAGGCTGGCCGAATGGCTGGCTGTAAATCAGGGTTGTCTCCTTTCTTAAGGAGAATAACCTTTATATCCTGACATCTTAAATTTCACTTCTATCTAACAGGGCTGGTCGGCATGCCAGCTGCCTTTGGGGTGTTTTTAGAGGAGCATTCCTTTGACTAAATTCTACCTTGTGTCATTTAATGTCTTCTAAGCAGATTAGTAAATTTTTTACAACAGCATTTCTTTTAAGTGTCTCCTACACCATCTTTACAGAGGAGTGTTATGATGTGCTTTTTAATATGTCAAAACTATTTTGTTCTGGGTGGAGTTGTTTCTTTTGAGACAGATCATTGCTAAGTAGTCCCAGGTAGCCTCAATATCAGAATCCTCCTGACTCAGACTCCTGAGTGCGAGGATTGCAGGTATGAATAACTGATGGCGTCCCACGAAATGCATCTGGAAGAATCCAGAGCAGGGAAAGAGAGGAGCAGCCTGAACGTGTCCAGCAGACTGGACCTGGCCGTGACAGCAGGAGCAGAGTGGAGATGAGAGCTGGGGTGCAGTGGGGAGCCAAGGGAGAGGGCAAGAGGAGGCAGAGGGGAGAGACTGGCAGGGAGATAAGGGCAATGAGTGCCTGGGGGCAGGGAGTTTAGGGTAGGGAGGAGTTTAGAGGGGCTAGCATGGACTCTGCAGGCACTCATGATTCTGAGGGAGCCTGGTGGCCAGCACACCGCAGATGGGCATCTGTCCCTTCTGCCTTTCAGAGTTTGGGAAAATGGAGTTCCTTTGGACCTGACAAGGCATGCTTTCCATTCTTGGCCAAAACACAGTTATTGTTTATTAATATTAAAATATCAGTTAAGAAGCAAATACTTAGGTATGTCTGCATCCAAATTATGGATGTCACTCTGATTTATCAACTAACTCCACAAGGAGTGTTTTGATTTTATATATATATATATAGATATATATATATATATATATATATTTATTTATTTATGGGGGGGGGGCAGGGTAGCCCTGGCTGTCCTGGGACTCGTTTTATAGACCAGGCTGCTGTGGATCTCATAGAGATCTGCCTGCCTCTGCCTTCCAGATGCTGTGATTAAAAATGCATGCCACCAGGCATGGCAGTCCAATACAGCCTAGTTCCACAGCCTAACAACGCACGCTATCATCTATGCTCGTGTGTGTTAGTCATTTTATTGCTATTTCTGAAATTAATATAATCTTGGTCTAAAAATGGGGAGGGTGTTGAATATATTAGCATAGTATATTTGCCTCTTAGAAAGGGGTAGACAATTATATTATTGACAACTAACATAAAGCTAAAGATTTTTTTTTAATTTAAGATAAAAATATTTTTGCCCTGGGCCAGTGGGGTGACTCAGTAGGAAGGAAAGGCTTCTTGCCACCAGACAGCCTGAATTTGCTCCCCAGAACCCACAATGTAGAAGGAGAGACCAGGCTCCTCCAAGTTGGCCTCTGATCTCCCCACACACAAATATATATGATTTAAAAAATTAAAAAAAATGCCTTGTTCCTACTATAGACTCTCAACCCCAAATGTAATTACTGAAGCAATGATAATGATTATTTTCTTAAAATTTTTCTCAAGAACAAAATGTCACCCAGGAATGTGCCTCCTGTTCCCATAAATTCCATTGGTGGGTCTGGACTTGTGCCTGTGCAGGAGGCTGCAGGCGGTCCCCGCAGCCCACCTGTGGACCTCCCTCCCCCTCTGTAAACACGGCCTGATCAAAACCTTCGCCTGCAGGTTTTCGTACTGTGCCTCTTTTGTATCTTTTACATTTTATATGTTATGAAAAAGCAAATTCCGGAACAGAACAAAACTCCAGTGAGCACATGGCCCAGAACTGATAAGGCAGGGAACACAGCCTCTGCATCATCTGAGTAAAGTGTTTGGCATGGAGCGTAATGTTTCAAGAGTTGGGAGAACAGTTTTAGTCAACAGATCTTATTTTTAAAAAGTGGCTTTTCTCCTGAAGTGTCCTTCAGAGATAAAATGCATTAACTAATTAACTCTTTTTCCCTCAATGTCAAATTGTTCTTGTGTTTCTCTTCTAGGCTACTAGTCAGTGCTTCGCAAGATGGGAAATTAATTATTTGGGATAGCTATACGACAAATAAGGTAGACTCTCTTCATCTTTCTCTTACCTGTTTACTGCCTAGCAGTTCTTTCTTACTCGGGGGGCCCCCTTTTCTGAGATGAATTTATTTTCCAGATCAGCTCTTATGACATGTTGCTTTTAATGTTGAACTCTTTTGCTACAAGAACAATTTCAGTATGTGTTTGAGTATCTCTTTTTCCCCTTTCTCCCTCCCCCCCTTTCTCCCTTCACCACCCTCTCACCTCCCCCCTCTCTTTCTTTCTTTCCACTGGCTCTTATTTAGCCCAGGCTAGCCATGAACTCAACGATGTAGCTGAGGTTAGCCCTCAGCTCTTGATTCTTCTGCCTCTACCTCCACGCTGCTGAGTTTATAGACACGCAACACTACACCTGGATTTTTGAAGACTGCCACTTTTATATACACAAGAACTTTTAAAATTCCCAATTCCTAGAATGGAACAACCGTGATGTTTCTGTTTCTTATTATGGTAGATGGCCACTGGAAAGTTTTTCCTTGGCTAATAACTCCAGTCTATTTTGTTTTTCTGGATGACTTAAGGAAAAAAAATAGACACTTTGAATTTGTTGAGATCTAGTAGTGAAAATCTTGATTTTTTTTTTTTTTTTACTGTACCCAGAGTAAAGAATTCTTGAATCCTTGATGCAAGTTGCTGAGTAACATCAAAAATTTGGGGGGCATATTTTACAAGTCAAATGCATACATTAGCAGTAATTGGCTGAGCAGACAAAACAGTGTTTGGTGAAATGAACAATAATGTAAACCCTTCCCCCTGAAGTGCCGAGGCTTAAACTAAGGACCTTGCCAACGGGTGAGCTCCATACTCAGCCTGACTGAGACTTTAAAAGGAACTAAGTGTGTATCCTAATTGGTGTTAAGCTAGTCTCATTCAACTCCATTTTCCTAAAACAAACAAACAATGAAATACTTTGACGATATCACTTTAGGTCAGGGGGAAGCATGGTAGTATCACAGGATGCGTGGACACTCTGGATGGGGCATCCTTGAAAAATCAAACATCTTCTGTTGTTCCTTCCACTCCACCTGCTTCTAGGTTTGACCCCACCATTGTGTTCCCTCTTGAGATCTTGCAGTGTATGCTGTTACTACAAGGGCACGCATGCAGGCCTCCTTCTGACTGTCTCTGATATCCATTCTTTTTTATGGTTCAGTGTGCAGATGTAGGAGACTCCTCTTTTGAACATTAATGTGCTAAAATATGGATTCGTATTTGACATCTAATTGATTACGCAGAGGCAGACAGACCTCTTTGAGTTCAGCATGGTCTATGTAAATGAACTCCAGGCCTTTGGGGCTATATATTAAGATCGTGTTTCAAAACAGACAGACAAAAACAAAATGTGTATAGCTTTGCTTTTATGTAAAAATTTGAGAGTGGGGTGACACTTGAGGGATGGCTTCAAACAGTCAAAGGCCCTTGCTGTTCTTACAGAGAACCCGTTTGGTTCCCAGAACCTTCATCCCTATCACTCCAGCCCCAAGAGACCCAATGCCTGTGGCTCGCAGGGTGCCTGCACTTAAGTGCGCATCACCACATACACAGACACACAATTCAAAATAAAATCATTCCTAAAATGAGCACTTCGATTCCATGTGACCTGCTAGCGTAGAAAGGGACCTCCTGTGTGCCTGTGGTGTTTCCAGGTCCTTTTCCCACTGTGTTTATACCTAGATGTGTGTGATTTCTAGTCGAGCTTGCCTCAGGAGAAGCAAGCTTAGGAATGCATGTGTATTGGCGGCCCTTGACGCCTTCCCCCTTAACCATCCCCGTGCCTCTGTGCGGTAGATGCATGCCATCCCACTGCGGTCCTCCTGGGTCATGACCTGCGCCTACGCCCCGTCTGGGAACTACGTTGCCTGTGGAGGTTTGGACAACATCTGCTCCATATACAACCTGAAGACCCGAGAGGGGAACGTGCGGGTGAGCCGAGAGCTGCCAGGGCACACAGGTGAGAGACTTAACCTTCAGCCTTCTCCCTTCCTGACTGAGGATACCTGGCAGACAGTGTCCGTTTGGGTGGCTCGAGGAAGAGGGAAGCAGAAATTAAAGTGATTTTAAAAAGCAGTGACTCTCTCCGAGTCACGTGATGTCGGCCGCACCTTGCAGTAGTTTGGGGCTGGGGATTCCGTTTGGGGCTCACTGAGCATGCCTCTCCCATGGAAATGTACTCCTGCCCCTGTGATGTCCGTCTTGTGGTTACAGCTATACTGTGTTGTAAACATGAAGCATTAGCCACCCCAAAGATCCAAACGTTCACAAAAAAATGCAAAGAAAGCAAACACGACCTCCCCGCACTTTCTGCAGCCCTGGAGTGAGGTCTGTGCTGGGGTTCACAGCGCTTGCTCCCCAGGCCATATTATTTAGGAAGTTTCTGTCGCTCATATCCATCCTGTCTGTAGTTGCAGAGGCTTAGCACAGCGTTTCCCTGCCGCCGCCGCCGTCAGCCTCTGAGATGCTGATGGATTTGACTCATGCAAATACAGCATTTTCCAGAAAGCCTTCACAGTATTTTTAGAGACTTCTCCGGTGCGGGGTCCATTCGGCCACGGGTTAGAGGAACTGGTTAAGGGGTACCCTTCCTCAGGTGTGTCTAACCTGCAGCCTACATGCTGTCATAAACATACTGAAAATAAAGCCTCGTTTTGTCATAATTTCAATTTTATGGTTCTGAAGCATGAATTTTGAGGATGACAGGGTTGTGTCACAGTTAAACACCGCCCCCCCCCCCCGCGGCTGTTAGGCTGCCATACTTAGATGGTCACTTCGAGTGTCCAGTGTGATACAGTGCGTACCTCAGAAGAGCCGGAGAAACTTTAGTTGCAGCAGCGAGGCTGGGCTCTTTAAAGCAGAACTGTGTGTCCCACTGATGAGACTCTGTAGCCTGAGTTTATGGGTTTTGTCCCATTTCTGTGTCACCGGATCAGAGACGACCTGAGATTTGCTGTTCTCTGCTGCAGGCTACTTGTCTTGCTGCCGATTCTTAGATGATGGACAAATCATTACAAGTTCCGGAGACACGACTTGGTGAGTTTATTCAAAGGAAGCCTGAGTTCGTGGGCACAGCCATGGGAGAGGTGGGCACTTATGTCTGTGCTTGTGTTAATCACAGTGCTCTGTGGGACATCGAGACCGGACAGCAGACCACAACCTTCACGGGACACTCGGGTGACGTGATGAGCCTCTCACTGAGTCCTGACTTGAAGACTTTTGTTTCTGGTGCTTGTGACGCATCTTCCAAACTGTGGGATATCCGAGACGGGATGTGTAGACAGTCTTTCACAGGGCACATCTCAGACATCAACGCTGTCAGTGTAAGTGCATGTTTGTTTGTGTTTGTGGGACAGGGTCTTATGTAGCCCAGGATGGCCTCTAACTTCCTATGTAGCTGAGGATAACCTTGAACTCTGTTCCTCCTGATCTGGCTGCTTCTACCTCTCAGAAATTTACTTTGTCTAAAGTGCTGAACCTCATACCAATAACAAATTGCTTTCCTGGATTCTTATAAACAGTGTGTGCTCTTACAACACCAGATCCCCCAAATAATAGGGTTTGATTTTTAAATCTGAGTGCTTATTTTTGGACAAGATCTAAACTTTATTCCCACGAGTAGGGACAGGTGGTCGTTAGTGAGCAGGCAGCCTCGGAGGTGTTCACTGTGTTTAGATGAGACGTTAACCTGTATTGAGGGCAACCACACAGGGCACAGTAAGAAAGGATGCTGCTTTCTGTGGAATCTGGTACTTGGAGACAGCCATAGTGGGGAGGTGCAAGCTCTTCTGCATCCCAGCTTTGAAACTAATCAAGCTGCATAATGTTGAGCCTTGCACTCCAAGCCTTCCTGACAAGACTAGAGCTGCCTCATCGGAGAACGCTGTGGAGACTAGATGAACTATGTATTCGAAGCTCAGAAAATGTTGGAGATTATTAGAGTTACCGTGTGTGTGTGTGTGTGTGTGTGTGTGTGTAGATTATTAGAGTTACTTTGTGTGTGTAGATTAATGAGTTACTTTGTGTGTGTGTAGATTATTAGTTACTTTGTGTGTGTATATGTATAGATTATTAGAGTTACTTTGTGTGTGTATATGTAGATTAGTTAGTGTGTGTGTAGATTATTAGAGTTACTTTGTGTGTGTGTGTGTGTGTGTGTATGCGGGTGCACATACATGTGCACACATGCATGTGTCTGTGCCTGCGTCTGTGCATGACCAGGTATGTATATATCATGGAGACCAAAAGTGGACATTCAATATCTCCTTGTTTTATTTCTTTGTGTGTGTGTGTGTGTGTGTGTGTGTGTGTGTGTGTGAGAGAGAGAGAGAGAGAGAGAGAGAGAGAGAGAGAGAGAGAGAGAGAGAGAGCAAGAGAGAGACTGATGCAGTGTCTCATTAACTATGGATGGCCTGGGACCTAACATTTGAGTGAATCTGAACAGATGTGTGCAGGTACCCTGGAAGGCCACATGAGGGCATCAGATCCCCTGGAGCTAGAGTTAGAGTCACTGTGTAAACTGCTTGATGTGGGTGCTGGATACTGAACCCTAGTCCTCTGTAACAGCAGCAAGTGCTCTAAGTTTTAAAAACCAGGAACAAATATTAAATTTTACCAACTGCTTTCTCCTTATCTCTTGAAATGTATAGTTTCTTTTCTCTCTACTCGCCTTCCCACCCTACCTGCCACCTGGGTCTGTGTCTGTGTGCTACTGAGAATTGAACCCAGGCCCTCGTGAATGCTAGGCAGATGTGTTTGTTTGTTTTTGCTTTACTAAAGGTGAATTTGTTTACTATTACTATCATTTTTTAAAGATTTATTATCTATAAGTACACCGTAGCTGTCTTCAAACACACCAGAAGAGGGCATCAGATCTTATAACAGATGGTTGTGAGCCACCATGTGATTGCTGGGATTTGAACTCATGACCTCTGAAAGAGCAGTCAGTGCTCTTAACTGCTGAGCCATCTCTCCAGCCTACTATCATTATTTTAAATTGTGCACAAGTGATGTCTGGTGCATACGTCTGGTCATGCACATGCATATGTCTGTGTGTGCATGCAGAAGCTAGAATGAGGTCAGGTGCCCCGTTCTATTACTGTCCACCTAATTGCTTTAAGACAGGCCTCGCTGAACTGTAAGTTTGCCTTCTTGGATGAGCTGGTTCCTCAGCAGCTTCTCAGGATCACACTGGGGTTATAAACACACTCAGCCACGCCTCACTTGTCATACAGGAGGCTGGGGGTTCAAACTCAATGTCCTCAAGTCCTCGTGCCCTCATGAGTTCAAAGCAAGCACTTTGTCCTAGCCTTTGTTAAGCTATTAGTACACACTGAGCCCCACCCCCTTTTGAAATGAAATGCTGAAAGAAAAATATTGTAGAAGAAGGCTAGGCCATGGTGCCCAAGCCTTAGTCTCAGCACTTTGGAGACAGAGGCAGGAGAGTTGCTGCAAATGCCTGGGCTACATGGTGAAACTTTGTCTTCTAAAACCAAAGAGTTGAGCCAGGTAGTGATGACACACACCTTTAATCCCAGGACTCTGAAGGCAGAGGTAGATGGCTCTCTGAGTTCGAGGACAGCCTGGGCTACAAAGCAAGCTTCAGGACTGCCTGGGCTACACAGAAGAACCCTGTCTCTTAAAAAAACAAAACAAAACAAAAAGCCAAGAGTGGGTCTGGAGAGGTGGACAGATAGGAGGAAGTGGTCAGCACCCCCCCACAGAGGGAAGAAGAGGGAAGTGAGACTTTACCTGGTGGTAGCCATATGAGAGACACAGTAGGTAGAAGGAGGAATGTATGGGTAGTGTTCCTGGGTCCTGAAGCCTTCCAGGGATATTTCCTGTTTGGAGTGGAGAAGCCATGTTCACTGAGAGTCACTTCAGCCATTTCTAAGAACCTGTTAATCTAACGGAACTGCTGCCCTGCAGGACTGCCCGTGGGACTGTTGGTGAAACAATGGAACACTGTCTCCCTGTGCTTACTAACAGGATGGAAATAACACTGCCTATATAAAGCCTTCTCAATCTTGCAACTGTACAGTCAGATCTGAAACTGAAAGATGTGTTACAAAGCTGAAAAATACTGCTTCTACATATTTGTGTTCAGTCACTGGAGCTCCATATGACTGAGCCAGCTACACCCATCAAACAACTTAATTATTTTAGAACCTAAAGGAAGGTTATGACAATATTAAACTATTCATTTTTAAAATGTTAATAATATTTCAAAGCCTAGCAGTGCAGGTCAGTTGTACAACACTTGCTTACATGCATACAGAGCAGGGCTAATCCCTCCACAGGAAAAGAAGACAAGGCTGTTGCCAGGAACTTAGAGAATGACGTAGCAGTAGATCAATAGAAAAAAATTAACAGCTGGATAGCTGCTTAAGTATTAAGAAAAGTGAGCTAAAGCCCTGCTTTGAAGGCTGTTTATCAAATAGACTCCAGATGGATAAGGTTAATGTCTTAGTTAGGGTTTTACTGCTGTGAACAGACACCATGACCAAGTCAAGTCTTATAAAGGACTTCTCCACTCCAAACAGGAAATATCCCTGAAAGGCCCCAGGCCCCAGGACCACTACCCACAAAATCTTTAATTGGGGATGGCTTATAAGTTCAGAGGTTCAGTCCATTATCATCAAGGTGGGAACATGGCAGCATCCAGGCAGGCATGGTGCAGGAGATACTGAGAATTCTACATCTTCATCTGAAGGCTGATAGCAGAATACTGACTTCCAGGCAGCTAGCATGAGGGTCTTATAGCCCACGCCCACAGTGACACACCTACTCCAATAGGGCCACACCTTCTAATAGTGCCACTCCTTGGGCCAAGCATATACAAAACATCACAGTTAATATAGGAAATTAAATGAACTGAAATAATCACAGGCTGTTCATTAAAAGTGTTGAAGGATCTGGGAGATGGCGCAGTTGGTATTCACCGTGCAGGTATGAAGACCTGACTTTATTCTACAGAACTCAAAAGTAAAAAAAGCTGGTGTGGTGGCACTGACTTTTGTAAATCCCAGCACTGGAGGAGCAGAGACAGGAGGACTGGGGCTCGCTCTGCAGATCTAGGTTCACTGAGAGATCCTGTCTAAACAGCACCAGCAAACACAAAATAGAGAGTGAAGAAAACGCCTGATGTTGACCTCTGGCTTCACCCATGCACACTTACATAGACAGACAGGTAAAGTAGGGAATGAAAGGAAGCTGGGTGTGGTGCCGCAAGCCTGGAATCTCAACACTCAGGAGGTAGAGGCAGGAGGATCCCAAATTCAAGGCTGTCCTCTGCTACTCAGTGAGTTAAAGGTCAGTGTGGAATATATGAGCTTCTGCCTCAAAAACAAGCAAATTAATCAGGGAAGTCTAGAAGTGAGAGCTAAGCAAACCTGACTACATAAATACCCTAAAACTGCTGTATGGTTTTCTGAAGTAAGCAGGATTAATGATAAATAGTCAAGTCACATTTGTAGCAAATAAGACCAATTTACAGCCATTCTGTTACGAACACCAGTGGCTCAATTGCAGAAAACATAACTGTCATGAGAACGCCGTTCCCAGAAGGTACAAATGTGCTTTTCCGCTAAGGAAAGGCACGTTGACTAGGGCTGCACTAAAAACAGATGCTCCAGTCACACCAGGGTCTCTACCATACATTTCATATCCAGTGTATGTGGAACTTGGACATTTTCTCTTTTTTTCGTCTATGTACGTCTGTGATGTGTGTGTGCATGTCTGTGCATGTGTAAACACCTGTGTGCAGGCCAGAGGTTGATGTTGTGTGTCCTCCTTGTCACTCTTCACCTTATTCAGTGAGGCAGGGTCTCTCAGTTGAACCCAGAGTTCACCTATACCTAGCTAGCTTCTCCAGGGGTCTTGTCTCTGCCACTCAAATGCTAAAGTACAGGCAGGCCTGCACACCTGGCTGGCATTTATGTGGGCACTGGAGCAGGCCTGCACACCTGGCTGGCATTTATGTGGGCACTGGAGCAGGCCTCCATACATGGCTGGCATTTATGTGGGCACTGGAGCAGGTCTCCATACATGGCTGGCATTTATGTGGGCACTGGAGCAGGCCTCCATACATGGCTGGCATTTATGTGGGCACTGGAGCAGGCCTCCATACATGGCTGGCATTTATGTGGGCACTGGAGCAGGCCTGCACACCTGACTGGCATTTATGTGGGCACTGGAGCAGGTCTCCATACATGGCTGGCATTTATGTGGGCACTGGAGCAGGCCTGCACACCTGGCTGGCATTTATGTGGGCACTGGAGCAGGTCTCCAAACATGGCTGGCATTTATGTGGGCACTGGAGCAGGTCTCCATACATGGCTGGCATTTATGTGGGCACTGGAGCAGGCCTCCATACATGGCTGGCATTTATGTGGGCACTGGAGCAGGCCTGCACACCTGGCTGGCATTTATGTGGGTACTGGAGCAGGTCTCCATACATGGCTGGCATTTATGTGGGCACTGGAGCAGGCCTCCATACATGGCTGGCATTTATGTGGGCACTGGAGCAGGTCTCCATACATGGCTGGCATTTATGTGGGTACTGGAGCAGGCCTCCATACATGGCTGGCATTTATGTGGACACTGGAGCAGGTCTCCATACATGGCTGGCATTTATGTGGGCACTGGAGCAGGCCTGCACACCTGGCTGGCATTTATGTGGGTACTGGAGCAGGCCTGCACACCTGGCTGGCATTTATGTGGGTACTGGAGCAGGCCTGCACACCTGGCTGGCATTTATGTGGGCACTGGAGCAGGTCTCCATACATGGCTGGCATTTATGTGGGTACTGGAGCAGGTCTCCATACATGGCTGGCATTTATGTGGGCACTGGAGCAGGCCTGCACACCTGGCTGGCATTTATGTGGTGCTGAGCTCCAGACTCTAGACTTCATAAGTGCAGTGAGTGCTTTATCTGCCGAGTCATCTCCCCAGTCCCCCAGTGTTCTGTATTTTCCAAAAATCTTTCCAATATATACTTCATAATAGGATTCTGGAATATTTACACAAACATCCTATAAGTATTAATACTTGACTTATGAGCAACATGGGGATTTTTGGCCTGTTTCTGACTTGTATGTAGGAACCTCTTAGGCATCCAGGTGACTCCTCATCCCAGGAGACTACTGCACTGATGCTAATCTTATTTTGGACATGTACCCCATACCTGCTGTCATAGTGCAGTGCATCCCTCTGCGCCTGACTCCTAAGTGGCTGGCACATAGAAAGACTAGCCTGAAATGTTTTGATAAGACAGGTGGAGGACCATAGCAGGGTTATGAACAACACGGTGTGCTCAGCAGTGGACATGCAGTCTGTGTATGCTACTCAGTCTTAACTCTTAAACTAAGATGAAAGGCTAAAGCCCAGAACACACACACACTACATATATATATATATATATATATATATATATATATATATATATATATATATACACTATACACACACATACATACACACATACACGCATATACATACATACACACACATACATATATATATGTGTGTGTATATATATATATATGAAATCATGTGTATACACACACACCTATATATGTCTTAGGCAAGGTGTGATGGTTCATACCTGTAATCCCAGCACTTAGGAGGCTGAAGCAGGAGCGTTGTGAGTTCTGGGCTAGCTTGGACTACATGGTGAGAGCCTGTCTCACAAAAAAAGAAACAAACTCAGCAGTCACTGACATGGGAAGAAGCAAGGTTCAACTTTAAGCATGCTGTACCTCACCTCCCACCCCAGGTGCCCCACTTCCATGGTCTGTATGAGTCTCTTCTGGTGTAGCTTGGCCTTACCACACCCCCAATGCCAGGTGCCCTGCCTCCATGGTATTTGTGTCCTCCTTTCTTCTTTCCAGTTCTTCCCAAGTGGATACGCTTTTGCCACTGGTTCTGATGATGCCACCTGCCGACTCTTTGACCTCCGTGCAGACCAGGAGCTCCTGCTGTACTCGCATGACAATATCATCTGTGGCATCACTTCTGTGGCCTTCTCAAAGAGTGGGCGCCTCTTGCTAGCCGGCTATGATGACTTCAACTGCAGTGTGTGGGACGCTCTGAAAGGAGGCCGGGCAGGTGAGTGGTGCGGCCAAGGCAGGCCCTGACTTCAGGAAGCTGGAAGAGGCTTCCTGCACACACTGATGCCTCCTGGACATCTTGGAGCTTTCAGAATGGCAGCTGGGTGGCTCTTCTTCAGATTCATTCCTTCGATGGTAGTCAGATCATTACTCTACTGAAGAATGACATCAGAGCCTATACTGCTAAATTTAGAGCTCAAGAAGCCGGGCAGTGGCTCCATCTTTCACAAATCAGTCTTCTCCTCACATCCTGGTTTTGTTTTGTTCACTTATTTATTATTCCGAGACAGGCTCTTATGCTCTAAGTGCCTGGAACTCACCAGTTCAGGCTGGTCTTGAGCTCCCCCTCCCCCTGCCTTAGCCTTCCAGATGCTGGGATTGCTGGTGAATCCACCATCTTGCCAGGCTAAGCCGTCACTTGGGGCTAAGCTATCTGTCTCTAACCTGTCAGAGATAGTGGTTTCTGCAGTGGCTCACCCTCTCGAGATTGACCCTGAGGACAAGACAGCCTGTCTTCCACACACACCTTAACTGGAACCCTCCACTGCAGGTCTCAGTTAGGCAGCACAGCAAGCACACAGGGACTAGAGTTAAATAGAGTGATTTTTAATTTTAACTAAAATAATTTAAAGTTATACTCTAGGAATCAAATGGCTGTATGTGGTTTGTTAGTGTAACACAGCAAACATATTTTCTGCACCCCAGGGTAAACTGGTAGGATATGGTGGTATACACCTGTAATCCTAACATTTGGGAGACAGAGATAGGAAGAGGGCAGGTTTGAGGCAAGCCTCATCAAGATCCCATCTCAAAACAAAACTTTAAATGCATGCCTGTGTTATTGCCATTGTTTTATATGCATACCTCTACCCTGAACGCCTCCTCTGTGCTCCCCAATACTGTTCAGTAGGCCTGATTCAAGAGGAGAGCTGGGCTCAGTCAGTACTTAGCAAGTCAACTCTGTTCTCCATTTTCTCCAGTCTCAACTGTGTTTTTCTCCCAGTTAGGAGATAAGTTAGCAGACCCCGTGAATAAATATCTAGTCTTCCGCTGGCATAGGATGGTTGGTCATGTGACGTATCATGGACGAGCAGACTGGCAGATGTCACCTCTACTGATCACTTGCTAATGCAATCCTATTTGGGCATACTTGACCCTGCTTAGTCCCAGAGATCCGTTTCCACCATGAAGACTCCCGGATGTCTCCGTGACATCCTGTGGCTTACAGCTCTGTTGCTGTCTCCTGCTCCTTTGCTTTGCCCCCACCTTTAGAACCCCTCAGACTTGTTGGATTCCATACACACAGGCTCCCAGCACTCCCAGGAATAACCTTCTGCAGCCTGTTATCAAACTGTAGTGTTCAGAGTGTTACACTTTGCAAGTAGATTTTTGAAAATTATCTGTTGCTCCGTGCCAGAGACTCCGTATTTTGTATTTGGTTGCTAACTCAATCTGTTAGTATCCATAACTCATTTCTAAAGTATACTTGAGTTTCAGACTTGCTTTGCTGATAGTGACTTCAAAGCCGGCTCAGCAGAATATCTCACTTTAAAGCCAAATCCAGATTTGGGAGTCACTCCCTCACTGTCTTCTCAGCCTGGGAAGGCAACCCACTGTGCTTTCTTGTTACTTACTATTTCAGCTCATGATGGTAAATTTGCTAAGCACAGCCAGACTGGAAATAGGGAATATTTAAAGAGGATAAACTTCTGAGAGTGGGAATATGTTTAGAGAGAGAGATGTTGAGTTGTTATATTCTCATTTTCATTTTAACATTTGCATTCTTCTACTCCCTCAAATCCTGAGAATTCTTCCTCTTGTTCTGTGTAGTAAACAGGGTCAGTGAGTCCCATGTCACTGCAAAACACGCACAACTTGACGAGCTCAGAGGCATCACAAAATTGTAGCTAATGTCTGTGTGTGGTAGTGAACAGAAAGAACTAAATGATTTGGGTACTTTTTGGAAACAGGATGGAAGGCAACTGTCTTGTTCTTTTATGGATAAAAGTATATTGCGCTGAACGTCCATTCAAAAATCTTTTATTTAAAGTAGCACAGCTCAGTAGCAAAACTATGTTGCTACTATAAACCCTGAGATTATGGTATTTACTGGAAAAGGCTATTTGTAGTTATGGTGTGGCTCATCCCTTAGCACACACATTTAATCCCTCTGGTTGGAATGCAAACATGTCCTTAGCACACACCTTTAATCCCAAATAATGGGAGTAAAGTTAGTTTGTAGAAGGAAGCTCCCATGTCTGAAAATGATGTCTAATTGAATGGCAAAGTGATAAATCAGATAAATATTTGACAGAATAGGATCTGCCTGACTCTCACGACAACAGAGAGGAAAGGGAAGCCACTTCAGAGAGAGCAACACAGGAGGAAGGAAGCAGTTTTACAGAGACACGATGAAGAGAGAACAAGCTAGACACTGGTGAAGACAGGAGCCAGAAGATTGGAACATATTTCCAGAGTTAGTAAGCATTCACGCAGAGCAATTCAAGAGCAGGGAAGCCAGACTGAATCAGTCAGCATGGAGAGAGGCGTTTGAGCCAGAACATCAAGTTGAACCAGCTAGCCAGAGATCAGAAAGAACAAGAAAGGGTGAGCTTATTCAGCTGCAAGTCTTAGAGGCTGAAAACAATTCTAGACCAAGTTAAGATTGCATGGAGGCTAGAAGCTTCCAGGGCTAGGCCTAGGTTAGCAGAGGCAGTGAGCATCAGAGACAGTAATTTTCTCAGGCAAATAATACTGGTACAAAATGGAATATCATGAACTTACTGGAGATGTGGAGTTTGCCTTTACATGACTTCCTAGATAGAGAAGTTATAAAACATCAGGTACAATGGTACACGAGTATCATGCCTGCACTTGTAGGTAGAAGTGGGAGGACTGGGATTTGAAGATGATTTCTGGCTGGGAAGTGGGAGGATTAGGATTTGAAGATGATTTCTGGCTGGGTACCGAGGTCAAGATCAGCCTGGGCTGTGAGACCCTGTTTTAATTTTTTTTAAAAGACTATGACTTTTAAAAATTTGAAAACACAAACTGATGTTCACAAATGATGTCAAAAAAAAATTAGTAGCTTGTGGCGTGTTGTGTCTGTATGCCTGACCTGCCCCAGCAGCAGTCTCCTGGAATGTCTGCTTTTTAACCACTGTCTGTATCATTATGCACAACTTTCACAGTTCTGAAACTCCACTTTTAACTCTGTATTGGTCTTTCTCTATAGGTGTCCTTGCTGGTCATGACAACCGAGTCAGCTGCTTGGGTGTGACTGATGACGGCATGGCAGTGGCCACAGGCTCCTGGGACAGTTTTCTTAGAATCTGGAATTGAGTGCCATATTTTGTCTCCTCCAATGATATCTGGAGAAATCCATGCTACAGCCTATAGCTGTGAGGGGGAAAAAAAGCCCTCTACCTTCTATTTGCAGATGAAGTTTTTCTATTGAGGTGACTATATATAAAAAACAACATTCAATAAACTGTAGTTTATTGGAACTGTTGTAATATAAATGGTGGTCAGAGAAAGAGTCAAGACTTTGCTGTGGTCAGAGGCCAGGGTATTCACTGAGTGGTTGTGCTGACTTAACCTGACAGATTCTTGCTTGTGCTAATTGTTTTTCTGTAGATTAGAGTGCACACTTTATAGCAGACAACCATTTGTGTTTGCATTTTGTTAAGGACTACCATTGAACTTTGTATATATATAAGAAGTGTCACGTTTTTAGTGTTGTCATGGAAGAACCAGGGCCTGTGATACTGTAGATGTGCTGTCTGAAGGAAGTCCCCTTGGAGTCTGACATCGCATTTTAACCTGAGAGCCCCCGGCTGCCTCCTGATTAGGGCTGATAGGTGAGGTGGTTCTGAGAAACCCAGTGGCTGTTCATGCACTCTCTGCCACGCTAGGGATTTAAGTGCTCATTTTCAGTCCTTCGAGGGGACAGGTGATATGAAGACCATAGGGTACACATTGAAGAAATGTCAGTACTATTAATACATTAGAAACGAGTACACACTGGCATGTAATTTTTGATATTTTAAGAGGCTCAGCCATTTGAACCATTGGACCTTGCTGTTAATTTGTAGAAAGCACTAGTATTTGAGAAGTCTGACAAAAACCTGACTTGTCTCTGCATCTGAAGACTCTTGCCTTGTGCTCTCTGTAATGGGAGGAAACAGTGTCTCAACTTTAACCTTTTTGAGAAATGTAAACTCATCCACTCAACTGGCACAAATATATATATGATTTATATGTCACATATACATATGTATATACACACACATATACACACATATATGATGGATTTGTGAATTCTGTGTAATGTAAAGATCTATGTAATGTAAAAACAGGTATAAACTATATGTACCCTTGAACTTTTACTTTTCCATTTTTGTGGTGCTGCAGAAATCCAGGCCTTGTGCCCACTAGCCAAGTGCTCTACTTAGTACATCCCTAGCTCCTCAGATCAAAGCTTTCTGCTGCCGTGTAGTACTGTTCTCCATAGCATGATGTATTTAAGGAGCTTACTGCAAAGCTAGTCTAGAGTTGACCAACCCCGGAGCCTAAAGCATTGTTTCAAAGGGGTTCAGCTGGCAGCAAAGCCGCACCAACCGTTTGGTAAAGTGTCTGTTGCTGGGATGACCTGCCTCCAAACAGACACCTCTCTTCAGTTTTCTCCTGTAGATTCAAATGACTGACAATGGCAGACTGTTATGTCTTGCTGGTGCTGTCTCCTTGGGTTATTTGGATGGATACAAACACATTGTAAGCTGCTATTTAGCAGTTGCTGTGTTAATGGTGATCACCTGTAACTGTAACCTTAATACTTCCAAACTGCATCTGTGAGTTTTCATCCTTGGACTGTGAATGTGCCCATATACATAACAGCTGTGATCATACCAGCATCTGTTTTCTTTATTAAGGTCAATTGATCTTAAGAGAATACAGTGGAAAGAGCCTTAGCCCACACAGCTCCAGGGTCCGACCTGACTGGGGCAGAGAGGGAATGAAAAGCACACCCACAGGCACAGGCAAGCTGGGGTTGGGTAGACTGGACACTCTGATGGAGAAACCAGCCCCCAGAAGCTCAGAGAGTTTATTCCATGGAGAAGCACAAGGAGGCAGTGCTCTTGTATACAGATAAACGAGGAGGAAGCATTCCTGGTATACTGTGGGATCAAGCAGAAAGGTTTTGCTAATCTCTAGATATGGCAGTTACTCTGGACTCCCTCTGCTCCCCACAGGACAGAGGTGAACTGAGATGCAGTATTGAGGAGAAATAGACCATCAATGGCAGGTGTGAATGTGTGCACCTTAATCCTTAATTTGTGGGACCCCTTTGCTCTTGTCTATTTGTGAAATAGGGAGTACTCTCAAATAGGGCATAACTTAAAAAAGAAAAATTGACAGTGCTGGATGAAGTCTAGCCTGCCTTGTACGTCTGTCCAGAAAGTGCCTGACACCCAGGCCAGAGTTGAGGCACATTAGAGGATCATGATCATCCCCAGAAGGGTGTATATCCACTGTGTAGCTTAGAATTCATCTCAAAACCTCGTTTGAAACAGCATTTCTATTATGTATAAAGGAGGCTTAATCTGGGGTAGGATGCTTGCAACACAAGGCCCTGGGTTCAATCCCTAGCTCTGTGTGTGTGTGTAGTCATACTATAAGATTCTATGGCCCTAAGTATTTTAAAATGTTACTTAGGGCTGGAAAGATGGCTTATCAGTTAAAAACAGATGTTACTCTGCAGAAGACCTGGGTTTGATTCCCAGCACCCACATGGCAGCTCAAACTGTCTGTAGCTTCAGTTCCAGGATATCTGACTTCCTCACCCATATACATACATGCAGGCAAAACATTCATACACTTAAAATATATGTTTTAAAAGGAATGCACTTTGTTAATAAAAGTTTGCATGGGACAGAACTTGAAGGTTTCCCTTACTATGTATCTGGAGAGAAAATTATGGGTTGGTGTCTTTAGGGTTTCTCTGCAGTTTATGCTGTGGTTAAATACATTGGCTTGCTGGAGAGTTCCTGAAAGTAGCCTACATAATGTGCCTTAGTGTCAATGCCTAACAGGAGACAAAAGTCATCCTTCAGATCGGCAAGATTCGTAACATTTTGCCGTGGCTCCTGCCTGGGCAGGAGCCCTCTAGCTGGGTCCACAGGATATGCCATGATGCCGCTTTCCCCAAGCATACTGCAGTATTGTGAAGGCACATGTTCTCTCCTAAAACAATGTGACCACCATGTGGTTGAGTAAACACCCCAAAATGCTGTTCAGCAAAGACATCTCTCTACCCTGAGTTGGACAAGCTTCATTTTGGCAGCTGTGATAGCCCAGGTCCCTTTCTAGATCATACTTAAGCTGTGACACACACCCATTGTATTGAATTATAAATTCATGAAAGCAAAGTGCTGGGGCCTGGCACTTCAAGAACAAAGGTCTAGTAAGTGGCTATCACTTAATGGCACGATGTTTCTGGAATGCTAAGGAATTTTAGCCTATTAAAGGAGAAACGAAGCTAGGTGTGGCAATGCATGCTTGTTATCCTTCATCTGGGAGGCTGACACAGCACAGAGCTGAGGCCAGCCCGTCTGGAAACCTTATCCCACAGGCTGGAGGGATGGCTCAGTAGTTAAGCCTGCTTAGTGTTATTGCAAAGGACCTGAACTTAGTTCCTGGTTCAGGTGGCTAACAATTGCTTCAAAGGATCCAAAGCCTTCCTCAGACACCTGCACACACATAGTTTAAAATGAATCCTTTTCTTTTAAAAAGAAAAAAAGACCCCTTTATTTTAATACAAAAATAATAATTTTATTGCTGAAGGTCCTCTCTAATCCTGTTGATGTTTTAGATTTATTAGTAAAACTAAGACACCGTTTCAGAAGTGAAACCATCCGGGGAAATTATTTGGATGTGGCCGTCTTGGATTTTGAGCTGCAATGTGCTTTGTTACTGACTAACTGAGGAAAAGCTGGAGACGCAATCTCCCAGACAGGCCTGTCATCGTTTCATAGGGAGGAGACTTTTAGAATCTGCAGATCCCATCAGGCTTGTACAAATACTTACGTACTGTGTTCATGTGCTGATTCTTTGGCCAGTGTGGAAAGCATACCGTAAAATGACGTCTTAGCGGGGAGAGTCCTTTATCGGGAGACTGCCTTAAATTAGACTGTGTGGAAAGTGAAGCATACAGCAGACTCACTTCTACTTCTCATTGGTTATAACTGGTATTCACCAGCTGTCTGGCCAGCACTGTTAGCCGCAGACTGATGGAACATCTTAGATTTAGGAAATGTTTTCCATGTTGATAAAGTTTCCTAAGCCCCTAAACCCAATAGCTGGTTTTGTAAAACAGGTGTAACAGTGTAGCCTTATGAGGAAAAGACTCGTTTCAACTAGTATGAAATGTATCCAACAAATTCTTCCATAGCACCTTGGGTTACTAGGACTTGAGTGGTTCAGCAGCAGGGTGTCCAGGCCTTCCCTGTCTTTATGGGTTACTAGGACTTGAGTGGTTCAGCAGCAGGGTGTCCAGGCCTTCCCTGTCTTTATGGGTTACTAGGACTTGAGTGGTTCAGCAGCAGGGTGTCCAGGCCTTCCCTGTCTTTATGGGTTACTAGGACTTGAGTGGTTCAGCAGCAGGGTGTCCAGGCCTTCCCTGTCTTTATGGGTTACTAGGACTTGAGTGGTTCAGCAGCAGGGTGTCCAGGCCTTCCCTGTCTTTATGGGTTACTAGGACTTGAGTGGTTCAGCAGCAGGGTGTCCAGGCCTTCCCTGTCTTTATGGGTTACTAGGACTTGAGTGGTTCAGCAGCAGGGTGTCCAGGCCTTCCCTGTCTTTATGCAACTGCTTTATCGTATCACTGTCTCACTGAAGGCATGAGATAGCCCACACCTCAAGTGTGTCTTGAAGCTGGTTTTGAGTATTTTTCTATAAGGTATCTTGGAAACATTTTTCTTCACCTAAAATAATTTCTAACACATGAAGCCCATTGACTATGAATGCCAGCCATGTCTAAAGCTTAAGTGTAGAAGCAAAGGACTTGTGCCATGATTCACAGTATTCTGAGGTATGACAGGTACACTCCTTTATCTGTACAGTTGCTTGTGAAATACTGTTGCAGCAAGCTCATACTGTAATCAATAAAGTGCTTTTCACCGTGGCTCATTGTACCTTGTTTTAAGTCAAATTTTAGTAAGATTTTAAAAATTATGGCCTGGAACTAAACTCAAGTCCAGTACGTTGTCAGCTCTGCTTCTTTTGTTTAAATACTGGCCTTCCTCTTCCTCCTCCTTCATAAAAAAGGATAGTAAGGGAGAGACTGGAGTATTACTGATCCAAAGCTAGCTTTTACTTTATTGTTAAAGGGCACAGATTTCTCATGTACAAGCTCCTTAGTGGGGCACAGGAGCCAGGTTTATAATTCTAGTACTTGGGAGATAGAAGCAGGACGATCCCAAGTTTGGGGCTAGCTTTTGACTACATGATAAGACACTGCCTCAAACATCCTTCTCCTGTAGCTCCCTTAAAAGTCAATTGTGCTTGTACCATAGATTATTTTTTTCTTAGATTTACTTATTTATGTATATGAATGCATTGTTGCTGTCTTCAGACACACCAGAAGAGGGCATCACAACCCATTACAGATGGTTGTGGCCACCATGTGGTTGCTGGGAATTGAACTCAGGACCTCTGGAAGAGCAGCCAGTGCTCTTAACCTCTGAGCCATCTCTCTAGCCTTATCACATAGATTTTTAAATACTTGTATCATCACATTACAATTTTAAGATTAACGGTTTGTTTTCCAGGACCTTTGTAGGCAGAGACAGGTGGATCTCTAAGGTCGAGTCCACCCTGGTCTAGCAAGTTCCACCTGGGATACACAGAGAACCCTGTCTTGAAAACAAACCAAGGGTGGAGAATGCCTGTATTAGTTCTATCTGTTCAGGGAATCCTCCTGACTCAGTACTTATAAGCCGCACACCTACCATGGAAAACTTCTCAAAGTGTACTGACGATGGTGAGCCAGGCATCTCACACTGTCTGTGACTGGGCAAAGGAACTATATACAGTGTATATACAATAGCAATGCAGTAACAGGACCTCACATGTGAGAGCTTACATGACTACTATGAAAATGATTGAGGGGAGTGGAAAACAAAGTCACTAACTGGGATAAACATTACATTTATCAACTAATAGGCATATAGGTTTATTTTCATCTTGCAAGCTTGCGTATTTATAAAAATGTTTTCTAAAAAGTTTAAGATCATACAAAGTTTATAAATACTGTAAACATACACAGTAAATCATCAAGTATGTGTGTAGCAACTAATCAGTAACAGTCATGATTACAGTCTGTAATACATGAACCTACTAGCCACAGGTGCACTCCCGTCTGGTAAAGGAGCTGGGGTATCTATTTCAACACTCTATTCTCAACACCCGTAACTTTTGAACTCCTTGACCAGTGATGAAAAGCGCTCTGGACTACAGAACGCCGGTCCGCAGACTTCAGAGTACACTGGGACAGACTGCAGGGCTTCTTAAAGCTTGCTGCAGACCTCAAGCTTGATTCCATACCTGTGCTGAGGCTTGAGGATCTACACTTCTTAGAGGTTTAAAAATGATGCTGACAACCCAGGGATCAAACCCAGAGAACCAAGCTGTAGCTTGCTAATTATGTGCTCCATGTAACTTTGTAACCTAGCTTAGCAGTCCTTAATTTTAGAGACTAGTTTTTTATGTAATTTTCACCCAATCCTACTTGGTTGCCTGTACCATTTGGGGGATTAAAAATCGGCAATAAAAGCAAAAGGTAGTCACATGGATTTAAATTTGAATACTGTAACCCATCACCCAATCTGCATAAAAATTAAGTAATTCTATGGTCTAATTTATGATATATAATATTTTAGTAGTGTTCAAGTAGGGCTGGGCACGCCTTTAATCCCAGCACTCAGGAGGCAGAGGCCAGCCTGATCTACAGAACAAATTCCAGCGCAGCCAAGGCTAAGCAGAGAAACCTTGTCTCAAAACTAATCAGCCAAACAGACAAACAAAAAAAGAGGTGTGCCTATTGTGAAGACGGACCTTTAGGAAAGAAATACTGAGAGTTTCCTGGATCTCTTTGCCCCTCTCCTCGACGTGGCCATATTAACTAAATACTTCTCTGCTTCTAGCCTGAAGTGCCTACCTTTGATACCACAATGGAATGCAGCATCCCGTAGGGTGGCACTGATAACTTCCAGAAGTGATTTGATGTTAGCACTTTAATTTTCATTGTCGGGTAGAGAATAATCCTGTCTGCTATTTACAGGTATTTCTATACCACTGTCAATCAAACATCAATACCTGAATCATAATCATGTCACTAACCCAGAGTGATAATTTTTAATGGAGCCCAAGAAAATTCATGTAATTCACATCAAAGCTTCCAGTGTGGGACAGGTCCAGGGCCTCAGTGACAGTCCTCCTAAGGGTCGGTCCATTGCCATGGTCACATCACCACACTCCACATACCTTCTTGTCCCACTCTGGTCATTTTCACCCCTTCAGACCTTCCACTTCACACTGAGGCAAGCAGAAAAGCTCTCCTTGCTGGACTCAAGGCTGAAAATGCTTCTAAAGAGAGAGAGCAAGAAAGCAGACCCGGATACTTCATGCGTGGCTATAATGATAGGCCTTGCTACTATTTCACATTAGCTTTAATGGGAATAAAAGAAAGTAAAAAACTGTGTTTAGTAGTGGTTACATCCTTGCTGTGAGGACAGAGTGATTGCAGGACCCCCCAGGAGCAGCCCACACCCCTGGTTTGAACAAATCAGCTTATAGACACACTATTCCCATTAAAGAAGCATCGAGAAGTAGCACTGAGAAAGAGGATGAAAAGGTCTCTAACTCCTGGATGCCAGGAAGCAGCTCCTGAAAGCCGCAGACAGACAGCCTGGTGAGGAGCTGCAGGACCCTCCCTGAGGGGCTGCACAGCGGGTTCCACGGGGCACCACGGTTTCTAAAGGAATTCATCATTTAACCCGAACAATTCAGTCTTTACTCCAAGCTAATGCTAAGATGAATCACAACACTTCCAAAGGTGCAACCCCTGAGACAGGTCATTACCACAATCTCCACAAGGCATCCATACTAAGAGTTAGTAATTTGTACTGAGGTCATTTCATAAAAGTAACATTTCCCATCTTCCAGGTCTGCTCGCCTCCTCCTACAGTGCCTCTGTCGTTAGGATTCCTCACTGCTCGGGCGTAGAAACTGCTTCGAAAAATTCTCCAGCTCACTTTCAAGTTGAACAGCTTTATTTCTAATTAAAAGACAATGAATAAACATCAACCCAATTATCCTAACAGTCTATGAGAAAAGTACATTCTACCCAAATTTAGAAACAGCCCCTAAGCAGCTGCGGCCCCTTAATGAAACACACACGGCTGTTGCCATGTGTGCTCCTGCTGTGCTCACAGTGAACATGTCTCAAGGTCAAGAGCTTGGACTTCAATAGCAAACAGCCTAACACATGGCTTAAACGGAGTCACACCTTAGACCAATCATGACTGTCTTAGAAACTGCGCTGAGCCCACATTGGTAATTATAATTCCAAATAGGCAGGCCTTGGTGCCCTAGGACAGCTTCTAAGGTAAGAACATTACCACTGTGAGTGCACTGTGCACGATACACACTCCCTTCTCACAGCCCGATCAGCACCTGCGCTCTGCTGTAGCCTACGGTGCCTAGGTTGGAGACCTGCCTGGCACGTGAGCGCTATGCGCAGTTTTAACAATGGCACCGATGAAGCAAACAGGTGAGTGCTGATCTGCACAACACTCTGGAAGGCTCTATCACTGACATGAGTACCATGCAGGCACAAACATCCTCATTTCACTAATTACCTATGCCCCAAAATTCAGGACACGAGGCCCATCCTGAAAACTGCACGCTGCTAAAGCTGCTCTCTGGTGTGGAGCTCCATGCAGTGAGTGCCCTGAGTCAGCTGCTCAGATGGCGTTTAATAAGACGCCACGACACGAGGCAAGCAGCTCATGGGTAAGAACTTGAGGGTACACACTGCCAACTTAGGCCCAACAATGACGCCGCCACCCGGTATCCCAGAAGATCCATCACAACAGACCAGAATTCATTTTATCAGGACACCTGTACTTTCACTGCTTCAAATGCAAGTGTCCTCAAGCCTCAAAAGAACACGTTAGTTTTGGGATTTCTGTTTGAGTCAGGTCTTGTGGTCTAGGCTGACCTCGAACTTGCTATGTCCCTGAGGATGACTTTGAACCTGCTCCTTCTAGATTCCTCATTAGCATAGAGAACTCTTGTGTTCTGTGCTAAGTGACCAGTGGTCATGTTCTTTATGTGGAGAGCTGTGGTCAAGAGTAGGTGAAACACTACCGTCCTCAGGTGGGTGCTAGGGTTTCTGAACCCATTCAACCTTACTAACTTTCCTGGCACCGTCCACAGCCCCACAACCCTGAACTTGCCATGTCCCTGAGGAGACTTTGAACCTACTCCTGTCTCCTAGGTGCTGGGCACCCAGATGTATCCGTAATGCCCAACTGTCATTTTTAATTACTGAACTTCTGTCCTAAAAGAGAACTATCCTAGCCTAACAGAGAGTAAAAGTCCTATAAAACTCCTTTTAATTCAGGTGAACTCTCCTGCTACAACTGGCTTGCACTGAAATTCCAAAGCATAGAAGATTAAACATGGACAGTTGTTTTCTTTTTAAAAAGCTTATTTTTCCTTTCTGAGTATTTTGCCTATATGTGTGTACATGTATTACTTACATGCCTTGTGCTGACTAAAGCCAGAAAAGGGCACAGAATCTCTTGAAACTGGAGTTAGAGGTGGCTGCTGGTGTCCTTTGCTGTATAGAGGTTTTGCAGTTTTATGAGTTCCGTGAGTTTTTGGGAGGTGCAGGAACCCACCAAACCCAAATAGGGTTCTCTGCAAAAGTAGCAAGTGCTCTTAAATGCTAAGACATCTCTCCAGATCCAAACATGGAAATTCTTAATTTAAAGCAACACAGAAAGCTAATTTAAAAGTTATATTTACAAAGTCATTAGTGACTTCATATAACTGCATTTTGAATGTGAGACAAAATTAGATACTCATGTTATTGATGGTGATAAAGTTTACCTTAAGCCAGGCAGTGGTGGCATCTTTAGCCCCAGCACTTGGGATGCAGAGGCAAGCAGATCTTTTAGTGTGAGGCTAGCCTGGTCTACAGAGTGAGTTTCAGAATAGCCAGAACTACACAGAGAAATCCTGTCTCAAAAAACAACAAGGGTTGGAGAGATGGCTCAGAGGTTAAGAGCACTGACTGTTCTTCCCAAGGTCCTGAGTTCAATTCCCAGCAACCACATGGTGGTTCACAACCATCTGTAATGAGATCTAACACCCTCTTCTAGAGTGTGTAAAGACAGCTACAGTGAGTGTACTTACGTATAAGGAATAAATAAATCTTAAAAAAAACAAAACAAAAACCAACAAAAGATTTACCTTAAGAGCTTTGAGTTGTTTTGTATTTTCTCCAGTTGATCTATCTCTTTGGATAATCTAGCAATTTCTTCTTCCAGATGTTTCTGAGTAACATCAACTTGTTGGCACAGTCGAGCAAAAGTGGTAGCCATTTCTCTAAAAGAAAAAAAAAAGAATGTTTCCTAAAACAAACACATATTAAAGAAAAAAACTGAGGATTTTTCTGTGTAGCCCTGGTTGTCCTGAACCAGGCTGGCCTCAAGCTCAGAGATCTGCCCAGCCTTTGGAGTGCTCGAATTAAAGGCATGGGCCATTATGCCTAGCTAAAGAGAAAAATCTTTCACAGCTAAGCCACAAGGGCAGCACAGCACTTCTAAACTTTATTGTAACTAGAAACTGCAGCCAGAGGGCTGAGAATACAAATGGGATGTGACCATGCAGGAGATAAATGCTAAGATTGCTACAATAAATGAAGCAATACTACAAGACAGGTGTGCAGGAGAGGACTTTCTGAACAGAGCTCCACTAGCTCAGGAATTAAGACTGACAAATGGAACCTTATAAAGCCAGAAAGTCTCTATACAGCAAAGGACATGATCAGCTGAATGAAGAGACCCCTAGGGTGGTACAGAGTTTTTGACAGTTGTGAATCTGACAGAGGGCTAATATCCAGAACTTAGAAAGAACTAAAGAAGACAAAGATTAAAAAAAAAAAACCCAACAGACTTTGGATCTGAACATAGTCCTCAGAAGAAGAAAAAAATGGATAAGAAATATCTCAAAAAATATTCTGTATTCTTAGCAATTAAATTAGAACAACTTTGAGGTTTCATCTTGTTAAGGCCTAGGTAACTATTACCTGTGTAGCCTACCATTTTGTGCTATTACTAACATCATAAGGAAACATTCTCATATACTGTTAGTGCTGTTGCTATGATGTTCTCTGCTCTGGTGTTCTTGGAAAACAATCAAATCACAATAGAAATCAGAAATGCTTTGTACAGTTAGCCACAATAAGCTTGGAACTGAACCAACAGACCAGCAGCATTGCCTGCACCTATGTTTGACCTTTTATGATTTCTTGCCTTTGTAAGCTGCCCCTGAGATGTACTCCAACATAAGAAAGACCTTCACCAATATAAGAAGCTATTTGGAATAAGATCCATTTTGAGTAGAGATCAAGTAAAGTTTAAGTTCCCAAGACGTCCTTGGGAAATGACATCCTGCTTAGGAGAAGAGATGTGTACATGGGCAACTGATATCTTGATTGGCAAGTTCAGACATGAATGTTAGACAAGTCCCTGCCACAGTTGAATACCCCAACCAACAGAAACAGGGCAAGTATACACTAAGACATGTTCCTAAGGAAACCCCCATCCCTAAATCCTGATTGGCACAGATATTTGTGGATTTTAGGCTTAAAAGTACAATAGGATCTTAACTCAATGTCACATTCAGTTCCAGTCAGCTACCAAGTCTTGTCTGTGGCCTGATTGATCAGTCCTCGGTGTGGCATTCAATAAGCCATGCCTATTTAACAGAGATGGGTGTTTAAGTGGTTTATGTGGTACTCCCAAGACCCCAACAATCTTACCTCAGACAGAATAGCTGTGATCAAGAAAACAACTAAAAACAAATGCTGGTGAGGACGTGGTAAAAGAAAAACCTCATCCACTGTTGGCAGGATTGCAAACTGGTACAGCCACCGTAGAACTCTGTGTAAAGGATTCCCAAAAGCTAAAAGTGGATCTACCTACCATATGACCCGTCTGTCCCACTGCTCGGTAAATGCCCAATGGACTCCCCGCCCCCTCCACAGACACTTGCTCAGCCATCACGTTCTTTAGCTCTCTATCCACATAGTGAGAAACAGAACACGCAAATGGCCTCCAACAGATGAACAGATACAAACATGGAGTACACACACTATGGAATACTGTTCTGCTGAGAAAAGTGAAATCATGAACTCTTCAGGTAAATGGATGGAACTAGAAAAGATCATATTGAGGAACGTAACCATACCCAGAAAGACCAACACCACATGTTCTTTCTCTCTGTCTTTCTGCTTGTCTTCCCCCCCCCTTTTTTTTTGAGACAGGATTTCTCTGTGTAGCCCTGGCTATCAAGGAACTCATTCTATAGACAAGACTAGCCTCAAACTCGAAGATCTGCTTGCCTTGGCTTCCCAAATGCTGGGATTGATAAAGGCATGTGCTACCATCTCCCAGCTGCATGCTATATCTTATTTATAGATCCTAGCTCTGAATCCTTCCCACCCACCCATCTCTCTCTCTCTCTCTCTCTCTCTCTCTCTCACACACACACACACACACACACACACACACACACACACAATGAAGTTTCACCATGTGGGGTGACAAGACTCCCCACAAGAGTCAGAGTGTCTAACAAAACTCCCAGTACCATGCCTGGAAACCCCCCCGTGTGGATCTGGTGGATTTGGTTCAATGCTTGCATTATGGGTTCCTAAAACTGCACAAGAATTCAGCATGTGGTACTGAAGGTCCCTGCCTGCCCCCAGCTGGTTCTGACTGACAAACTTGCCGGAAGCCAGTGGCTGGGCAGGGAGACAGGTGGGACTTTAGATTCCCTGGGCAAGGGAACCCAGGGAAGAAGATGGATTTAGAACCACTATGTCAGGGAAGTAGAAAGATCAGGCCTGAGAAGTTCAAGACAGAGAGACAGCCAACATGTAGGAGTTGGGAATTGTGGCTCAGGAGGGCTGTAGGCTGGGGCAGCCAGGATGGAATATAGTTTCTACTAAGTAATAATTCAGGAATATTGGAGGGAGAGTGTGCTAGTGGCATGGAGGTTTGGGAGTGGCCCCACCATTGAGTGGCTTAGGGTATATTAAAAATAAGGCTGTGTATGGGTCTTTCATTCAAAAATACACAACTTTGGGGTGGTAGCAAGGAATTCACGCTGCCACCGGGTGAGTAGAGTGGATTAATCTACTACAGCAACACCTCCCCTTGAATTGCTAGGAAGGGGAAATCCAAGAGACTTTTCAAAACCACTAAGGCCACTACTATTGCCCTTGGTTGCTTCCCAGAACTTGAAGGTAAAGCCATATTGCTGAACACAGCAAACATCAGACATAAGACTTGGTCAAATTGTCTAGAACTGACATGTAAGAAGCACAAGCTCTAATGGAATCCAAAGGAGCCATGCACACCGTCTAAGGAGAAAGGCAATCAACAATGCTGTCTGGTTTAAGGCCCAAGGCCACAGCAATGACCTCCCTCAAAGGAGCAACAGTCGCACTTCCCCTTGTTTTGACCTTGTGTGTCAAACAGTTTTACTAGTTAATTCCTGTCTCCTGTCTAAATAATTCCATATACTACACCACTAAAAGTGATTGGTTTCAGAGCTAAATTATGAATGACATCACTCCTGAAACCCCCAGTCATCCAGATTCTAATCTCTGCATACTGAAGGCCCTGTCCTACGAAGTCAAATCCCTCGAATCCACTGTCCACACTGGAATTACTTTCTTTATATTCTTGAGCACACTGCTTTTCTCCCCAGTCTGCTTACTGTGCATGTTCAAGCCTCGTATGCCAGCTGCCCCCATGAAGCCTTTACTAAGGGCTGCCCTCTGAGCATTACTTGCTGGGGTCCCGCCTGCCCCACTTTCCCTACCCGCATGTGTAATCTGCTTTGTCCTCTTCAGGCTGAGAGCCTCGGGGGCTGTTTAACTCTGCTTCAATTGCACTTAAATACACAAAGGCTATCATGAGTTAGAGGCCAGCCTGGGGTACAATTAGACCCTGCCTTAATAAAACAAAACCATCAGGTACCTGTCCACAATTGAACCCCTTAATAAATTCTAAAAGCCCAGTCTTCACAATGAAGGACTCACAAGCATCCTAAAGGGTCAGAACTTCGGTCTGCTGAAGAACTATCTGTTAAAGCCCTTATGCCTTGTAAAGGGCTCCAGTACACCAAATCTCAAATGTTCAAGCAATCTACAGGGAAGAGAGCAGTGATGAGAAGCGAAGCAGGGAGAGCTTTCTGCCGCGGTGGCTTTACACACGTGTCCATGACCTGTTGACTGCTGTGTCAGGTGAAGCCCCACTTACTGCTGCACCTGGTGGCTGCAGTTCGCACTGGTGAAGCTCACGATCATCTGCAGTTTCTCAGTGGCATAGTTCACAAACTGCTGCTTAAATGCTCTCTCCTTAGCACGGGTCGTCCACGTCAGCCGTTCATAAAGGTACAGAGCTCCATACATACTTAAGGTGACAGAGATGAGTTTCCAGCCCACTGTTTTCCAAATCTGAAAGATAAACTCACACTCAGCATGAGGAGGAAACACGCTGTGAGGCCCAACCGTGAAAGGCACCGTGACTCCTGGGTCATCTTCTAAAATGTATATACCTTCCTCACAAAGACATCTTGTAGAAAAATTATAAGTATCAGAATATGCTTTCACAGCTTGCCATATCTGATAGGCTGAATCAAGCTCCCTCTTGCTCTTTGTAAGGATTTTATTTTTATTTCTCCCATGTCCAAGTGTCCTGCCTGCATCCATGCATGCGTGCCAGGTGACTGAGTATTGACTGTTAAGGTGAGAGAGAGCGTCGGAACCTCCGGGACGAGAATTACAAATGGCTGAGCTGCCAAGTGGGTTCTGGGAACCAAACAGGAGTCCCCTGGAAGGCCATTCAGTGTTCTTAACCATCTCTCCAGCCCCAACTTGATATCATTTAGAAAAAAAGTACATTTGTTTGAATGTTTCAAACATTAATTAAAAGAGCACAAGCATGCTGTTAACAAACAAAATTCTAGCCGGGCGGTGGTGGCACACGCCTTTAAATCCCAGCACTTGGGAGGCAGAGGCAGGAGGATTTCTGAGTTCGAGGCCAGCCTGGTCTACAAAGTGAGTTCCAGGACAACCAGGGCTACACAGAGAAACCCTGTCTCGGAAAACCAAAAAAAAAAAACAAACAAACAAACAAAATTCTGAGCATGACTTACTAATCATCTTTAATATTTACAATACCTTTCACTGGTATTCTGAGACAGCCACGTGGGACAAGGATCAAATGCAGCCTCACAAAAGAAAGGCAAACACCCTTCCAACTTGGATTTCTAACACTCTCCTTCACGGGATCTTTCTTGTTTTGGCAATACATAAATACTACTTATTTGTGTGCTATGGTGAGAAAATAGGTCTTTTTCTTAAAAGCCAGATAAGGTTAGGAATGTAATTCAGTGCTACAGTGAATTACTTGACATGTATAAGACTCTTGGTACTGCCCCAAGGAAAAAACAAGCAGCAAACAAAAACCAACTGGATAGCTGGTAGAACTTTCATCCTAAAATTACAGGTTGAGGTATGGGTTGGAAGGTAGGGGTGCAAGTGCGTGCACATGCATGTGTGCGTGTGTGTGTGTGTGTGTGTGTGTGTGTGTGTGTGTGTAGGTAAGTTACAGATGTAAAATTTTAGTCAATACTTTAACCCACAGATTTTCAGATGTTTGATAGATCCTGAGACTGTTAACTTTATTAAAAGTACTGTTTCTTACCACACCCCCAACAACTATGATGCCCATGGAGGTTCTAGACGTGAGGGACGCCAATCCTGTGATCAGGGTGATCATGAGCTCTTCCTGGGCTGCATTATCCGGTGTTGCTGGATTAGAAGGAGCAGTAGGAGTTGAAGCTAAAGACCTAGGGACCTAATGGATTTAGGAGAAAAAAAAAACAAAATAGTTAAATTTATAAAGTTGTTTGTTTTTAAAAATTAAACAAACTATGGGGGGGGGGAGATTCCAAATAATGAATACAACACAAATAAACAAATAAAAATATGCTGGAAGTTCTTTTTGAGGGAGTGGGGTGGCAGGATAAAAGAGGGGTAACTAGGTCACCAGGCTAGCCTAGAACTCATACTCAAAGTCGTCCAGCCTCAGGTGTCGGACTGCTGAGATTACAAATGTGCACCTTCACAAGAATTATTTTCTATAATGTGGACTAATGAACAACAAATTTAACAGCAAATTAATAGGAATTAAAACTTTTTTAGATTAACTTTTCTTATGTTTAATTAAGCATGTATGTAGTATACCCCAAGGCTAGAAGTTACAGGCAACTGTGAGCTGCCTAATGTGGGTGCTCAGAACTCTGAGAAAGTAGTAAGCACTCTTAACCACTGGACTAACTCTCTAGCTAATTCCATCTCCCAGGAATTAAAACAATGTTTATGAGTTGAAGAAAGAGCATAGTAGTATACTGTGTGCTCAGCACATGCAATGCTTTGGCTTAAATTTTAGCATTAAAACAAGCAAACATTAAATCAAAAGCATAATCATTAAAACAAGCAAAAGCCCAGGTAAGTTAAACTTGAAAATGAAACCCTGGGGCCAATGAGAGAGCACAGTAGGGAAAGTACTTTCAGCCATGCCTGACCATCTGACTTTGATACTCAGAACACACACACACACACACACACACACACACACACACACGGCAGACAGAGAACCAACTATTCCAAGTTACCCTCCAACCTCCACACTCTTATTGTCATGTTTGATCATCTCCAAAACAGACATGAAATCAAGATGATAAAACATTTAACGAATAAAAACCTTTAGCTGGTGTGATGCCTCCTGCCTGCAATTCTAGCACTCGAGAGGCTGAGGTAGGAGGATTGCCAAAACAGGGCCACTCTGAGACCTTGTCTGAAAAAAATCTACCACCACAACAAACCAACTTTTTAAACTTCAGAGAACACCAAAGAATATTAAAAGATAAGCCACACACTAGAAAAATATATTTGGAAATCACCTACTTACAAAGTAATCTTACATGCAGAAAATAGAAAGAATCCCTAAAATGTAATAGTGGCCAACTAGTACAACTAAAATATTTTTCAAAAGAAGAACACAAAGGGCTTATTTAATAAGCATAAGAAAATGTGTTCAAAGTCAGTCATTAGGAAAATGTAAGGCAAACCCGCCATGAGATGCCAGTTCACACTAAGCAGGGTAAGACAGACAATAAATACGGTTGTCAAGGACACCTAGAAAACCAGTGCCTTCACAGCACTGGCTGGTAGGATGAACAGTGGCAGGTAGGACTACCTTGGAAATCAAAAAGAGAAACATAAAGGCTAGGTATGACGCTCACCTGTGATCCCAATGCTCAGGAGGCTGAAATAGGAGGGTCATTAAGTCTAAGGCCACCTGGGCTACAAAGTAAGATCCTGTCTACATACCTAAAACAGCAGGGCCTGGTGGCACAACTCCCAGCACTTGGAAGATAAAGGCAGGAAGATCATACATTCAAGGACTGACTGACTCACACACAAACAAACACACACACACACACACACACACACACACACAGAGAGAGAGAGAGAGAGAGAGAGACAGAGACAGAGACAGAGAGACAGAGAGAGAACAGGAAAGAAGGGCAGAAGGGACAGAGGGAGGGACACAGGTAGGACAGAAGAACAGAAAATTCTTATAAAAGGAATATACCTCATTTACTAAATGGACAAACATGGCCTGGAGTACCTGAGAAGCTATAATGCACATTCACTCGAGGCCACATGTGCAAACCTATATGATAACACATGTGCACACTCACAACATTTTCTAAAGTAGCTTCTATGCAGCACTATTCACAATAGCTGCTATCACACCAAGGTAGTTGTCCAGCAATGAATCATTGTATTAAGAAAAATGTAGTTTTAGCTGGGTGGTGGTGGTACACGCCTTTAATTCCAGCACTTGGGAGGCAGAAGCAGGCAGATCTCTGTGAGTTTGAGGTCAGCCTGGTCTACAAATTGAATCCCAGGACAGCCAACCAAACATCCAAACAAAAAACAAAAAAGAAAAATGTTTTTTGTGAAGGCTACATAATAGCCTTTATTGAAGATGTAATGTCTCAAGAATAGTTTTTAATACAGTGTGCACCCCTCAAAAATAAAGAAAAAAATGTGGTTTATATATGCAATAGATTTTTTTAACCATAAAGAATGAAGTATGTCTTTTGAAGAAAAATGGATAAAGCCAGAGAACCATAGTACATGCATAAATCTGTTTTAGAAAGACAGGTACTGGGTGCCTTTTCTCAGTGGTGGGTCCTGGACACTACGGTGTGTGTGTGTGCTTCACATGTACACTGGGAACATGCAAGTAGAAGCAAGAGTGTCTAGGACAAAGGGACCACTGGAAAGGCAGACTGAGAGCAGGGTGGGCACTGAGTACTGGGGAAGGCAAGCAAGAGGCCAGGAACCTTTGAGTGAGTATAAATGGGTAGCTGTATATAAAAATTATCAGCCGGGCGGTGGTGGTGCACGCCTTTAATCCCAGTACTTGGGAGGCAGAGGCAGGAGGATTTCTGAGTTCGAGGCCAGCCTGGTCTACAGAGTGAGTTCCAGGACAGCCAGGGCTACACAGAGAAACCCTGTCTCGAAAAACCAAAAAAAAAAAAAATTATCTTAACATTGCTCAGATCTGAGACCCCAGTCACCAGCACCCCCCATACTCCCCCACCCCCATCTCTCCCTGTCGCCACTGATGCCGAGTGTTTGCAGGCTTCTTTGGTGGCATCTTTCTTGCACAGCCAGCCACCACACTGCGGGCCACATGAAGGAGACATAGAATCTGCTCCAGTACTCAGCCATCTGGAGTGGAGTGCTACAGCACTTGTACTTTGAAGGTGAACCTTGACATCCTAAGTGGCCTAGGCCCAGACACCTGAGACATCGCAGAAAATGTTCAGAAGCAAATCCAAATTAACAAAATTGGTTAGTGGTGAACCCAGAAATATGAATGGTGACCTGCTATAAATGGGCAAGAGGAATCTTGGAGAACAAAAATGTTGTTTTTTTTTTTTAATAACTGTATGTTGAATTATGTGTATGTATATGGAGAGACCATGTGCCCATAAGTGCAGGTGCCTACAAAGGCCAGAAGAGCGTATCAGATGCTGGGAAACTAGAGCTACAGACAGTCGTGAACTACCCAGTGTGAACGCTGGAAAGCAAACACAGGCTCTGTGGAAACAGTATGAACTCTAAATCAATCACTGAGCCATTTCTCCAGCCCCAACAGAAATGCTTTAAGACTCGATTATGTTAATCCCAGCACTTGGGAGGCAGAGGCAGGTGAATTTCTGAGTTCAAGGCCAGCCTGGTCTACAGAGTGAGTTCCAGGACAGCCAGGGCTACACAGAGAAACTGTCTTGAAAAACAAAAAAAAGACAAAAAAAAAAAAAAGACTTGATTATGGGGATGACTATTTTTATGATTAGCATTAATATGCATGTATATGTAACTATGTGAGTGTAGGACATGTGAGTGCAGGTACTTAGGAGGCCAGAAGACCCTGCCAGATCCCTTACATGTGGTCCTAAGACACCCAAGGTGGGTGCTGAGAAGTTACTGAGGTTCTCTGCAAGAGCAAGAAGTGCCTCTAACTGCTGAACCATTTCTCTGGCATCTGGGGAGGTGGTTTTATACTCCATAAATTTCCTCAAAAATTGACAAAATTTAAAGCTTATTCTAATTTATTTTTAAAAAAAATACAAATTTCTTGGTCATAAAGATGGCACAGAGGGTAAAGGCACTTCCTGCTAAGTGACCTGAGTTCAAGCCCAGAAGCCACAGGCAGAAGCAGAAAACTGACTCCTCCATGTCCCCTGACCTTCTTGTGGAACCTCCATGCACAGGAACATACAGGTCTATGTTAATGGGCAAGCGAAACCCAGCTCAGAAGAGGCTTTATGAGACAGACATACACAAATAAATGGGCCAATTCAAACAATCCAGCTCTATAAGAGAAATTCGCATAAACAACCCAAGAGTTGTAACTGGAAGAATCAAGGTACGTACCTGAAAGATCGGCTCTGACAGCCCGAGCAGCACCCTCTGTGCATTTGTAGAACCCAGGAATCGATGTACAAGGGAAGACCAGCCCAGGGAAAACTGAAACACAATGTCCTCTTGAAAATCTGAACACAGCTTGTGGCAATTGAGATCATAACTGAGATCAAACTTTTTGCAAGGGATTAACGTATGAAGTTTATTCTGTATATCAGCTGGAAGTAGTGGCTTTAAGTTTTCTGGAAAAAAAAATTGTATTCATTTTTAACAAACAGTAGTATGTAATGTATTATGTAATGTCTTGCCTTCCAAGCAATGCACCCAAATGAAAATAAACCTTTATGAAAGATGTGGGGAGAGACGAACAGAGCGGGGAAGGCAGGCAGGCTACATGTGACCCCGCAGTTGTGAATATTACCGATGATTTCTTGCTGAGACTGAAGAATGGAGGCATTGACTTCATTGGTGCACCGATCAGCCAAATTTCTTCCCATGCCATCTTCTATGTGTTTATTTAATTCCTGTCAATAATGATTGTAAATGTGCATGTTATTTTTTCCATAGAAAGTAGGTAGATTTTATAAGACTGTCCAAATGATCTTTTGGGTGGGTGCCTCACATTTGCTAAGCACGTGCTTGACCACTGAGCCCCATCCCCAGTCCCTCTGCAATGTTACATGTGAGACAGTGTGCACTTATTGCCAAGGCATGGGAGCTGTCATCTGTATACAGACTGCCAAGAATGCACTGAAATGGCCAAGTTCACTAAACACACCAATGAAGAACAGAGCAAGAAAGCAGCCTCAAAATGAACGATTAACAACTTTAACTTACACTCTTATACACTTTCAGTACACTGGGGGTAGGATGAAACTCAGAACAAAACTCATCAACCAAAACAGACAGTCGACATATTTCATCCGTCATTGCACAAGAAACCTGAAAACATTAAAAAAAAAAAACAAAACAAAACTCAGAGTTAAACATTAAAGTAATTCATAGCCAGCCAGGCTGCAAAACAAGACACCCCCTCAAATAGACAAACAAGATAAAAATTTAAAAGGATTACCAGTACTCAGAATACAAAACTAGGGGACATAGATTCAGTTGAGGTAAGAGACAGACAGCATTGTAGTACTAACACATACTGCAATTTCCAGACATGGTGACAGTGACAGTATCGTTACCTTGTTTGCCACCTCCTCTGTGACCTCCTTGATCTTCTTCTTAACATCCAGTGTTAAAAGGTTCATCTGGTTTCGGATAAAGTCCAGTCTATCGATTTGGTCTTCCCTCTCTTCCATTGAATAAACCCTATTTTATTATGAAGAGTGATCAATACTTAGGGCATGTTAAAGTCCTAACGCAATTAATTAAGCAAGGTCATTCATTTATATTTGGAACCATTAATTAGCATCACACACACACACACACACACACACACACAAAGCAATCCTGTATTAAAGTCTGAAAGGACTATAATTGCATTTAAATCCTTCAAGTAGATGGTTATGGTTCAACATAAATGATCTTGACTCTTTAGATTTACCTGCATCCTACAAAAAGAAACAAAAAACAAAAAAACCAAAGAACAAAAAACAAACAAAAAACAAAAACACCCCACAAGGTTTCTAAGTCTCTACACAGGACAATTAAAACAGGAACTCACCAACAACTCAGTAAGCAAGTGGAGCAAACAGAACAGTGGGAAGCCAAGGCTCCCTTGGTTACCTATGCACTCGACATGAGTGGGTATTAAAGAGATGGTGTGGCCCACAAAGCCTACCATATCTACTGTCCCTACCATATCCTCCCTGTGGGAGGTCTGTGGACCCCTGCACAACAGGAAAACTAGGACCTCAGAGCTTTTCAAGAAAACCAACAGCATTCGCTTGCAGACATTGTCCTTGAATCATATCTTTGTGCGTTATTTGGTCCAATGTCGCATGTCATAAAAGATGAAGTAAGTTGAGTAGACTACACAGGGTGGGAGGTGTTCTCAGCAAAAATACACTTTCAAAACTTCAATTTTAAGGCCAGTGGAAGAAAGCTTATAATCCCTGTTTGGGAGGCTGAGGCATGAGGAGTGCCAGGAGTTTTAGGCTAGACTCTATCTCACAAACATTCTTCAATTTTACCATTTACTTTAATCTTTCCCAAAAGTAATACACAGATTCAATGCAATCCCCATCAAAATCCCAACTCAATTCTTCATAGAGTTAGAAAGAGCAATTCAAAAATTCATCTGGAATAACAGAAAACCCAGAATAGCTAAAACTATTCTCAAGAGTAAAAGAACCTCTGGGGGAATCAGTATCCCGGACCTCAAGCTGTACTACAGAGCAATAGTGTTAAAAACTGCATGGTATTGGTACAGTAACAGACATGTAGATCAATGGAACAGAATTGAAGACCCAGAAATGAATCCACACTCCTATGGTCACTTGATCTTTGACAAAGGAGCTAAAACCATCCAGTGGAAAAAAGATAGCCTTTTCAACAAATGGTGCTGGCTCAGCTGGAGGTCAACATGCAGAAGAATGCAAATTGACCCATCCCTATCTCCTTGCACTAAGCTCAATTCTAAGTGGATCAAAGATCTCCACATAAAACCAGACACACTGAAACTAATAGAAGGGAAACTAGGGAAGAACCTTGAACATATGGGCACAGGGGAGAATTTCCTGAACAGAACTCCAATAGCTTATACTCTAAGATCAAGAATAGACAAATGGGACCTCATTAAATTACAAAGTTTTTGCAAGGCAAAAGACACTGTCAAAAAGACAAAGCGGCAACCAACTAACTGGGAAATGATCTTTACCAACCTTACATCCGACAGAGGGCTAATATCCAAGATATACAAAGAACTCAAGAAGTTAAACTCCAGAGAGGCAAGTAACCCTATTAAAAAATGGGGTACAGAGCTAAACAAAGAGTTCTCACCTGAAGAATATCTAATGGCTGAGAAGCACCTAAAGAGATGTTCATCATCCTTAGTCATTAGGGAAATGCAAATCAAAACAACCCTGAGATTCCATCTCACACCAGTCAGGATGGCTAAGATCAAAAACACAGGAGACAGCAGTTGTTGGCGAGGATGTGGAGAAAGAGGAACACTCCTCCACTGCTGGTGGAATTGCAGGCTGGTACAACCACTCTGGAAAGCAGTCTGGCGGCTCCTCAGAAAACTGGGCATGACACTTCCGGAGGATCCGGCTATACCACTCCTGGGCATATACCCAGAGACTTTACCTGCATGCAATAAGGACACATGCTCCACTATATTCATAGCAGCCTTATTTATAATAGCCAGAAGCTGGAAAGAACCCAGATGTCCCTCAACGGAGGAATGGATTCAGAAGATGTGGTATATTTACACAATGGAATACTACTCTGCAATTAAAAACAATGAATTCACGAAATTCCTAGGCAAATGGTCAGAACTTGAAAATATCATCCTTAGTGAGGTAACCCAATCACAAAAGATCACACATGGTATGAAGTCACTGATAAGGGGATATTGACCCAGAATCTCAGAATACCCTAGACACAATCAGCATATCAATAGATTTCTAAAAAGATGGAAGGAGAGACCCCTGGTCCTGGAAAGACTGGATGTAGGGGAACGCCAGGACAGAGTAATGAGAGGGGGTTGAACGGAGAAAAGAGGGAGGGAAGGGGGCTTATGGGACTTTCGGGGAGGGAGGAAACGGGAAAGGGGAAGTGATTTGGAATGTAAATTAAAAAAATAAAATAAAATAAAATTAAAAAAAAAAAAAAAAAAAAAAAAAAAAAGAAAGACATGTAGTCTAAAATGGCCTCAACCCAAACACTTCCCACCTCAGCCTCAGCAGGGCTGGGATTACAGGTGTGTCCCATGTCTGGAAGGGTGTGAGGGTTCAGTACCTTCACATCCTATTTCCAAGTTTACAGAAGGACTGCAAATTCTGAATGTAAACAGAGCATCACCTGGTTTGGAATTCTTCACATGATTCTGCTTGAAGACCATCTTCCTCTGCCATGAAGACACTCTAAAACTACTCATTTTAAAGTCATAATTCATACACAGCCATCCAAGGAAGGTCACAGAGTAAATAATCATCTTCCAGTGTTCATTAAAAAAACACACAGCAGGCACAAGTAAAATCACAAAACTGGTCTTAGTGCTAAAGTATCCCCCATACCACTGCAAGCCTCAGTCCTGAAGGCTTGACATAATGACAGTAACCTGGGGTCATAATAAAGGGGTGCCTACCTCTTCTCTGCTGCTGCCACGTTTACTGAGTCCAGTATGTTTTTCACAGTGTCTAGTATCTGTTTAGCTCTGATAGTGTGCTGTTCAAACTTTGTTTTCACTGCTGACTGCGAGATACACTCCTGCGAGGGGCCCAAGCCATAACACATTACTGCAATTCCATCCCAACAGTTTCAGGAATTCAAACACAAAAACTTGCTGATTTAACTTAAACCAAAACCCAAAGGAAAGACAAAACAAATCGAATGATAAAACACAACTTAAAACCCCAAAGGAAGAGCTAAGCAGCAAGTTTCTAGTTTGTGCATCTTCACACAGTAATGTGCAGTGGGGTGACTATACAGCAAATAATAAATGAATAAACAAACAAACAAATAAATGGCACTCTTCTCAGGGTCATAGCTGGCCCCGTGTGAATTACCCATCTGATTTCTAGTCTGCTCATCTTTTAACTGTTTGCTTGTAATATATAATCAAATAAAATCTGAGTTTTAGAATTCTTTGTGGTACTTTAGAATTCTTCTTTTTAAATGACTTAGATAACATGACAACACACCTAAGGTTACTGAACAGAATATCTAAGGATTACTATATGAGCAGTTCAAATTACTGTTAACCACTTAGTATTTTAAAATATACAGAGAACCACATGCAGCTCTCTCAGAGACCATGAGACGGTAGCACAGCGCACAGGCCTAAAGGACACTCAGTTTGACTGTCTCACCTGCAATGTAGCTGTACTAAATCAGTCAGTGTCTCCTGACAAGAGTTCCCAGCCCCACCTTTTTCTTTTTGTTCTAGGGTGTGTGTGTGTGTGAGTGTGTGTGTGTGTGTGTGTGTGTGTGTGTTGGTGTTTTGAAGTACGTTGGTGTTTTGAAGTATGTTTTACTCTGTAGCCTATGCTGGCCTCCAGCTCACAGCAATCCTCCTGCCTCAGCTTCCCAAGTGCTATGGTTATAGGCAAGAATCACTATTTCTGGTTCTTCTTAAAGATTTATTTATTTATTTTATGTATATGAGTACACTGTAGCTATCTTCAGACACACCAGAAGAGGGCATCAGATCTTATTATAGATGGTTGTGAGCCACCATGTGGTTGCTGGGAATTGAACTCAGAACCTCTGAAAGAGCAGCCAGTGCTCTTAACCATTGAACCATCTCTCCAGCCCTCAATTTTTAATATATGTAATATGTCATACAATGTTTAAAATTTTCATCATCAAAAATTAACAAAATTGTTACAACTACCCTCATTTAATTTTTATTTCCAAGAAAGCAAAATTCTGCACTGATATAACCTTTGAGAACTTGAAGTACTTAGAAAAAAGACTACACCATCTTTGAACAATGTTCACATGGCATCAGCAAGTACAACTTGCTTATAGAAAATGTTCTTACTTTCTATTTCTACGGCATTTTTAAAATCTCGATCATACAATTCTCTAGTGCTATGACTCTATCTTTTTTAATATACATATTTATTATATATATCCTAAATATGTATATTACATATATAGCTAAGATAATTTGTGGTAATTACTTCTCGAAGCTCACTACTATTCCTCTGTCAAATAAGCAGCTTTCAAAGCTTGAAAGCGTCCTTAAAAGAGTACTTATTCAATACTCTAGTTCTGTGCTCTTACACTGAAATCATCTGTATGCTACATGTTCATTGAATGTACTATTCACAACATGTATTAAGTCTCCTGTCTCTAAAAATTACCTGTGTGTCACTCAGAAAAAGTCTATAATCTTGTGCTGTGTAGCTCTTTCTTCAATGTTTGTTTGAGGTATGGTAAAGAGACCGATTGCATTCTTTAGGCCGAGAACATGAAAGCATTTCCTTTAGTCCACGGCTTGTAATGATGGCAGTCGTTCCCCAGTCAGCTAGCTGTGCTTTTCCTCATGAATTGCACCTAAGCATCACTCATTCTCACTAAACTTCTACTGGCAAGCAAGTGGCCCTGCTCCTGTTCTATGAGGCTAAAGCAGAGACTCTCTGGACACATCCTTCATTAGAACCTCTAACCATTACCCAACTGTAAGCAACTGACTTATAAGCTACTGATCTTTAAACGGTTAAACTCAGTTTTACTCTAAGTAACTGCCTGTAAATGTGCCAAACCAATTTCCCCAAAATTATAACAAAAGCATAAAAGTAATTTTAAGAGAAAAAAATGAACAGAAATGTTCCTCGATGAAGTAGATCTAGATGTCAGCAATGAAGACCCAGCTCACAGAAGGCAGCACAGTGTTAGAGCTGGACTAGACGGAGTGAAGAGGCCTGCAGCTGCCAGGCCCAGGAGGCTCCGACTCAGGTCACGCAACGGTGAGCAAATACAGTCCACAGAAAGTCCTAACACTCCTGAAGGAACATGTTTTCGCTAGGAGTGCACAAGTACACTTTGCAGAGTTACTTTATCAGGACCTCTGTAACTTTGCAAGAGGTTAAAAAACACTGACCAACTTCTCAATTCCATCTTGTTAGAATATTCTATAGACTTTCAAATTAAAAACTGAGAACCAAATGATAAGCACGGATCAGTTAGTTTTCTGATTTCTTATTAACATCCAAAGAAGTCAGTTTATTAATAATTTACAATTACAAGCACTCAAGAATGCTATTTTAGTATGTTTTAAACTGAAAGTACAAAAGAGAGGATGAACTTAACTCTTACCTAGATGTACCATACAGGAAGATATACACTATTTTTATACATACATGCACACACACAATTTGTTTGTTTAAAGAAACAGTCTCACTGTTTCTCACTAAATTGTCTAGGATAGCCCTAAAACTCTGGGTTCAATGAATCTTCTGACTTAGCCTCCCCAGTAGCTCAAACTAATTAAAGGTCAAGTCTCTAGGCTCTCACTACCAAACACCAAGCTCAGGGTCACACCTGTGTCTCCAGTACTTTGAAGGTTATGGTGGCAGGATTATTCAAACCCAGGAATTCAAGGCCAGCTTAACATAGAGACCTTGACCCCCACCCCCCCAAAAAAAACCATTAACACTTGTCTTTTTAAACAGGGGGACATTCAAGGTCAGCCCTTTCTGAAAAGGAAAGGAAAGAGGAGGGGAGGGGAGGGGAGGGGAGGGGAGGGAAGGAAAGGGAAGGAGAGGAAAGGAAAGGAAAGGAGAGGAAAGGAAAGGAAAGGAAAGGGGAAAGAGGAGGAGAGGGGAAACACACTTCCTCCCTCACACAGCAAACCCATGAAGAGTAGATGGTGACATGTCTGTGCAAAGAGTATGTCCTCGTAGTAAGACCACTCGTGTGCACATTTAAAAGGTAAAACCTTTACTCCAGGTGGCTTTCAAGCCTTGTTTAACTCAATAGTCTATCTGTTAAAAATACTTAGCTCCTGAATCAAATTAATCCCACGGCAAAGATCCAACTAATTCTGGTGCTGTAGGAGTGGAACGGAGCTAGCTGTGGCAGCTAATAGCACACACTGCTCCTGCACAGGATCCCAATCGGATTCCCAGCATCATGTCCGATGGTTCACAAGCACCTGTGACTTCAGCTTCACGGAGAACTCACACCTCTGTCCGCTTTGGGCACCTGTAATAACATACTCACTCACTCAATACATCACTGTCTTGAAAAAATGAAATACAAACAAATAAAGCAAACTGAGCAAGCCAGGGGAAGCAAGCCAGTAAGCAGTGCTTCTCCATGGTCTCTGCATCAGCTCCTGCCTCCAGGTTCCTAGTTTGAGTTCCTGCCCTGACTTCTGTCAGTGATAAGAGTCTGATCTGAGAGCTGTAAAATGAGAAGTCTTTCCAGTTTGCTTTTGCGCATAGTGTTTTAGCACAGCCAAAGAAAGCCCATGCAATGGTGGTGTATGCCTTTAATCCCAGTATTTGGGAGGCAGAGGCAGGCAGATTTCTGAGTTCAAGACCAGCCTGGTCTACAGAGTGAGTTCCAGACAACCAGGGCTACACAGAGAAACCCTGTCTCGAAAAACCAAAAAAAAAAAAAAAAAAAAAACTTAAATAAAGTATTAAGATGATGGAATGATAAAATTCATCAAAAGCCTACAAAGAAAAAACAGTACTGAATTATTGTTTAAACTGTAAAACAGTTTCAAATATAAAGAGAAAATGCATATAAAGGCAATATTGAGTGATTATAACACATATGCACACACACAAACACACAATCAGGAAATGAACAAAAATCTAAACACTGGAGTTTTAACAATTCTTTTATCAATAAGAAAATATCAATAATAAAAACTAGTTTAATTATTAAAATAATAATTAAAAACTATGTCAGGCTGTGGTGGCGCAAGCATTTAATCCCAGTACATGAAAGACAAAGGCAAGCAAATTTCTGTGAGTTCAGGGAGAGCCAGGGATATCAGAGAAACCCTATCTCAAAAAACAAAAACCTACCAACAGAAGGTGAAGAGAGAAGGAAATAGGAGAGAAGGATTAAAAGTGATTAAAATATATTATGTAAAAGTATAAAACTGTCAAACAATTTTTAAATTATTTTTTAAAAACTAAAACATGGGACTGGAGAAATGGCTCAGTGGTTAAAAGCACTGACTGCTCTTCCAGAGATCCTGAGTTCAATTCCCAGCAACCACATTGTGGCTCACAACCATCTGTAATGAGATCTGATGCCCTCTTCTGGTTGTGTGTCTCAAGACAGCAACAGTGTACTCATATATAATAAATAAATAAATCTTATTTTAAAAAAAAAGCAAAATAACTAAAACGTAATCCCAGCACTTAGGAGGCAAATGCAGGCAGGTTTCTGTGATTGTGAGGCTAGCCTGGTCTACACAATGAGCTTCAAGCCAAGTAGAGCTAATGCGTTCCCTATTTCAAAAGAAAAAATAAATAAATAAAAGCGAAGAGAATAAAGATAGTAAAAACTAAACTGGACACTGTAACCCACAGAATATACCCAAAGCTAAACCCACAGGCATAAACCTTTTCTTAAAAGCAAAAGCAAAGACCAATTCAACCGAGAAATCTTAAGTTACCAAACTGATTTTAAAAAGAAATGCCTGGGCTAAAGAGGGTCTGTGCTTAAGGGTACATACTGCTCTTGCATAGGACCCAAACTTGGTTCTCAGAACCCAAGTCAGGTGGCTAAAGCCACCTGTAACTACAGCTGCAACGTATGACACCACCTGCTGGCCTTCAAACCACACACACACACACACACACACACACACACACACACACACACACACACACGGGGGAGGGAGGGAGGAGAGGGAGAGAGGAGAGGGAGATGCAGGAAGGGAGAGGGAGAGAGGGAGATGCAGGGAAGGAGGGAGAGGGAGAGAGGGAAAGAGGGAGGTCAACACTAAAAAAACAACTTTTTAAAAAGGCACCGGGGATGGAGCTCAGTGTTAGAAGCACTGCCTAGCACAGCACTACAAATTATGTGTATGTGTGTGTGCACGTGTACAGATTTATGGATATTCCTAAATCAGACTGTTATCACAACTTGGGAACTTTGCATATATATACTCTTAGGCCAACCTTAGGTCAATCAGAACATCTTCTCTGGGAAGATCAGGAGCCTGTGTTTTTCAAGGCACCCTGCCCCAAATTCTGCTATCAGCTAGGTTTGGGAACCAGTGCTCTACAATACAAGAGCTGTGCTTTTCAGTTCCATCTCTTCCAGAAGACATTGTAGGGAATCAAGGTGTGAACCATGAGCACAGGTGGAGAGCAGAACGGCGTTTGACTGGTTGGTAAAAGAAAGCAACATATATTTGGAGGGGACGGCTGGAAAATAACTAAAAACTAAAAGGGCTCACAACCTCTATTCCACACAGATGAATAACTGATAAGGTCAGGTTCATAGATTTTTCAGCAGAAGTGGAAAAGATAATGGTCTTTGAGGGGCTAGGACTTATGTATCCAATGGCTTGGTCTGAGAGTCCTATTGATAGCCAGGGGTCTCTTACAAAAGCAGCAGATACTGATCCCTTCATCTGCCTAATGGACTTCTTCCTCTCACAAATTAAAGATTGGGGAATAATATGCAAAAAGTCAGCGTGCTATACTCTTCATTCATAGCCTCTATTACGGCAATTACTCCTCCTAGGGAGTGACTGTGGACAGTCCTCTAATTCTGAAGCATTAGGGAAAGCAGAACTAGAGTAAGCAGGGCTTGCATAAGTTCTTAGAATGTCAACATCCAAACAACATTTCATCTGAACAAGCATGAGTTTTCATTTTGGGAAAAATTAAATGCCTACAACCCAAGATCAATTCCCTCTGCGCAGCCTAGCACTTTTTATCATCTTGACCCGATCCAGGGTCATCTATGAGGAGGGGAATTTAATTCAGAAAATGCCTACATCAGATTGGCCCATGGGCAGTGTGTAGGGCACTTTCTTTATGGATGACTGACATATGAGTGCCCAGCCCAAAGTGGGCAGTGCCATCCTTGGACTGCATTGTCCTGGATTGTAGAAAAAGCAAAGGAAACTAGGCTCACACCTTTAATCCCAGCACCCAGCAGGCAGAGGCAGATGGATCTCTGAGTTAAAGAGCAGCCTAGTCTACAGAGTGAGATCCAGGACATCCAGGGCTGCACAGAAACCCTGTCTTGAAAAAATGAAATACAAACAAATAAAGCAAACTGAGCAAGCCAGGGGAAGCAAGCCAGTAAGCAGTGCTTCTCCATGGTCTCTGCATCAGCTCTTGCCTCCAGGTTCCTAGTTTGAGTTCCTGCCCTGACTTCTGTCAGTGATAAGAGTCTGATCTGAGAGCTGTAAAATGAGAAGTCTTTCCAGTTTGCTTTTGCGCATAGTGTTTTAGCACAGCCAAAGAAAGCCCATGACTCCCTTTCTGCTCAGTGTTGCACATATATCAGCCCTTTCCACACTGTGGCGCTTTCCTATTAAACTTCTGAAGTACCAGAGCCACATCAGAAGTATTTTTATATTCTTACACTTGTTCAAAATATGTGGCACAAAATGAGAATTAGCAAGTGGCAATACAGTGTAAAAATGCAAGATAATTTTGTCAAAGGGCATTCTCAATGTTCTTTCTTTTTTGGTACAATGCTCTTCACAGAGACAATAACAGGCCTCACTTTGTCCCCCCCAGCTCCCGAGACAGGGTTTCTCTGTGTAGCCCTAGTTGTCCTAGAACAAGATCAGGCTGGCCTTGAACTCAAGATGCCTGTCTTTGCCTCCTGAGTGCTGGAATTAGAGGCGGCAGAGCCACCGATGGACAACCATCAACTGTTCCAACAGCAATTACTGTTTGCTCTTGCTTCACATGAATACAAGGATACCATTCATTGCACAACACATGCAATACTAGACCCACTTTCTCATTTATAAACATAAAAGCAAAACACATCTTTCCCAATTCTTACAGGTCATTCTTTCTGCAGGGGCTTCTTTTCTTCAAATCTTTCTTGTTTCACTTGCTGTTGTCAGGACTACACTTAATCACAGCAGAGGTTATTGACAAAGGCAGACAATGAAGACTATAGTACTCTCTGATCCATGCCATTTATAAGCCAGTAGTAACTAAATTCCTACCTCAAAAGTTTGTTCAAAATTTTGAAACTCCTGTAATCTTGCCTGAAATCCTTCTGCAAGTGCCCCACCTGTAACATAGGGAAAAAATTGATTTCATTTGTTGTTTTTCTTTTGTGAGACAAGATCTCACTACGCAGCCCATGCTACCTTGAGTGACCATCGCTGCCTTTGGGAAAGATTTTTTTAATCTAACATAATAGACTTCCTTTACCCATGACACAGATGTTCCAAAATTCCCCATGGCTACTGGAAATGGCAAAATATAAACCCTGAATTATACTATGTGTATTAGTTTGGCTGCCTTCTATTGCTGTGATAAGACACCATAATCAAACCCAACAGCATGGGGAGTAAATTTGGCTTACTTGTTCCAATCACACGCCATCACAAAGTTTAGTTAGGGCAGGAACTCAAGTAGGAAACAAAGCAGATGCCATTGAAGACAGCTGTTGACTGGCTTGCTCTCCATAGCTTGCTCAACTGGCTTTCTTATACTACCCAGGACCACTTACCTCCCCAAGGGTGGCACAATCCATGTCAATCACTAATCAAGAAAATGTACCAGAGACATGCTCACATGTTAACCTGATAGAGACATTGCTTCAATTGAAGTTTCCTCTTCCCAAATTTCTTTTTGCATCTTTGTAGTTTTACAGATTTGTTCTGACGGTAGAATCTAACAAACTTTACTAAGTCAAGCATTTCACCTAAAGGAAGTCCATTATGGCATGCACTGGGTGAGACTAAACTGCCTGCACCAGAAGGCACTCTCCATTTGGACCATTCTTCAGTACAATAAGAGTTCTTGTTCAATACAGCCGTGCAATAGTGTGCTGGCTCATAACCTTGGGCAATGAGAGAGCTCATCATGCTACTCATAACTGTAGGATTTAGCACTTGCCATATAATAATACTGCACTCAGTTGAGCATAGGTTACTGAAGCTTCAGGAAAGCAGGGGACAAGATAAGATTTTCAGCATGCTATTGTTCTGTTATAATGTTATATATATTGTTCTGTTATAATGTATACATTTAATGTATAATGTTTACATTTAAGAAAGAAATGCTCATTACTACATACCACCTTCTGGCATCCCCTGGGCTTTATGCTTTCTGGAGTTGAGAACTTCCTTGGCTGAAACAAAAAAGATCCGATTCCGAGCTTCCGAAGGACTCACAACCTTGAGCTCTTCTACCAAGAAGTGAAGACATCTTTCCATGTGCTGTCTACGCACCTGCAAGGAGCATGGAAATTTTGGGAATCTTAACAACTTAAACAAAAGATAAAAAATAATAACTGCCGGGCAGTGGTGGCACACGTCTTTAATCCTAGCACTTGGGAGGCAGAGGCAGGTGGATTTCTGAGTTTGAGGCCAGCCTGGTCTACAGAGTGAGTTCCAGGACAGCCAGGGCTACACAGAGAAACCCTGTCTCAAAAAACCAATAAACAAACAAACAAACAAAAATAATAATAATCGCCATTAGCCATGGGTCTGTACACAGTATGCTAAATAGTGACTGTGCTGCTTCAAATGAGAAATGTCTGCTATAGGTGTGGGGATTTAAATGCTTGGTACCTGGGAGGTGGCACTCTTCAGGGAGGCTTAGGAGGTTTGGCCTTGCCAGACCAAGTGTCATAGGGGTGGGCTTTGAGAACTCAAGGCCTCTCTCCCCACTCCCAGTTTGTTTTCTCTGCTTCATGCCTGAGCCCTCAGCTTCTGCTCCAGCTGCCATGCCTGCAGCCATGACAGACCTTTATCCCTCTGGAACCAGAAGCTCAAATATGCTTTCTTCCATAATCTGCTGTGGTAATACAATAGTAATTGTTCCCATATATGTATTAAATGCAGGTAATGTCATAAATGAAGTCTGATCCTTGATGGCAGAAAAATCTCTGCTTAATAGTCTTCCTTTTGAACATCAAATACTACACCCAAGCATTGCAAAACATCACAAACATATATGAACACCTATCTAATTGAATGGGAAAAGTTTTTCCCATTCAAAATTATGGGAATTTTACATATGCATAATATGCACAAATAATATGGATATTAATAATAGTGGCAGGCATGTAAAACCCAAGAAAATGGGTAGTGCTTTTAGTTTTTATGTATGCATGTATGTATGTATGTTTTTCTGAGACAGGGTTTCTCTGTGTAGCCTTGGCTGTCCTGGAACTCACTCTATAGACCAGGCTGGTTTAATCTCAGAAATCCACCTGCCTCTATCTCCCAAGTGCTGGGATTAAAGGTATGCGCTACCACTGCCCAGTGTGCTTTTAGTTTTTAGTTATTTTCCAAACCTCCTTCAGAAGGACTGTTAATACCTTTAAAATCAGGAAGTTAAGTGCTACAGTAAGAATGTGAAATAAAGCCATTGTCTTCATTTTAGATAAAAACTTAAGTCTATTTTCTTAAGAACATGGAACCTGGGACTAGAGAAATGGCTCAGCATAAGAACCTTCACTGCTTTCACAACTATATCAAGCTGCTCACAACCACTAGTGTCTGTAGCTCCAGGGTATCCAGTGCCGTGATCTGGCCTCTTTGGGTACCCACATCAATGAACGCATACCCCTCACACATACGTCCATAAGCATAAAGAAAGCCAACCATGGTGTCAAAAGCTTGTAATCCCAAGTAATCTACTTGGGGGGTAGAAGCAAGAGTTCAAGGTCTATCTTGGGCTATAAAATAAGTTCAAGGCCAGCCTGGGATATTTAAAAAAAACAAAACAAAACAACCCTGTTAGAGTGGGAAAGACAAGGTTGAAGATACCACTACTTGGTGCTTACCCTGTATGCATGAAGTCCTAAGTTTAGTCCCCAGTATCAGAAAAAAATATGAAAAAAAAAACCAAGAAGAAATTTTAAACAACAACAAAACAGGCAATGTATAGCACGCCTTTAATCCCAGCACCCTGAAAGCAGAGGCAGGTGGATCTCTTTGAGTTTGAGGGCAGCCTGGTCTACAGAATGAGTTCCAGCTAGGGGTACACAGAGAAACCCTGTCTTGAAAAACAAATACAAAACAAAGAAATGTTCAAGTGAACATGGAAGCTGGGGCTACCACACAGTTTAGTTAGTAGAATGTTTGCTTGGCACACATGAAGTCCTGGATTCGATTCCCAGCACCATTAATGAAGTGGGTCTGGTGACACATGCAACACTCAGGAGGCTGTAGAAAAGGACAGCTGAGAGCTCAAGGCCACTTAGGCTACAGGGACAAAGTGCCTTATGACATAAAAAAAAAAAAAAAGAAATTTTAAGCTAAAGAGAAACGCTGAGCTAGTGAGCTATTCTGCAAGGATGTCCTAATTCTGCAGTTCCTTAAAGAGCAATGGAACAGGGACTGTGGCTCAGCAGGTAAGAGCACCGCTGCTCTTCCAGAGGACCGGGATTCACTTTAAAGGAACCACATGTTGGCCCACACGTCTTTAACTCCAGGTCCAGGGCTTCTGACACCCTCACACACACACACACACACACAGAGAGAGAGAGAGAGAGAGAGAGAGAGAGAGAGAGAATGCTGTGAATGCTACTACTGATTAAACAGAGAACTAGGAGTTAGTGTTTGTGAAGCTGTTTCTAGGGAAAGTAGGAGGTCAGCGAGGACAGGCCTGCTCCTTTCCCACCTTCCATTCTAGGCCTCCTTGTGGTGAGCTGCTCTTTCTGAGATTTGTACTCTCACCACCAACTGGAGCCCTTGAAACCATGAGTCTCAACTATGTTGTAATGATAATAAAAAAAAATTGACTAACACATATATCAAGTGCCTTTGGGTGTATTGTTTTGTTTTCTTTTGAGACAGAATCTCATGATATAGGCTTGGCTAGCCTGAAACTCACTTTTTTGATCAGGCAAGCCTTAAACTCGGAGATCTACCTCCCTATGTCTTAGAGCTGTGTTTCTCAATCTGTGGGTGACAACTCCTTTGAGATCACACATCAGATATTCTTGATATCAGACATTTACACATTTATAACAGTAGCAAAATTATACTTACAAACTAGCAACAAAATAATTTTAAACTGGGGGTTGCCACAACATGAGGGATTTAAATTAAAGGGTCACAGCATTAGGAAGGTTGAGAACCACTGCTCTACAGTGTTGGGATCAAAAAGCATGCACCACCACACTCCGCTCTTAAATGCCAGATTCTTTCTAAAGTGAGTGAAAGATATAGGCTCAGTATGTAAGAGGTCCTAGGTTCAATCCCCAGCATCATGTACCTGATGGCACACACCTGTGATCACAGCACTGGGGAGGTATACAAAGAAGGACCAAGAGATAAAAGCAAACCGCAGTGAGTTTGAGGCCAGCCTGCACTACAAGAGACTGCATGTCAAAAGCAAAGCAAGAAACCAAAATAGAAAGAGGCTAAAGGCCATGAGGAGTTCTGGGTGTCTGTCAGGTGTGCTCCGAGTTCGACTTGCATTCTAAGGCAGGTGTGTGAAACAGGTGAGAATCCAGAGTCAGGCATTTATGATGCGGGTAGGCATGTTTGTTACATATTTTATACTTTGATAAAAAGTTAAACATGGGGCTAGAGAGATGACTAAGTGGCTAAGAAGACAGCTGCTCTTCCGGAGGACCTGAGTCCAATGCCCAGCAGTCATGTGACAGCTCACACCTGTCTTACAACTCAACTCCAGTTCTACCAATGCCCTACTCTAGTCTCCCCCGGCATCAACCATGTAAGCGGTGCATACACGGAGGCAAAACATACACGGAGGCAAAACATACACACATTAAAAAAAGGGAAACAGCCGGGCGGTGGTGGCGCACGCCTTTAATCCCAGCACTTGGGAGGCAGAGGCAGGCGGATTTCTGAGTTTGAGGCCAGCCTGGTCTACAGAGCGAGTTCCAGGACAGCCAGGGCTATACAGAGAAACTCTGTCTTGAAAAACCAAAAAAAAAAAAAAAGGGAAACAGAAAAAGAAGTTTCAAATTCTGAAACAAGTAGAAGCGTAGTATTCCAGATGCCTATCACAAACCCCTAGAGGTTTTCTAAAACCATACTCTTATGTTTTTTTCTTTTAGTTTGTTCAATCCTGTTTAGTTCAGGGCTAGCCTCAAACTACTGCTTACTTCCCAGCTCATGATGGTTTTGAACTCCTGATCCTCTACCTCAAGCCTGGGATTAGACAGTGTTTCAAGAAACACAGCTATATTCCTATTATTCTCACAAAAGGACATTCACTTCTCAAGACCACCACTGAGGTTACTGTCTGCGCAGACAACAATGTACATGACGGAAGTTCAAAGCAAAGGGAGAGAAACTTACGTCCTCCATATATTCTGGCTCTGAAGCAGAAGCATCCCAACGATTGTTCAGAATAAAGATGTTTGGCTTGGAGAGCCGCTCATTCACCTTATGAAAAAAATGTTTCTCCTGAAAAATACCAAAAACAACACTTTTAAAAAAGTTTTCTATTTACATGGATGCTGATCTGAAGCACAGTGATCTTCAGACCCCTGAGAACACTTACCTTTCCCTCTGAAATCAAAACATAAAAGAGCAGACTTTCCTGCTCTTGCCAGGCTCCCTTAAAATTCAACTAATACTTACCAATCTGTATGTCTAGACCGAAAAACGGCTGTTTGAATAGTAACCCCAAGTGTTACACGTTACTTCAAATCGTGGGTTTTTTTTGTGTTTTTGTTTTGTTTTGTTTATTTTATTTTCTATATTCTTTATTTACATTCCAAATGATTTCCCATTTCCCGGTTCCCCCCTCCCCAAAAGTCCCATAAGCCCTCTTCCCTCCCCCTGTTCCCCAGTCAACCCCCTCCCGCTTCTCTGTCCCCGTATTCCCCTACACTGCTGCAACGAGTCTTTCCAGGACCAGGGGCCTCTCCTTCCTTCTTCTTGGGAATCAACTGATATGTGAATTGTGTCTTGGGTATTCTGAGCATCTGGGCTAATATCCAATTATCAGTGACTGCATACCATGTGTGTTCTTTTGTGATTGGGTTACCTCACTTAGGATGATATTTTCCAATTCTAACCATTTGCCTAAGAATTTCATGAATTCATTGTTTTAAATTGCTGAGTAGTATTCCACTGTGTAAATAATACACCACATCTTCTGAATCCATTCCTCCGTTGAGGGACATCTGTGTTCTTTCCAGCTTCTGGCTATTATAAATAAGGCTGCTGTGAACATAGTGGAGCATGTGTCCTTATTGCATGCAGGGGAAGCCTCTGGGTATATGCCCAGGAGTGGTATAGCCGGATCCTCCGGGAGTGTCATGCCCAGTTTTCTGAGGAACCGCCAGACTGCTTTCCAGAGTGGTTGTACCAGCTTGCAATTCCACCAGCAGTGGAGGAGTGTTCCTCTTTCTCCACATCCTCGCCAACAACTGCTGTCTCCTGTGTTTTTGATCTTAGCCATTCTGACTGGTGTGAGGTGGAATCTCAGGGTTGTTTTGATTTGCATTTCCCTAATGACTAAGGATGTTGAACATTTCTTTAGGTGCTTCTCAGCCATTCGACATTCTTCAGGTAAAAATTCTTTGTTTAGCTCTGTACCCCATTTTTTAATAGGGTTATTTGGGTCTCTGGAGTCTAACTTCTTGAGTTCTTTGTATATATTGGATATTAGCTCTCTGATGGATGTAGGGTTAGTAAAGATCTTTTCCCAATTTGTTGGCTGCCATTTTGTCTGATGGACAGTGTCCTTTGCCTTACAGAAACTTCATAATTTTATGAGGTTCCATTTGTCAATTCTTGATCTTAGAGCATAAGCTATTGGTGTTCTGTTCAGGAAATTTTCCCCTGTGCCCATGTGCTCAAGGCTCTTCCCCACTTTCTTTTCTATTAGTTTCAGTGGGTATGGTTTTATGTGGAGGTCCTTGATCCACTTGAACTTGAGCTTAGTACAAGGAAATAATAGATCAATTTGCATTCTTCTGCATGCTGACCTCCAGTTGAACCAGCACCATTTGTTGAAAAGGCTATTTTTTTTTTCAACTGGATGGTTTTAGCTCCTTTGTCAAAGATCAAGTGACCACAGATGCGTGGGTTCACTTCTGGGTCTTCAATTCTATTCCATTGATCTACATGCCTGTCACTGTACCAATACATTGCAGATTTTAACACTATTGCTCTGTAGTACTGCTTGAGGTCTGGGATACTGATTCACCCAGAAGGTCTTTTACTGTTGAGAACAGTTTTAGCTATCCTGGGTTTTTTTGTTATTCCAGATGAATTTTTGAATTGCTCTTTATAATTCTATGAAGAACTGAGTTGGGATTTTGATGGGGATTGCATTGAATCTGTATATTGCTTTTGGAAAGATGGCCATTTTTACTATATTAATCCTGCCAATTCATGAGCATGGAAGATTTTTCCATCTTCTGAGGTTCTTCGATTTCCTTCTTCAGAGACTTGAAGTTCTTGTCATACAGATCTTTCACTTGTTTGGTTAGAGTCACACGAAGATACTTTATATTGTTTGTGGCTACTGTGAAGGGTGTCATTTCCTAATTTCTTTCTCAGTCTGCTTATCCTTTGAGTATAGGAAGGCTACTTATTTGCTTGAATTGATTTTATATCCGGCCACTTTGCTGAAGTTGTTTATCAGCTGTAGGAGTTCTCTGGTGTTCTTTGGGTCGCTTAAGTATACTATCATATCGTCTGCAAATAGTGATAGTTTGGCTTCTTCCTTTCCAATTTGTATCCCTTTGACCTCCTTTTGTTGTCTAAGTGCTCTAGCTAGAACTTCAAGTACTATATTGAAAAGATAGGGAGAGAGAGGGGGCAGCCTTGTCTAGTCCCTGATTTTAGTGGGATTGCTTCAAGTTTCTCTCCATCTAGTTTGATGTTGACTACCAGTTTGCTGTAAATTGCTTTTACTATGTTTAGATATGGGCCTTGAATTCCTGATCTTTCCAAGACTTTTAGCATGAAAGGATGCTGAATTTTGTCAAATGCTTTTTCAGCATCTAATGAAATGACCATGTGGTTTTTTTTCTTTGAGATTGTTTATGTAGGGGATTACATTGATGGATTTCTGTATATTGAACCATCCCTGTGTTCCTGGGATGAAGCCTATTTGATCGTGGTGAATGATTGTTTTGATGTGTTCTTGAATTCGATTGGCAAGAATTTTATTATTTTTGCATTGATATTCATAAGAGAGATTGGCCTGAGATTCTCTTTCTTTGTCAGATCTTTGTGTGCTTTTGGTATTAGCGTAATTGTGGCTTCATAGAACAAGTTGGGTAGTGTTCCTTCTGTTTCTATTTTGTGGAATAATTTGACGAGTATTGGTGTTAGGTCTTCTTGGAAGGTCTGATAGAATTCTGCACTAAAACCATCTGGTCCTTGCTTTTTTTGGTTGGAAGACTTTCAATGACCACTTCTATTTCTTTAGAGGTTATGGGATTGTTTAGATGGTCTATTTGATCCTGATTTAATTTTGGTATCTGTCTAGGAAATTGTCCATTTCCTCCAGATTTTCCAGTTGAGTATAGGCTTTTGTAGTAGGATCTGATGATTTTCTGAATTTCCTCAGTTTCTGTTGTTATATCTCTCTTTTCATTTGATTTTGTTAATTTGGATACTGTCTCTGTGCCCTCTGATTAGTCTGGCTAAGGGTTTATCTATCTTGTTGATTTTCTCAAAGTACCAACTCCTCGTTTTGTTGATTCTTTGTATGGTTTTATTTGTTTCTACTTGATTGATTTCAGCCCTGAGTTTGATGATTTCCTGCCTTCTACTCCTCTTGGGTGTATTTGCTTCTTTTTGTTCCAGGGCTTTCAGGTGTGCCATTAGGCTGCTTGTGTATGCTCTCTCCAGTTTCTTTTTGGAGGCACTCAGGGCTATGAGTTTTCCTCTTAGCACTGCTTTCATTGTGTTGTATAAGTTAGGGAATGTTGTGCCTTCTTTTTCATTAAATTCTAAAAAGTCTTTGATTTCTTTATTTCTTCCTTGATCAAGGTATCATTGAGTAGAGCACTGTTCAACTTCCATGTATATGTGGGCTTTCTGTTGTTTTTGTTGCTATTGAAGACCGCCCTTACTCCATAGTGATCTGATAGGAGGCATGGAATTAGTTCGATCTTCTTATATCAGTTGAGGTCTGTTTTGTGACCAATTATATGGTTGATTGTGGAGAAGGTACCATGTGGTGCTGAGAAGAAGGTACATTCTTTTGTTTTAGGATGAAATGTTCTAGATATATCTGTTAAATCCATTTGGTCCAAAGTTTCAATTAGTTTCTCTGTGTCCCTGTTTAGTTTCTGTTTTCCTGATTGGTCCATTGTGGAGAGTGGAGTGTTGAAGTCACCCACAATTATTGTGTGAGGTGCAATGTGTGCTTTGAGTTTTAGTAAAGTTTCTTTTACAAATGAGGGTGCCCTTGCATTTCGAGCATAAATATTCAGAATTGAGAGTTCTTCTTGGTGGATTTTTCCTTTGACCAGTATGAAGGGTCCTTCCGAGTCTTTTTTGATGACTTTAGGTTGAAAATCAATTTTATCCGAATGGCTAATTGTTTCCTGGGACCATTTGCTTGTAAAATTGTTTCCCAGCCTTTTACTCTGAGGTAGTGTTTGTCTTTGACACTGAGGTATGTTTCCTGTACACAGCAAAATGCTGGGTCCTGTTTACTTATCCAGTCTGTTAGTCTATGTCTTTTTATTGGGGAATTGAGTCCATTGATGTTAAGAGATATTAAGGAATAGTGATTAGTGCTTCCTGTTATTTTTTATGTTATTTTTATGTTTGAGTGGTTATCTTCTTTTGGGTTTGATGAAAGGTTACTATCTTGCTTTTTCCAGGGTGTAATTTCCCTCCTTGTATTGGCGATTTCCACCTATTATCCTTTGCAGGGCTGGGTTTGTGAAAAGATATTGTGTAAATTTGGTTTTATCATGGAATATCTTGGTTTCTCCATCTATGGTGATTGAGAGTTTTGCTGGGTATAGTAGTTTGGGCTGGCATTTGTGTTCTCCTAGAGTCTGTATGACATCTGCCCAGGGTCTTCTAGCTTTCATAGTCTCTGGTGAGAAGTCTGGTGTAATTCTGACATGTCTTCCTTTATATGTTACTTGGCCTTTTTCTCTTACTGCTTTTAATATTCCTTCTTTGTTTAGTACATTTGGTGTTTTTATTACTATGTCACGGGAGGTATTTCTGTTCTGGTCCAGTCTGTTTGGAGTTTTGTAGACTTCTTATATGTTCATCGCCATCTCTCTCTTTAGGTTAGGGAAGTTGTCTTCCATAATTTTGTTGAAGATATTTACTGACCCTTTAAATTGTAAATCTTCACTCTCATCTATACCCATAATCCTTAGGTTTGGTCCTCATTGTATATTGGATTTCCTGGATGTTTTGGGTTACAAGCTTTTTGCATTTTGCTTTTTCTTTGACTGTTGAGTCAATCCTTTCTATGGTATCTTCAGATGGTGCCATATTGCCTTGATTTCTGTTAGTAATGTTCCTACATTTGCCTTTTGCCATCTGGTTATCTCTGGTGTTAGTTGGTCCTGCTGTCACTGGCTGGTGTTTGAACCTCCTGTGAGCCTGCAAGGCTATTTCCCCACCACTGGATGACCGGGTTTCCCCTGGCACAGATTGCTGAGGGGCTGCCCTGCTCCTGAGTGCCATTGGAGCCCTGGTGTGCCTTGCCCTCAGCGATGTTATACTCAGGATATCTCTGTGTACCTGGTTGTACCTATCTGGTCCATCACTGGAGCAAAGATGGCGGAGGCTGCGGTACTCCCTCCAGGAGGGGGTCACCCTGCAGGGCAAATGTCCCACGGCAGGGCTGGTGCACAGACAACCACAGAGCTGCCCAGCTTTTGGGCACAGGCGGAACCCTAGCGGGCTGTGCCCCAAGCAATGTTATACTCGGGGTATCTCTGTGTACCTGGTTGTCCCTGTCTGGTCTGTCACTGGAGCCTACTTCAAATCATTTTTAAGAGTTAGCTAAGTTACTGGTTGTGGTAGGGGAACATCATTAGTCTAAGGTAGAGACAAGCAGCTAGCGCTCCCTCGCGCGCTCTCTCTCTCTCTCTCTCTCTCTCTCTCTCTCTCTCTCTCTCTCTCTCTCTGAGTTCACGGCTGTTCTACAGTTAGCTTCAGACAAGACAGAGGTTCATAGTGAGACCCTGTCTGAACAATAACAAAAGTTAGGTAAGTAATTAGAATGTAAGATATTTGTGCAAACTCTAGTTAAACAGAGCAATTATTCTATGGGCCACCTCAAGGTCTCCTGGCTAAGGCCAAGTGATGTACATTATACAAACACTATGAACATATGTAACATCGCTAGCTGAAACAGGCAAAGCTCCATGAAGGAAGCGACTGACTGGTGATAAGGATGGGCTTGGGGCCTCACACAGCACAAGCCTGCCCTGAGTTCACTACACAGCAAAAATGACCTTGAATATCTCTATATTCACTCACATGTTGAGATTACAGACATGTGACCACACTCAGCTTAATATGTATTTCTGACAGGAAAAGTTCAGATGTGGACAAACTCCATGTATAAAGTAGCATCAACAGGACAGGGGTGTGGCTTAGAGACACTGCCTGTCTTACACATGCACAGCTGAGTATAACTCCTATCATCAGAAAGAAAACAAATGAGAACAGTATAGAGGCTCCAAAATCAGAGGCTGAGAAATCTGTTCATCAAGGAGAACCCTGAGGGAGTAAAGCCCTCAGTGTGTGCTGTTCGACATGGACCTCAGACATAGGAAAATGGAAAAGTCTCCAGGGTAGGCTCAGGAAAATGACAAAATGGTTCACATGGGGATGCTGACACTGTGCAGAAATGTCCACCATAACTTTCTCCCTCCAGATATTTACAACCTAAAGACTGCTCCCCTACTAAGATCCCTCCTACTAATCCTGTCTCCTTGTTGAGCTGTATCTAACTCTGCCCCCTTATCTATCTATAATAACCCACCTCTTTATTCAGCTGTATTCAGTAACTCTGCCTCTCTATTGCACATATATAATAAAGACACTGAGATCCCAGGGGGCTATGGTTTCTCCATCAGAAAACCCAACCCTCCCAATGCCAGGCTTTCCATGTTTTCATCTGTTTGCCCGTTCTTCATTACATAGTCCTAGTCAGATCCAACCCTAGACACTATGAAAGGCCTTGACTCAGCCATCACCGAAATGATGGCAGTCCTCTATAATATCTTAAATACTTGGGCAGTTTCTCACAAGGTTACAAGCACTACCAGAATTACAACAGAAGCCTGGTGTTTGTAAGACCCTATAAACAAAACAGGCCTCACTGGTGACACCTTGGTGACAATGGTGCTCAGTCACTCATACACTTTGGTGAATAACAAATTTTAATAGCGTGTTACTGTTTTGCATATTAGATACCTAAACTCTGAATATTTATTTGGAATGAATCTGGTGATTCTGGATAAAGAACCTTCCAACTCAGGGTAAACACAGATAAGTTTAAACCTACAATGCATCAAGCTGGGAAAGAATGAGAACTTCAAGAGAAAAAGCTCTGCCTGATGCATGACAGACAGGTAGGAGAATGGATGGTTCGTTCAGACTTCATTAAAGACTGGTGAGTAAATACCTTAACAACATGAGTGCCTGTGTTCTTCCAGGTACGCACGCGCGCGCGCACACACACACACACACACACACACACACACACACACACACACACAGGGTGAGAGTCAGTATCACACTTGCATCACTTTAAACCCACAAACACTTACTAGAAGCTAAATCCATTGAGCCCAGACTGATACTGAAACCAGTAAACACTAGAGCAGGCCAGATACAGCCCTCTGGTTCCACGGAAGCACAGGCCTCAGTTTCTTCCTAGTTCATCCCTCACTTCACAGGACTAAAGTGGATGCCACCCAAGCACAGTAAGAGTAAATCCTACCGTGTTCATTAGCGTTGATTCCGAGTTTGCAACCAAAACAAAGACATCAGCATCAAGGCAGAACTTGTCAATCCAGATGTCCAGCTCTGTGGTGACATCTGTACCTGGGCTAATGGGAAGGAAGCAAACACTGCATCATACAATGCTTGTTAGAAAACAAAGTTTAGATTACAGATTTAAAAACAAAACAAAAAAACTTTTTGTTCAATCATTGAAGTCTAAAAGGCAGAAATTTCCTTAGTCATCAATCTGATGTCTAGAAAATTTTAATTTTTTGACAAAATAAGCAACATAAATCTTCAATCTTCCATATTTGATTCCTGAAGCTAGGAAAAAAGTACCAATGATAAAGACAGATGAGGTAAATAGCAATAAATTGTTCCAATCAGCTATATACAGTATAGTTTAGAGATAAAACTTGGAAGCACACCTTTAAAAAAAAAGAAACAAAAACAAAACAACAGCAACAGCAACAAAACATCTGGGGCCAGGCATGGTGATGCAAACCTTTAGTCCCGGCACTCAGCAAGCAAAGGCAGGCAGATCTCTGTGAGTTCGAGACCAGCCTGATCTATATAGTAAGTCTCAGGACAACAAGCAGAGCTATACAGAAACCCTGTTTCAAAAATGCAAAAACAAAAACCAAACAAACAAAAAACATCAAAACTGAATGGTTTCCACAGAACATTACATTTTTAACTGTTCAAAAACATATCAAAAATGCTTGAAGTCTTTGAATACTATAGGTAAGAAAAATATTCAACTGATGCATACTACTTTGCCAAACACTGAGAAGATGATTTAAAAATACATCATGGGAGCTGAGGCTGTAGCTCAGGCACAGCAAGCAAAAGGTCCTTGATTCAAACCCCCAATGCCACAACTAAATAAATAAAATTTAAACAACATAAAAATGTGTATTAATGAAAGCAGTAGAAAAATTCCAAAAGTATTCCATTAACTTCAGAAAATGAACTCCTCCTAGACCCCCCTAGCTACATGAGAGGGAAACAGGAGCAGGGGCCCGGAGCCCCTCCACTTCCCAGAACAGATGTCGTGTGATGGACTGCCTCCTGCTCCTGCTGACTGCTGCCCTGGCTGCAACACCTTCCCTGCCACGAGGAGCCAAATCCTTCCTCCCTCAAACTGCTTTCCGTTAAGTATTTGATCACAGAAGTGCGATAAACTGCACTATTCTACTTAGTAAGCCCAGAGAAAACACAATTGGGACGTAAATTTACCTGTCTACTAAAACCAGGTCATCTCTCAGGAGGGCACATTTTGCTTTGGGCCAGAATACATGCACGAGACAGCCAGCTTTCAAGTCTTTATCCATATGGAGGGCATGGGCCAGCTGATTAACAGTCTAAAGTGAGAGGAAAGAAAAGGTCAGTTAAAAATCACAAATTCTATGGTTTGGCACAACATCTACTTGTGTACTACTACATTCAACTGAACAACAACCACTTTTGCAAAATTCAAAGTTGAACTTCAAATGGTTTGAAACAAAACCACCTGAACAATCTTGAGAAATATATGTATATTTAATGTGTAGGGGTTATTTAGCTTGTATGTGTATCAGTGCATCAGAAAAGGGCATCAGATACCCTTGAACTGTAGTTACAGATGGCTGTGAGCTGTTATGTGGGAGCTGGGAATCAAACACAGGTCCTCTGCAAGAGCAGCCAGCACTCTTTATCACTGGGCCATCTCTTCAGCCAAGACACCTGCTTTTTAAAACAACCAAATAGAAACAAATTTTCTTAGGAAGTTTCCTCATACCAGCTACAAAACAATTAGAGTTTGGAAACATAAACACCAAACAAATAGGACACTAGTAACAGAACCCAGTGGAACTCCTGATGGGTGCTATTCATAGTAAAGAATGAGTGATGAGTCAGCTACTTTTCAAAATTTGTATTGTCTGGTTCTTCTGAAATGAGGGTGTGTACTGCTTAGTTATAACAGGAAATTCATTTACAAGAAATGTTTCTAAAATCAATTTAAACATCCTGGTAAAGTAAGAGAGGTCAAGTTTTCACTGTAGCCCAGACTGGCCCAAACTCATGACTGTCCCCAGGCCTCCACTTCTTGGGTGCTAAGATCACAGCCGTAAGGCATCACACTTAAAAATCTGTGAGGCAGAGCCAAATCTGTCTTTCAAGAAAAGATTTTTTTGTTTCATGACAGAAAGCTATTCACAAAAACGTTCTTGAAACCCCTTTCATTTAAATCCCAAACCATTCCTATTTTTCAAACTAAGGTCTCAGGCATATATTAACTTATAAAACCAATGTACATATTTAATGTAACTCATATATGTGCTCAAATAAGCAGCACAAGGGACTTAAAGCAAAATCAGAAAATCAATAAGGAAAGACCCTAGCTTGCACACCACCGCTCTTACTAGAGCATCTGTTGGAGTTGGGAACGTGGTTCAGTGGGGCAGAGGTGCCTGGCCTCATGCTCTGCCCCTAGCACAGCATACACAGAATGTGCTGACACGTCTCTTCTGTAATTGCGGCATTTGGGAGGTAGAAAGGTCATACTTGGCTACATAGCTAGTTCAATGCCAGCTCAACTACATGTGAACCTTTCTTTAAAAAAAAAAAAAAAGAAGAATTAAAGGCAGAGGTTGGAGAGATGGCTCAGTGGTTAAGAACATTGGCTGCTCCTCCAGAGGACTTGGTTTGCTTCCTAGGAACCACCACCCACTCCAATCCCAGGGCATCACCCTCTTCTGGCTTCAACAGGCACCAACACCTATTTGATACATATACATATATATATATGCAGAAATATCCAAATGCCAAAAACTCAGGGGTTTAGAGAAACATCTACTTATCAGATGTACTCAAGATCTTGAATGACACTGAAGCAAATGTCCGTAACGACAGTGCTATGTATTATTGCTAATTTGGTTTTTAATTTACTTTTTATGTGCATGGGTGTTTTGTCAGCATGTTTTTCTGGTGCACTACTTGCATGTTTGGTGCTCACTAAGGTCTAGAAGGTGTTGGGTCCCCTGAAATTAGAGTTACAGATGTTATCATCTACCATGTTGATGCTAAGAATGGAACCTGGGTCCCTTGGAAGGGCAGCCAGGGATCGTAAGCACAAAACTGTCTCTCTAAGCCCCTATTTATTTATTAATATGGCTAGTTTTAATAAACATTTTGATAGATTTATAAGCCTATACAGCAATCTTAGTATAGAATTTTATGATCATAAAGGCTGGGCACTGGCTCAATGGGCACTTGCCTGACACAAGGTCCCTGGGTGAGCTCCCCAGCACCACAAACAAAATAAAACACGGCTGGGGAAGATGGTTCCACAGGTAACAGAGGGAACTGCTCTGGCAGAAGACCCGAGTTTGCTTCCCAGCACCCACACTGGTATGTCTCACAACTGCTTCTAACTCCGGCTCTCTTCTGCTTCCTCCAGCAATGGCTCATGTGCACACATCCCCCTACTTTCACCATCACCAACACTTCTCGGTGAGTGTATATGCAGACATGTGGACACATACATGCACACTTAAACATAAAATGAAATTGATGGCTCAGCAGTTTAGAGTGGTTGTTGCTCTTGCAGAGGATCAGGGTTTGATTCCCATCACCTACACGATGGCTAACAGCCATCTATAACTCCAATTCCAAAGGATTTGAAACACTCTTCAGGTCTCCACAACACCAGGCACACACATGGTGCACACACATATGTGCAAGCAAAACACTCATATATAAAATAAAATGTAATAGGAGGTTTGAGGCATGTGTAGTGTTTTATGACAAGGTCTCACCATGTAGTCTGGCCTGGAACTCACAGAGACTGCCTGTCCTGCATTAGTCCACCACTACATCCACAGACTGGCCTTGTTTAAGGCGTGAGTTATTTTAAGTGTTCAAAATACAGAATATTAACTGTAAGAAGGCAGGTACTCAATGAGGTGTGAGCTGTTATAGTTGTGATAGTAAAATATTATACAGGACTACAGGTTTATTACCTTAAAGGGAGCCACTACTTGGAGTCATTTCAGTTTGGGAGCAGGGGAGGGAGACAATGTTAAAGAAAGAGAACTTGAAGCAGAGAGCACAAATCAGGAAAAATGAGAGATCACGGCCATAAAATATCACATAGCAAATTTTCCCAAGAATCACATAATTCACCACAAATAATTCAAATTCCAATTTGGCAAACTTAACTACAGTAACAGTGATGCCTGGGGTGGTTTGAATGAGAATAGCCTTTATAGGCTCATGCGTATGAATGCTTGTTCCACAACTGATGGAACTGTTAGGGAGGAGTTAGAAATATGGGCTTGTTGTTGGAAACACAGCTCAGGCACTCTTGCTACCATGGTCCCAGTCTCAGAAATATGCATTTAATCACAAATATGCTTAGTAACGTTTCCTAAAGTGAAAGAATTTAAGTGTTTAAAGGGACAAACGCCAGGCATGGCAGTACATATCTTTACATCTTAGCGTTAAGGAGGCAGAGGCAGGCAAATCTCTGTGAGTTCAAGACCAGTATAGTATGGTCTACATGGAGCATTCTAAGTCAGAAATAGCAACTGTCTCAGAAAAAAAAAAAAGAAAAAGAAAAGACAAAGTTAAGATTAAACAACAACTTTCTAATAATAATCTATTTTTGCTCAATTTCAGTTTCAAAAGAAGACTCTTTAGAAATCTGGTGCTAGAGAGATGGTTTGGAAGTTAAGAGCACTGGCTGTTCTTCTAGAACCACCCTGCAGTTCAGTTCCTAGCATCCATACAGCAGTTCACAACTGTCTCCAGGGTATCTAATGCCCTCTTCTGGCTTTCAATAGCACTGCATGCACGTGGTGGACACACATGGAGGAAAACACTCATACACATAAAATAAAAATAAAATTTTTAAAAAGGACCTTGATTTTATCTTTATTTAAAATTAAAGACAGGACTAATGGCAGAGTTCACCTAACATATATGAAGCCCTGAGTTCTAGCCCCCTACACCCCTAGTGAAAAAAAAGTTAACAATTGTATATGTCCAATAATTTAGCTCTCAGAAAAACACTTTCAGAATTCAAAGTATTAGTAATGCCTTTGCAATCTGTCAAAATAAATATCACTAGTTCTTCCATGTTTAGCCAGGTGGACATTATGCAAAAATCTTACAATTATAGCTATTTGCAGGTGCATTATGGGTTGGGAAGTATACCTTCACGCTTTTCTTTTCATCTGACCCTTCAGTCATAAGGTAGGCTTTATCTCCGTCGGTTCCCTCAACACTCAGGAAGCAGTTGGTTGTGTGACCAATCCCGCTGGGGAGGACTTTATCCCACAGCATTGCGTTGATGACAGAGCTCTTGCCACTACTTGTCCTAAGGAACATGCAAAACAAAAAAAACTGGGCTCAAGCCAACATTTTCACAGTGTTCGGTTTCACAGATAGCACTTTTAAAACAAGACAACCTCAACCTGGAGTTGAGGCACCATGAAGTATGCCTGTAATCTGGCACGTCGGAGGTGGAGACAGGACCACCAGGAATTCAGCTACACAAGACAGAGTAAAATAAAACACCACAAACAACCAAAGAAGAAAGATGTTAAATACTAGCAATATACACTTAGAGGAAATAAAGTACCAGAAAAAACGTTCTTTTAGCTTTTGTTGCTTTCTTTTTGTGGCAATTTAAAAATATACATCAAAATTTTGTGGTAGTTTTCCCATTACAAGTCTAATGTCTCATCTTCAGTCTTGGCTGGATGGTAACTGCTTCACAAGTGACCCTGGGTGGCTTCCAAGACTGAACATAAAAGGCAAGGCAGCTCTTTCCTGTTTACTGGGTCACATGCACTGGGAATCTTGCCACAGAAGAGGTCAACTTCACTGACTGCTGTGCCAAAGTCAAGCTGTTGGGAGGTCTGGCAAGGTGGCCAGCTAAGTCTCCAAGTACTCTAGCCCACCCAGCTGTACCAGACATGTGAGTGAAGATATTAAACAATTCCACCCTCCAGTGTTGAGTGTCCCCAATCTTCAGGAACAAAGACATGTTGTCTCCACTGTGTCCTGTCTGAACTGACTAAGAATCAGTGTGTACAATGCAATGAATGTGTTTAATTGTCTGGGTTCTAAGCAATTTCTTATGCATGCACAGCAATCAATACATTTCTGAATCCCGAGGAGCATCACCTGTCCCCCCCAGAGATTTGACCTTCAATCAGTCCACTCAATTCTCAGATGCTAATTGGTGCCTTCTGCTTTGCTAGAAAACAGCGTCTTCTCTCAAAGGTGCACACTTTCACTTCATGGAAATTGCTCCCAATCTGCCGGGTATATAGCCAGGACTGGTTAGAACTCCCTTACTTACTACAGCAGTGGCTTTGATGATAGTATACCATAACTTAGAAGAATGCTTTGACCTTCCTTTAGGAGTAACCCTTTGAAACTGGAAAGACGGCTCAATAGTAATGAGCACTGGCCACTCTTTCAGAAGACCTGGGTTCAATTCCCACATAGTACCCACACAGCTCCAAGGGATCAGACACTGTTGTTTGACCTTCAGAGGCACTGCATGTATATGATACTCATACATACATGCAGATAAAATATAACACACATAAAAAGAAAATGAGTTTAAAAAAAACCAATACTTTTTTCCTGAAAGATTAACCCTCTCCTCTGATTACTTCGTACAGCAGTGATTCTAAAGAATAGTTTGGGTCTCCCATCCCCATTAGAATCTGGGAAAGTAGCAATGACGCCAAGCCCTATGGCACATTATGAACATAGAATCAGACTTTAAAGTTACATCCAATCACAAGCAGTCCTCCTCCTGTGCCTGACAATACTAAGATCACAGGTACGCACCACCATGTGTGACTCTGTTCAAGTGTTTTCAAAAAGCTTTATCTCCAGCCACCTACCTCCTGGGGACTCAAATTTTCTAATTCTCAAATCATTTAATGACCAGCCCTAACCTACCTAAAATTATCTAAGAGCTGCCCTAACTCACTTAGGCTCATTAGCATGAATTCAGGTATGATCAAAGGAGCTCATTATAAATAATAAAAACCATTCCTATCACTCAGGAAATCCTAAGGATTTTAGCAAGCCTGTGATAGAAAGGGACATGAATACCAAATACATTTCTATTCTAGTATCCCAACCACTCCTGGTTTTCCTGACCCGTTCCTACCAACTTATCATTCTCTTTTCCCTGTGAACTATCTCATCAACTCCCCAGATCTCAATCACCAATAACTTCTAAACTTTCTAGGATTTACCTGGGTTGCAATCTAAATTATCCAACTTAGCATTTTGGGATGCTTTATTTGGATGCCTAATAAGCATTAACAATACACATCTACATCATGTGAACACAAACATCTGTTCAAAAACCTACCACAATGAGTGATACTTAACCAAGTATTTTGTAATTCTTACCTTTCTAATTAATCTCTAGGCTACCCCAATTATTTTTACTTATGTGTATGTGTGTGTGCCTGCTTATCTGTATATGTACCATGTGTATGTACTACTCATGGAAGTTGGAACATGGCATTAGATCCCCTGAAATTGGAGTCAGAGGGAACTGAACCCTAGTCCTCTTCAAGAATAGCGAGTAATCCTAATCACTGAACCATCTCTCCTGCCCCTGGTTACTCTTTTATGTCTTACCAATCCTTCCTGTCTAACCTCACAAGCCAGGCTTTTCAAATTTCTCCGCCTGCTACCTTCTATTCCCATCCAATCTGTCCTCTGTATTCTACAGCCAATGCTCTGTTAACTATAAATCCTCTTATTTTACTTTTCAAAACGTAAAGTATGCAGAACTTTCCGTGCTCTGTGAGGGCTTTGGCAAACAGCCAAACTTATCTTTCCCTTGTCTTGCTAATGTTCCCAAGTATCTCAAACTCAATGTATAGTTCGCTAAGCACATTAAGGATTCCCTCTCTATGATGGTTTGTATATGCTTGTCACAGGGAGTGGCACTATTAGAAGGTGTGGCCTTGTTGGAGGAAGTGTGTCACTGTAGGGTTGGGCTTAGAGATCTTCCTCTTAGATGCCTGAAGATGCCCAGTCTGTTCCTGGTTTCCTTGGGATAAAGGAGTACAACCCTCAGCTACTCCTGCACCATGCCTGCCTGGATGTTGCCATGCTTCTGCCTTGATGACAATGGACTAAACCTCTGAACCTGTAAGCCAGTCCCAAGTAAATGTCTTTTATAAAACTTGCATTGGTGTCTGTTCACAGCAGTAAAACCCAAACTAATTCACTCTCCTTTCCCATTCACCACTCTCTGCAAGAAATGGGCTTTGAGGCAGCTCATATCTAATGCTAATATTCCTTAGCTTATGATGTTTACAGGCTAATAAACCCACAGCAAGTTGAAAATATGCTGGTGAAAATACAAATGAACCTGACCTCCCCAACATTACAACTGAGAGATCATACGGTTAACTAGGAACTGTAGCTCCCAGCCACACCCTAAGTACATCTTCTACTGCATAGGGGTGCACACTACTGCAACAACATGCATGGGCGGGGAGGAAAGTTAGCCACTGCAAGTCAGGGACCATCTGCTCTTATCTCTTAGCCTCAAAGAAGACATCGCTACCACCATCTAGAAGGTCTCTTTCTTCCTACTCCCTCACCCTAATCTTAGGTAGAGCCTATTTCATGGGGCTACTTCTTTCTAAACTCTTGTGTAAAACCCCAAGAATATTGTGCTAAGTAACTCAAATAGTAAAACAAAATAATAAAACATTTTGAGAGGCTTAGAGAGACTTAAACAGGAGACTCTAAGAACAGAACTGGTGGGGATGGAGCCACGGGCTAGAGCACCTGTGAAGCATGCCATACAGCCTGGTTCACTCCCTACCCAGCAGCACAATAGTACTACAGCTTATGAGAAACAAAAATGAAGCCAACACAGAAGAACCAGTTCATGGCCCCCTTTGGCTACCCTGTCTCAAAAAAGCAGAGAAATGATTAGCATCTGAGAAGGAATCTTTAGGATGCAGTAGCCAGGAAAGCCTTCTGAGGTAACAACTGATGGGAGAAATGAAGAATGATGTAGGCACCAACAATTACAACTGCAAAGGCCATAATATGAGAAACAACTTGGTTCTATGATATGCATTTAGTATAAATAAACACCATTACTGGTTAAAAACAAAAAGGGCAGTTGAGACATGGAGAACAGTCACTTGTCTCTGTCCCAAGGGGTGAACAGAGCACTCAGCAAGCAGGAAACTAAGAACCGTTTTTTCTTTTGCAGTGATGGGGATCAATCCAGGGTCAGGCACACTAGGCAGCTTTTTTTTTTTTTTTATCTTAGGTCACTTCTCTAGCCCAACACCTGATGGTTACATGAATATATCAATGTGATAAAGATCACTCCATCACCTGGACACAATGACATACAGTGCTCCCTGCTCTCCTCTAGGAATCACGAGTTGAGGCTTCTAGAAGACATACATAATCGATGTACAGTTGTACATGTCTTTAATTCAAACACTCCACTTAAGAGGAAGAGGCAGGCAGATCTGAGTTCAAGGTCAGCCTGGTCTACAGAGTGAGTTACAGGACAGCTAGAGCTACAGAGAAACCGTTTCAAAAAGGCAAGCAAGAAAGAAAGAAAGAAAAAGGGAGGGAGGGAGGGAGGGAAAAGGGGAGATGATGGGGGGGGGTGCAGCCGATCCTTAACAAGACGAGCGTAAAAAGTAAAAGCATGCCGACTCTCACAGAGCTCTCTTTCAGTCAGGAGATGGACAAGCTAGCGGTTGGAATCCTTAACCCCAGTAGAAACTGTTGTGGGGAGAAGCAAGAGGAACGCAGCCCACCGAGTCATCAAACAAGCTGGGTTATGAGCACGAAAAGGTGACCTGTGCAAAGAACCTCAGATGAAATGATAACGGCTTACCTGCCAAAAAAAGCCACTTTCATGTGTCTCCGAGACAGCACCTCCCCAATGACAGCAAGCTTGTTTCTATAGCTCTGTATCTCTACCAGATCATCCTCGGTTGCTATTCGATCAAGTTCTGGATTCCTGTATGTTGCTGCAAAGTTGAAATGATATTAGATAAAGTGATACAAATAAATCCTGCTAATTATACAGCTGTACACACTTTAGATTGTTCTATATAACACGTCACTTGAAAAATAAAAATGTTCATGGTATCTGAGTATTTGGAGTTTTTCTTCTTCTTTTTTTAAATGTGTGTGTCGGGTATTTGGTTGAAAGGCAAATGCCCTCTGCAAGGATTATCCCGCCTGAAAAAATTTCAGGACCATTAAAAATTTCAAGGGCTGTGTGTGATGGCACACACCTTGAGTTCCAGAAGTGGTAAGGAGGCAGAGGGAGTCCCAGAAGTGGTGAGGAGGCAGAGGAAGGTGGATCTCTCTAAATTCAAGGCCGGCCTGATCTACAAAGAGTTCCAGGAAAGCCAGGGCTACAGAGAAACCCTGTCTCAAAAATCAAAAACAAAAACAAAAAACACAACAACGACAAAACAAAAGGAGTCAAGGACTCAGTCAAAGCGATTACTTAATACTTAGGTAGTACTCAAAAATACAAGCCATATATAAAAAATGCAGTTTAAAAGGAGAAACAAGTCAATAGCCATCCATTTTTGTTTGATCTAATCTTAAGCTGGAAAGGACTTCTACATGCTATGCTGGTTCCCTCTGCCTCAGATAATAAGGTGGGGTAAGTCTGTGACCTAGGCAAGCCCTTGCTACCTCCTCACAAGTGGATTCCCACAGGAAGAAACACAATAGTCCAATCAGTAAGAAAAAATAGAAAGGTATGTATGAACTGAATCAGGGCTTATCAGAACAGAGGTAACTGTCCACATGGCCAAAGATGAAAGGCAGGCCAAGAACACAGGTTTGAAAAGGAGATCCTCATGTTCGCTTTTTGGTCATTCCAGCAATAAGAGAAACAGCTAATGTTTCTTTTTGCCTCATTCTGAAGATGAGACATGGAGACTCTTGGTTATTATAACCGAGACCCTTAAAACTAACTCAGTGCTCAAGTGATTAAGCTTCAGCTTTTCACGCCTCATTCTGCATTTCAAGAACACCCATAAAACATGTGCAACTTGTAAATAACGGAAAGACTGACACTGAACTTGCTCTGTAGCTGAGGACCTTGAACTGATGCTACAGACTTGCACCTCCAAGTCAAGGTTGCAATCTGTAAAGTCTTACCTGAAGTGCTACAGTCCTTGCTGTTTCTCATTTGATGATTCATGATTTATGCTCCTATTTCCTAGCCTTTTTTTTTTCTGACATCCCCCCCACTGAGGTTTTAGAATAAGTCAAAGTAAATTCAGATTCTAAATCCTGGCTTTTCACTAGCTCCCAGCACAGTGTTCGATCTACAACTGATAGGATGCAAAACAAGATATTACTAAATTTAACTTCAGTTTTTCTCCCTATCAAGTATAAGAAACAATATTTTTCACAAGTCACTGTTAGCTCAAATTCTCCCCAAACTGGAAACAATTTTCTTAATTTTTTTCACTCAATGAAACTTAAATTATGTTATATTTGGAATTGGAGATACTTAAAGTTCCAACTTAAGAAGCCCAGAATCTGGTGAAAGAGATTTATAGGAACAAGGGGGAAATGTTTTTTTCAACAATGAAATTAAATGCTTCCCCCTGGTCACTGGGGATAGTCTAGGAATTCCTCACTTTTCTTTGTAAACTTAACAGACAGACATCCTAAAAACCTGAAGAAATTCCAATGGTTCTCTCCAAATTAATATATTGTGATAAGACAATTGGGGCTTCTTTTGAGCAGTCACACAAGCAGAAGGCAAGCAGTTCTTCTCCCACAAAACAATTACACCTCACAAGAGAACTGACAAGCTGGGGCGGGACGTGCAATGGCTGCACACAGACGGTCTGAGTGCCGGGCACTTCCCAGCTTCGTGACCTTGAGCAAGCTGCTTATCTTCACGGTGCCTTTCACTTATCTGCTAGTCTTAGGAGTAAAGAAATCTTTCCTATCATGAAACACTCAGAATAGTACCTTACTCTTTTCTTTTTTTTTTTTTTTTTTGTTTTTTTTTTTTTTTTGGTTTTTCGAGGCAGGGTTTCTCTGTGTAGCCCTGGCTGTCCTGGAACTCTTTGTAGACCAGGCTGGCCTCGAACTCAGAAATCCGCCTGCCTCTGCCTCCCAAGTGCTGGGATTAAAGGCGTGCGCCACCACTGCCCGGCTACCTTATTCTTTTCTTAACTGTGAAATTGTTTTCACTCACTATGACTTCGTTCCAAGAATACAGAACAATGTGAATTCCACAACTGAACCTGAGCAGGGCACACACCTGTGTGTGCACACAGGACGCAGGAGGCAGAGGGGAGCGGATCAGGAGTTTAAAGCCACTGGAAGCTACACAGCCATTTCAAGGCACGCCTGATCTCAAAAGGTAAAATAAAGAACTAAAGTCGAAATAATAAAAACACTTGTGTACATTTTCAACAGTAATCTCACTAGTTTAAGAAGTACTAACCTTCAACAAAATGTGAGCCCTCAGTAACAAACTCCAGTAACTGGCCGAAGATTGCAGTGATGGCTTTCTTTGCCAGCACAAAGTGCTTCAGTGGAGATACGGTTTCAGCCATTATGTATCTAGGGTAAGAAAAAGATTAGAAAAGTAATAATTAGCCTCTGGGTGATAAATGCCTGGAGTCTCAGCTACTGGGCAGGCTGAAGCGGGAGGTGCACTCAAGCCAGAAAATCCAGTTTCACTCGGACAACATAACATAGCAGGGCTTTCCTCATCCCCAAAGCTCCACTTAAACTGAATAATAAGGGGCATGGAGAAATGACTCAGCAGTTAAAGAGCACTGGCTGCTCTGCCAGAGGACCCAGTTCTATTCCCAGCACCCACATGGCAGCTCACAACTGTCTAGGACTCTAGTTCCAGGAGCTCTGATGTCCTCCTCTGGCCTTCACAGACACCAGGTACACACATGGTGCACCAAAATCTGGCTGCATACATATGCAACCAAAATACCCACACACATAAAATAATAATAAAAAAAAATAAGCTGAATGATAAAGGTGTGGTGTCACACGCCTGTGACCCCAGCAGAGGAGACTGAAGCAGGCCAGCCTTGGTAACCTGTTCAAAACAAAAAAAAACCCAAACAAACAAAAACTCTGAATCCCTCAAAATGGCTCAACTGGTAAAGGCTGGACAGCTAAGTTTGAGGACCTGAGTTCAATCTCCCAGAAACCAAATGGTCGAAGGAGAGAACCAACTCCAGAAAGTTGTTCTCTGCCTCCAAACACAAACTGTCTAACGCCTCCACACATAAGTCAAATGTAATTTTAAAAACCATACAGGGCAGTGGTGCTGCATAGCCCCAGCACTCTGAGACAGGCGGATCTCTGTCAGTTCAAGGCCAGCCTGGTCTACAGAGCAAATTCCAGGGCAGTCAGGGACACACAGAGAAACCCTGTCACAAAAAACAAACAAATAAAAAAACAAAAGCAAAAAACTAGAAATGTGCACGTTTCTGGGGCTAGGCAGATGTCTCAGTGGTTAAAAACACTTCTATGTTCTTCAGGAGGGCTTAAATGGGGTTCCCGGAACCCACATGGTAGCTCACAACCACCTGTAACTCCAGTTCCAGGGGATCTTAGGCCCTATACTGACCTCCAAGGGCACTGGGCAGGAACTGTGGTTAAACATACATCCATAAATGCAGGGAAAACATACACATTAAAAAAATCTAAAAACAGAGCAAACATTTTAAAATCATGCTTATTCTGATACCTGCTAGTTCATGCTTCAATTCTCTAACAGCAAAAATTAACCTGACCAGATAGATAAAATCCTTTTTAGTATTATTTATTTATTTATAGAAACCATGTTAGTCAGAAACCAAAGACTACTCTTGAGTGATCTCCCACTAAAACAGGTGAAATTTGCCTTCCTTCGTGTTCCCTGTAATCCAGTTACTCAGGAGCCAAACACAGGAAAATCTGAAAATTCAAGTCTACAGAGGCAACAGAGTGAGATCAAGGCTTGCCTAGGTCTCTTAATGACACTCTGTCTCAAAACAAAACGTTTAGAAACTGGTTTAGGGGTATAGTGGCACTTGCCTAGAATGTGAGAACTGTGAGGGGCTCGATCTTCAGTCGTGGAAGAGTAAATATGTAAATAAGTGTAAAATCGGCAAAAGCTAGTGACAAAAATCTTGGTTGTAATTCCTAATTTATTTTCCTTGAGCGAAGATGAAACTAGTTTAGCTAAGCTGTGTCCGCATGTGATTTTTAAGCACTTCAGGGAACTGGGCTAGTGAGAGGAAGCTAAGATCTCAAACCATAAGTTATTAACTTTCCCAGTTAGAGGTGTAGAAAATAAAATAAAATGCCCAGGTCATAATGCAGTACAGGCATCCAGAAGGCAGCAGTTTTCGTCACAATGACGGAGTCAAGACTTAAAGGAGGCATGAAGGCTTCAAGCCAAAGTCCCCAAACTTAAAGGAATGTTAAATTTAAAGCAAAAGACGGTCCTATGGAAGCTCCTATGAGAAGCCACCAAAGACAATTACACACTAATGCCGGTGTGCGTGAAAAGAAGCGCCGTGGCCACCAGGAGGGTGGCTCCCTCCAGAATCCTGAGCTGCCGGCGCGGAGGAGGTGCGTGGGGAGAGGAAGCCGCGTGGGCCGTGAGCCTGCCCAGCCGGGTGGATTCCTACCTGGACAGGCCTTCCCACAGGATGACCGCCCGTCGCTCTTGCCCGGCCCGCCGCCCCGGCCCGTCAGGGCGCTCGCGCTGTGCCTGTCCGGAGCTCGAAGGTCACCCCGGACGTCGCCACCCTCCCGCGGACACTCACTCCGTCCCTGCACCGGACTGTCACCCAGCAACCACAGCTCCGCCACAGCCACCTGGCTGTCTCACTCTCCCGAGAGAGGGGAGGCTCCCAGAGGAGGGGCTAGGGGCGGCTATTTCCGGTGGTTCGGATCTCCTATTGGCTGTTGCTTCGCGACCGGAACTGCATATATTGCGGGCGCCATTTTCCTTCAGGGCAGAAGGCGAGTTTTGTTTTGGGCAGGGATTCTTAGCGGGGCTGTTTTCTGTTCCATCTTATAACTCCTCCCCTTCGTTTTTTCCCTTCAGAGTTTTCAAAGCTTAAAGGTGCCAAGTGTGAAAAGATGCCCATGATTATCTGAGGGTGTGGGGGGAGAAGTGGGGGGTGAGGGTGCCCCAAAACCACATAGATGCTTGTTTATCAAGCCAACGTGGGGAGGGGGGAGCAGTCAACATTTTGACTTCACTGCTCTGGTCTTGATTGGTTTCCTGGGGTTACTGGAGTGAGCTGTGTGGTCTATTTACTGTAAGAGGTTTTACATAAGAAAATTAATTTGTCCATGATTTAAACTTTGGTTTAGGAGTTACCTGGGAAACTTGTTAAACCATTGATTCATTGGTCAAGGGTGAAACCCAAGGACACTACATGTTCCACCTTCCAGGAGGGCTTCCACAGCAGGTGTCCTGGGAATTTCTTTCCAGAGTTAGCAAATGAGATGCTTTTGCAAGGGAAACCCCTTTACCCATGTGAATGGCAGGTACCTCATCTATAAAATACTAATGCCTACTTTATAAATTGTGGGAAAGTAAATGGGTTAGGGTGTAAAGTGTTTAAAACACTGATGGGCACCTGCAAAAGCTGGATAAATAAAAACTGTGGTTCTGTTGAATAGGTAACTACCAAGCAAATACAGTGAATGAGATCATTTCAGACTGTGCTTACTATTATGGGGGAAAAAATCTGGGCAAGAGGATAGATTATCTGAAGAAAAATGAGAAAGGTAGAGCCAAATAGGCGTGTGTTTTCTGAAAGGATGTCATTCTCAGGTCTTTCTAGGACTGTTACTGGGAACATCTAGAGAAAAACTGTCCAATACACACAGGAAGGACAGTGGTAAGATGGATGAGATAAAAGACAAGCATGGTGGGGCCGGGCGGTGGTGGTGCACGCCTTTAATCCCAGCACTTGGGAGGCAGAGGCAGGAGGATTTCTGAGTTCGAGGCCAGCCTGGTCCACATACAGTGAGTTCCAGGACAGCCAGGGCTACACAGAGAAACCCTGTCTCAAAAAAAAAACAAAAAAAAAAAGACAAGCATGGTGGAGTGTTGGAAAGATGAGGGTGGGAGAAATAAATGTTGGAGGGAAGGCAGGTGTAGAATCATAAAAGCCTGAATCATAAGTCTGAGGTTTTTGTAAAATGGGGTCTCACTATGTAGTCCAGATGAACCTTAAACTTGAAATTTTGCTAAAATTTATTAAGGGCTGGCATTATAAATGTTCCATATCCTGCAGAAAATTGGTTTTAAGTATGATGGGAAACTTTTGGCCAAGAGAATAACAAAATTTGATGTTTGTTTGTTTGTTTGCACTGAGGCAAGGTCTCCCCTTATAGCTCTCACTAACTTGAAGCTCCCAAATGATGGGAGAGTACCACTAAATTCTGAATTGATTTATATTTTATGAGGTTACTTTGGTTGCTGTAGGTGCTGGGTGGAAAGAGATTCCACATAATGCTTTTTTTTAACTTATTTTTTATCCTTAATTAGTGCTGTAGATTGAACCCAAAGTCTTATGTCTCAAGCACTCTACCCCTGAGTTACTTGCCCAGCTCTGTCTCAAAAGTCTTTTCCAGAATGGGGATCAGAAGCAGATGGATAGCAGCAGCTACTGGGAGTCTGAAGCTGAAAGATTGTTCATGCCCAGGAATTCTAACTCCAGACAATATAGTAAGACCATCGTCTTGGGAATGGGGTGGGGTGGGCATGGTAGCTTGCTGACCCCAGCATCAGGAAAGGGGAGGCAGGAGGATTGCCTCAAGGTGGAGGACAGCCTGTCTCAAAAAATAAAGACAAAAATTATTTCTTAAAAAAATGACTTAAAATTACTAATCTTACATGCAAGTGACCAAGAGCAATTTCATGCTTTGCTGCAGAAGTATTGCTGTATTTCAGTTGAGGTACAGAAGCTAAGATCTTTATTTTAAGGAATGTTTAATGGGAGTGTAATAGTACCTAAGCTGCCTGAAAAGGGAGACTGGAGACTCTTGAGTGGGAGTGAACAGTGAGGTGAGCAGGCAGTTTCTTCCTGTGTTCTGCTCTTTATACCTTCTAACTGATTGGTCAGTTGGGCCCATATGGAGGTCAGAGGCCACTGAGCCATTTTGTCATTCCTTACCAGAATTCCTCCTGAAATTCTTATAAGCTAATTGAGAGTTGAGGTGAATTTCTAAATTTACATAGAAGATAAATTATAACAGTTACTAAGATAACTCTCAAAAAGTGCAAGGAAGAGAATTAACACTACCTTGCTAGAAAGGTGCATTGCTAAGTTCTAACACTTGATACATGATAAAAATTAGTATCATGAGTCCCTATGGGAAAACAAACTACTTAATATTATTGGGGAAGTTGAGATTGTGGTATTTACTGGGAAAACCTGTTTTTAGTTATGGTGTGGTTCAGTCCTAGAAAACACCTTTAATCCAAGAGCTTTCTGATGATTGGAAACAGGATTAAATAAAGTCAACCATGGGTCAAGAGGCAGAGCAAGCAACCAGTTGATAGGGAGTGAACATAGGGGGAAAAAACTGTAAGAGGAGGTCAGGAGGTCAGATAGAGAGATGCACAGGAAGCAGAATGGGGAGGGGACGTTCGAGCCAGTGTGGAGAAGGAGAGCTTCCTTTTGGGACATCAGCTGAGGAGGAAGGTCTGCTGGGTGTTTTCACTACCTCTCTGAGCTAGCTGGCTTTCACCCCAGCATCTGGCTCCCAAGTCATCATGATAAAATCGAATGATTGGGATTTCGATAAAAACAACAGGATGTTGATTCACTTCAATGAACAAACAAAAACTGAACTAGGATCACATACACACAAGGAAATTCATTGGATAAAAACTTCAAACCCTAAAAAAATCAAATGGGAGAAGTGTCAAGACAATAGGTAGGGGGCTAGGGAAGTAGCTCAGCGGTTAAGAGCACTGGCTGCTCTTCCAAAGGACCCAGGTTTGATTCTCAGCACCCATATGGCAGCTCTCAGCTGTCAGTAACTCCAGTTCCAGGGGATCTGATGCCTGTTGGGGTTCAGGAGTCACAAACCACACCAACACTGATATCAGTCAAACAAACAGCGATAGTTTATTCAGCAGTCACCTCAGGACTGATCAATCAGAGCCAAAGACCAGACTAAGGAGCTGACTTCTACCACAAGCTAGAGTCCTAGAGATCTTTTAAGCCTTGAAATCCACAAACATCTGTGCCAAGTTGTTTCACCAATCAGGATTTAGAGATAGAGGATTTCCTTAGGAATATGTCTTTGTTATACATTTCTCCTCTTCTCATTGGCTGGAATATTCAACTGTGACAGGGGACTTGCCTTGCCTTACTCATGTCTTAACTTGCTAACCAGGCTATCAGTTACCCATGTACACATCTCTTTCTGCCAAGTAGGATGTCTTTTCCCAGGGAGGTTTTGGGAATTACTTTATTCCACTCAAAATAGAAGTTTCTTATATTGGTACAGGCATTTCTTTTATGTTGGGGTCTATCCCAAGGGTAGCTTATAAAGGCAAGAGAGCATAAAAGTTCAACCATAGGTGCAATAAATGCTGCTGGGCAGCTAGTTTAGTTCCAAGCTTATTGTGGCTAACTACACACACACACACACACACACACACACACACACGAACTCTATGGTGATTGGTTTCCAAGAACACCAAAGCACAGAACATAACAGAATCTGCAATCAACTAGAGCATGAGAAAGTTTCATAGTAACAACACATGAAAAAGTTTCCTTATAAGATTATTAACAGCATAAAATGGCTAGCTAGACAGTCAACAGTTACCTAGGCCTTAACATTTTACTTAGGCCTTAACAACACCCTCTACTGACCTCCACAGACACAAGACATGTAAATGGTACACAGATGTATGCACAAGACACCCATACACATGAAGTAAATGTTTTAAAAGAAAAAATGGGTAGGAAAGTAGTTTTGTACATCTGTAATCTGTTGGAGAGACTTTTGTAAGCAAGACACAGTAAGCACGATTTATATGGGGGGAAATGTGATGAATGTTTCCATAGTAAATTTGAAGATTTCCCTCCCTTTCTCCCCTTCCCACCCTACCATTCTTTGAGATAGGGTCTCAATACTTAGGTTCCAGGTTGGCTTAGAACTCACAAACCTGCTGTCAAGTGCTAGAATTCAGATCTGTGCTCTCACTCTGCCTAAATTTGAAGATTTTGTTTTGTTTTTTTGGGGGGACAGCATCTTTTTATATAGACAGTCCTGGGTCGTGGAATTCACTATGTAGAATAAGTTGGCCTTGGACTCACAGAGATTCAGTGCCCTTACCTTCCATGCCAGATTTTTTAAAAAGTTTTTTTTTTTCTTTTCGAGTCAGGGTTTCTCTGTGTAGCCCTGGAACTCACTCCATAGACCAGGCTGGCCTTGAACTGCCTGTTTCCCAAGACCTGGGATTCAGGGAGTATGCTACCACCGCCCAGCTAAATTTAAAGATTTCTGTTCAATAAAAGACCGCAACAGGTAACGTAGTAGGAGTCCCTCCCCCTCCCCCCCTCTTCCAGTGTATATAGCCAATAAAGAACAGTACTTAAGAGAGTGGGGAGAAGGCTCAGGCAGTCAAGTTCCATCTGTGAAGGCAGATCCTGGATCCAGATCTCTAGCCACTCATGGGGAAAACCATAAGCTAGGGGGCATGTTCTGTAGCCTAGTGCTAGCGGTGGGGGAAATCCTTGGAGCTGGCCTGCCTGGCTAGCAAATCAGTGAGCTCTGAGTTCTTTGAAAGACAGTTTCCACCTTTGGAAACTGATAGTGAAAGCCGCTCATTGTTGACCTCTAGCGGCTAAAGCACTCACACGTGCCCACGTACCGACTACGCAACACACAGCAAAAATGGTCTTACCTAGGGGCTGGCAAATAACTCAGTGACAAGAGTGTGTGTTTAGTGTGTGCAAGGTCCAGAGTTCAATCCTTTTGTCAACTGACAAAAACTAGAGTCATCTGGGAAGAGGGAACACCCAATTGAGGAAATGCCTTCAACTAATTGCCCTCTAGGCATGTCTGTAGGGCACACACTTTTAATCCCAGGGCTCAGAAGACAGAAGCAGGAGAGTTCAAAGTCAGACATAGCAAATTCGAGAACAGCCAGGGCTACATAGTAATACCCTAATCTCAAAGATAGTAACGAAAATCCTGTCCTTTCACCATGTGTTCTGGGGATTGAATAGGGGTCATGAGGCTACAGCAGCAAGCACTGAGCAGACCTGGCCGCATGGTTCACTCTTGTATTCCTCAGCACTGCCTTTTTTTTTTTAAGATTTATTTATTTATTGTATATAAGTGCACTGTAGCTGTCTTCAGATACTCTAGAAGAGGGAGTCAGATCTTGTTACAGATGGTTGTGAGCCACCACGTGGTTGCTGGGATTTGAACTCAGGACCTTTGAAAGAGCAGTTGGTGCTCTTAACCGATGAGCCATTTCTCCAGCCCGGTGAGCACTATCCTAATAGAACTTAACAGCTGTTTGCTCATTTGAAAAACAGTGAAATATAAACTTTAGGATGATGTAAAAGGTCTTGAGCCTTCTGAAAAAGTTGTTTAACATTCTAACAATTGTTTGTGGTCATGATCTATTTAAGGACAGAGAGTAGAAACCAGGTGTGCACTTTCAACCGATACATGTTCTCTTTTAGGCGTCAGTAATGTTCAGTGGAATCAAAGGGTATATTTTCACTTTCTCAAAAGAAAAAATTTTAAAGATGCTATAGATTTTCCCGATGGTGGTTGTTAGACTATGCAGCGCAATACCGGACAAATCATACCAGCCACAGGTCTCAGGCAGGAGGTTTTATTGGCAGAGACGACCTCTGTATGGGAAGAAGGGAGAGGGCTGCGGGCTGGGGATGAGTCTTTTATCTGGGCCATGGTGCATAGGATGCATGCACAAAGGGATGTGCGGCAGGTGCGCGTCAATGGACGCGGGAACGGCGCTGTCGCCTGGAGATGACTTGTCTCATCGCTGGGTCTGACAGCTGTCTATAAAGAGCTTGTGGCTGTCCACAGATGCACCTGATGCTAACAGTGGTGGTGCACGCCTTTAACACTCTCATTCAAGAGCCAGAGGCAGGTGGATCTCTGAGTTCAAAGCCAGCCAGTTCTAAGGAAACAGAGAAACCTTGTCTCAGGGGGAAAAAAACAAAAAACTTGTAAGTATAAGATACTTATACTTTGTGTTTATTCTAATTTAAAACACACTTGACCGAAGATATTCTAAGATTCCCCTTCTTAGCTAGAATTCCATATTCTCGAATTTCACTCACTTATATAGAACCTACCCAGTTTCTCCCATGTCAATATATCATTGTCATATTTTCTTTGAAGTCAGTTTGATTTGTGTAGGTTATATATGTGTGCATATGTAGTATACATGTGTTTGGAGGCCAGAGGCTGACATTAGGAACCTTCCAATATAGGTCTTTACCAATCTTTTTATTTTTTGTTCTTGTTTGTTTTGGGACAGTCTTTCTGTATAGCCCCAGCTGACCTTGAACTCAGAACCACCTGCCTCTACCTCTATGTAAACTTTATGCTGGGTTCTTTGAGTCTAGGCTTACTGTCTGAGGCACCTCCAGACCTAAGACTCTGTCCTTTGTTTTTTTAATTTTGCATTTTAGTTTCTCACTATCCAGATTGGATCAATGCTAAAAGGAATTTAGTTATAATCTTGTAAAAGGAAAGAAAGAAAGAAAGAAAGAAAGAAAGAAAGAAAGAGAGAGAAAGAAAGAAAATGAAACTGGGAAAATAACCAGAAAAAGGAAATTGGATTGTAGTGCTATTCCCATCACGAAGTGCACACAGCTCAGGTCCATGCTATTAGATTGCTGGTTCCCTTCCTACTTACAATCTCAAGCCAACTGCTCAGACAGTTTATAAAAATTTGATCTTTTATGGCAGTGGAAAGGTGAGCCCTCGGCTGCCATTGCTCCTTGTAAATTCTGTTTTTAACTTCAATTTCAATTGGCTAGGATTTTTAGAGTTACAAATAATGCACACTTTGACATAAATCCTGGCTCTTAATAATGCAGTTTCATAATTTAGTTTTGCATTTATCAAGAAAGTTGATGGGGGGCTGGAAAGATGGCTCAGTGGTTAAGAGCACTGACTGCTCTTCCAGAGGTCCTGAGTTCAAATCCCAGCAGCCACATGGTGGCTCACAACCATCTGTAATGGGATCCAATGCCCTCTTCTGGTGTGTCTAAAGACAGCTACAGTGTACTCGTATAAAATAAATAAACCTTTAAAAAAAAAAGAAAAGAAAAAAAGATGATGGGCCTTCATAAAGATTCGGTGTTTGGTGACATCCACCATATTTTTTTGTTACAAAATGCTTTTGCTAGCTATGATGGCCCTTGTCTATAATCCCAAAGCCTGGGAGGTAGAGCCAGAAGGATCTTGAGTTCAAGGAGAGTCACTTCAGTTGACATAGCAAGTTATAGACCAGCCTATGCCTAGACCCTATCTCAAACAAATAAAAATGGAAACAAAGGGCCAAGCACAGTAATGTATACCATAACCCCAGGTTCAGGACATGGAGGCAGGAGAAGCATGACAAATACAAGACAAGCTTGTTCTACATAATGAGTTCCAGGTTAGCCAGGGCTAGAGACTTAGACCCTATACATTCCTTCTTGGGGGAAAGCTCATTAAACTCAGAATGTTCTAAATGGATGCACTATATTCTATTCTGTAGAAAATCCCTCTTCCTGAGTTTTTCATGAAGAAAACAACTCAAAAAGTTCAGGAAGTCCCCGAAAGTGACCAAATGCACCAAGCTTCTCACTCTATAAATGTATATAAACAGTAAGGACTACTGAGAGACACTCTCAGACCAGTCAAGCTGCCTGAAAGAGGCTCAAACCAACTGGGCTAAATAAGACATAGCCAAGTTTCCTACAGATAGCATTGAAGTTTGCAACTTTCTTTTGTTTTGTTTTTTTCGAGACAGGGTTTCTCTGTGTAGCCCTGTCTGTCCTGGAACTCACTCTGTAGACCAGGCTGGCCTCAATAAACACTGATTCTCTCTCTCTCTCTCTCTCTCTCTCTCTCACACACACACATACACACACACACACACACACACACACACACACACACACACACACACACACACACACACGGTGAAGTTCTGTTCCGCTACTTATAATCCAAAATAGATACATATAAGCTGTGTTGTGGTACATGTACCAAGGGAGCAAGCTTTTAAAGTTTATAGATCATATAGAAGAACAAAAGGAAACCAAAATAATGTTCTCCACCTTATTTTTTTAAATTACATTTGTGTGTAGACAAATGTGATCAGAGAACAATCTGTTAGTCCTCTCCCTCCCAGCCATCAAATTCAGTTGTCAGATTTAGCAGGTGTCTTTACCATCTTGCCAGTTCTGAAAATTTTCTCTTTACCTAGGTCTACGTTTCCAAAAACCATTTAGCTTAACTATTTAGGTCCACTACATCAGCAGTTTAATGCCTATTAACTCAGTGAGATCTGGCCTCATGCTAAATTCATCAAAAAGAACAAAACTGAATGGCATTAATTTGTTCTCTTCAGTCTGATTGCTATCATTTAAAATGCACATTAAAAACATTATTTAAGTCTGCTTCCTGAAAGCCAAATTCCTTGAACTAGATGTTTCCCAACAAGCATAAATAACAGAATTACCAAGAAGCTTAGAGTGAAGATCTGAAAAACACTTCAAGGACAAAGGCTCACTGTGTGCAGTGGTGTAACAGTCAGTGCTTTAGGCTGTAGTCCAAACTTGGGTAATACGACCTTGACTTATTGGTACCTTGCTGCTGTTTTACAAGAAACTATTCAAACTGCCAAGATCCTAAACTTTAGGAGATACTTTAGGAGATACTCAGATGAAGTGAGTTTCTAGGAATACAGGCACGCAAATAGAAATAGTGAATTGTGAGACTGTTCATTGAGTTATCCATTCTCAGTGTTATGGTTTTAGTTGAGACAGGATTTTACTCGATAGCTCAGGGTGGTCTTGAGCTGTTCTTCTACTTTAGCCTCCTGAATGGTGAGGTTCCAGGTCAACTCCCCTGTCCATTTGTTCTGAGGCAAGATCTCAGGTGATCTCTGTTCCACTTCCTGTCTGACACTCAGCCACGTAGGTAAGGATAATCTCAACTGCTAATCTTCCTGCTTCCACTTCCCAAGTGCTGGGATTACAGGACTGTGCATCATATGCACCAGGCAAAGAAAGGTTCCCATGGTTGTATTACTCCTGGGTCATATTGTTATATTGTTAGTATAATACAATGATATACATTGTTTCCCTGATACTGTTATTTTAGAGGCTAGTTATTACATTATGTTCCCTCTAATTCAAATTCTGAAATGTTACTCCAGGTACCTCAGAATGTAACTCATTTGAAGACTTTAAGAAAAAAAAGAAGTATCTATGTGTTGAGTGAATGCCATCTGTGCAGGAGCCTGCAGACTTCATAAGAGGATACCAGATAACCTCAGATAGAGCTGGAATTTAAGGTGGTTGTAAACCACCTAATATGGGTGCTGGGAATCAAACTCAGGACAAGAGCTCTTAACCACTGAGTCATGCCTCCAGCCCCAGAGTTTTTTTTATTTTTTCATTTTTCATTTTGGTTAAAATGAGGTCTCAAACTTTCTGTATCTGAAGACCTTGAGTTTCTGTTCTTCAAATTTCTATCTCGAGTGCTTAGTTTCCAAGTGTGTGCCATCACATCCTGCCCCAGATTTTGAGTGAGTTAAAATGAGCATGGTAGGCTTGACCATGATTAGTCAATAAGGACACAGAGATTTGGGACAGCATTAAATCAGGAGAACACCATGTGGCACAAAGACTGTCACGGACAAGCTGAGAAGCTAGGGTTGGATCAGTTTCAGAACTGAGAGTTGGTTAAATTTCCACTATTTAAGAGACATGTTGTGTAGCTGTTACACTGGAATGTAGACAACTACCACACCAGAAACCCTTCATCCCCATTCCCAACTCTATGGTAATACTTTAGTGGTTCTCAATTCATAGGTACATTTTTGTCAGAAGTTGGGGGCATGACTTTGTAGTTTTATAACTAAGGAAGAAATACCAAGAGTTCTGGTAACAGCTACTTAGATGATAAAATGCTAATTGGTTATAAGGAATATATGGTGATTGCCCTCCCCCATTCCATTCCATCCTTCAACTCAAGTAGAGCCTTTAAAAAGAATTCATCAGGTGTGGTGTTTTATGCCTGCTATCCCAGCACCTGAGGACTGATGACAGCTTGAAACCAGCTTGAGCTGAGGGTGAGACCACACTCAATGCAGTTAGGGCTGTTAGCAACCCCATTTCCAGGGAATCTGATGCCCTCTCCTCAGGCCTCCCTGGGCACTGCACACACCTGGCGTGCTTACAATCAGGCAAACACATAAAATAAATTATGAAAACCAATACACTACCACACATATGGATACCTCCACTACCACACACACATACATACCCTACCTCTGTAGTCAATACATGTAGCCTACTTCATACAAAGTTGTCTTGGATTTAAAAAGACAAGACAGTAGTTCTTGTAGTCAGTTTCTTCAGTCCTTGTTTCCATTCAGGAACTTGGAGCAGAGGCAAGAAACTGAGTAATAGGGGACTGGAGAGATGGCTCAGTGGTTAAGAGAACTGACTGCTCTTCACTGAAGGTCCTGAGTTCAAATCCCAGCAACCACATGGTGGCTCACAACCATCTATAAAAGGATCTGACGCCCTATTCTGTTGTCTGAAGACAGCTACAGTGTACTTAGATATAACAATAAATCTAAAAAAACAAAACAAAAAACTGAGTAATAGTCACCAAAAGTGATAACTATGACAGCCATGCAACTGAAAACACCATTAAGTATAATCGTATTCTGAAAAGTGCAGTGATGCCTGAAAACTTGTCACAAGTACTTCAGCTCTCCCATTTTAACATTAAAAAAGAGTTTATTATTTTACATAAACATTATGTAATGATAACAGTCAGGTAGTCTCATGGACTGGAAGGTGACTGATTAATTCCCTTTCGTTCCCAAACCTCATCAAGCAGTCACTACATTTATGAGGCAAGTCAGCTGAATGCTTGAAATCTAGATGAATTTTAAGATCTTCAATTTGTCCTGTTGAATATTCACAATACTGGCATAAATAAATCCCTTCAGACAGGTGTGAATTTAGATGCTTGCAATATTCCAACATGCTGGAAAAGCCCTTCCCACAGTCATCACAAACATGAGGGAATATTTTAGTATGCTCGATAGCCACATGTCTGTTGACGTTTGTGTGAAGTCGGCTCCGAAAGCCACATACTTGACACACAAAGAAATTTTTGCATTTGTCAAAGGTGATCTTACTTAAAAGGCTGCACTGTCCATGGCCACCACTGCCACACTTGTCGCTCAGTTCGATCAGTCTGCGAGCGTGCTCATTGACGACGTGGCTGTGCAAGTCCTCAGGGTCGCCTGTCTCATGCTCACAGAATTGGCACAGGTACTGCTCGTCACGGCTGTGCTCCTGGAAGTGCAGGTAGAGCTCACTGCTTGAGGAGAACTGTACATCACACTGCTCGCACCAGTAAAGGTGATCGCTAAAGTGGGTGTCTGCGATGTGCTGGCTGAGGTTCTCGAAGATCACGGTCTTGTAGTCGCAGTACTTACAGATGTAGGGGTCTTCCTCGTGAAGCTTGGCATGCTCGATGAGGAGCAGATTGGTAGAGAAGCTTTCCTTACACACCCGGCACACATTCGAGTCAGTGCGCTTGTGTTTCAGGATCACATGTTGCTTTAGGTCAGAAAAATACTTACTGTTGAATTCACAAAGCTCACACTTGTAGAGGCCACTGCTGTTGGCTCTCAGTAAAGGCCACTTCTGTTGGGCAGTCACATTCAAAGCTTGGCTCTTGTCAAGTATTTTACAGAGTTTAGCCGGTGGTTCTTCATCAGTCTGGTCTTGGAGGCTCTCAGAGGAATTGTTCTCTGCCTCTATATCATAATCTTCAGAAATGGCATGAACCTCTACAGCAATCGGGACGTCTTCTGAGGTGTGAACCTCTATAGGGCTCTCCTCTTGAGTCTGCTGATGCACTGACTCAGGTGAGGCACACTCTTCATCACAGATCTCAACATCAGTGGACTTTTCTGAAAAAAAGAAAACCCACCGTTGCAGTACTGTACTAATAAGCCCCATTAGAAACAACCATTCCATTGTTGAAGCCCCGTGCTCAATACATTCCATTGGACAGTTACCCCACTACTGTCACACTGTACTAATAAAGCCCCGTTAGAATCAGTCATCCTCGAGGCTGTAACACCGCACTAAATAAGCCTCCTTAGAAACAATCCTGTGAGAGGAAGCTACAGTATATGCTGCTTTTAGCTGATATGAACAAAATATGCTAAATGCTATTAATGAGTTCCCCTAACCTGTGGAAAAGACAGTGTGGTCTAGAATCCTAAGCACAGGGCTGGGAACCAGGTGGCTCTGGTTCCTGTTTCGGGCCTTGGTTCCATCTGTAAATTTGGGCAAGTCATTTGCTGTCTCAGGATCAGAATCATCATCTGTAAGAAGAATTTGGAAAAACATTTTATATCAAAACATTAAGCATCAAAAACACTATTTTTAACAGCAATAGAAACTATCAACTTAGACTTAGCCTTGAAAGGACACATTATTATAGACCCCTAAAGACAGAGAATATGCCAGACATTGAAGATATAAGCCCCCCCACCCCCGCCTTTGTTTATATGCTACTTATACTAGAACACACTCTGAACATTCTAAGGAATTTCACGATATTGAGATTGAATCATTATTCCTTTACTCTAGTCTCATTCTCTCCAAGTTAGCATGGAAACTGAAATAAGGATCAACAGGGAAACTGGACAGCAACATGTGTGTTTTAATAGACTTTGTTTTGTACTGTATAAAGTACTGTATAAAGTGTTCCTAATACATCACAAGCATTTCCCCACTATTATTTACATGAATATGAGGCATTTGTTGTAATTAATAACTGACATATGACTACTGGTGCTGATACATTATTAATAATGGAAGCCCACACTTCAGACTTTTTTTTCTTTTAAAGATTTTGTTTCATGTATGTGAGTACACTGTCACTGTCCTCAAACACACCAGAAGAGGGCATCAGATCCCATTACAGATGGTTGTGAGCCACCATGTGGTTGCTGGGATTTGAACTCAAGACCTCTGGAAGAGCAGTCAGTGCTCTTAACCGCTGAGCCATCTCTCCAGCCTGACTTACTTGGTTTTTACTCAGTGTCTTTTTGGATCCCACATTACATTTAGCTATGTCTCTCTAGGTGACTTAAAGCTGACTGTTCTAAGGACTACTTTAGAGACATTTTGTAATGCCCCATTAATGAAATTTACCTATTTCTTTTTCTTTTTTTTTTTTTCTTTCATGATTACTCATGTAATTATGAGTTCCTGGAGGGCAGAACCCTTCAGGGTATACACTGCTGAGCTGCCCCTCCTAACCTGGCTAATGGAGCATTTTGGCTTCTGTACTATCTTTTTCCTACCCTACTCCCTAGAAGTCACTGTGAAGCCCACACTAAGAAGTGGAGCATGGGCTTCCATCTCCCTAAGGAAGGAACATTGATATAAACAAATGGGAAATCTCTTGTGCAGACAATTTTATCCCTAATTATTCAGAGTCATTTATAGCAGTATAGATTCGTGTTTTCTCAAATTACTTCAGCTCTGGCCACTGGTCTTCTGTGCAGGAGCGGAAGCCAGGGCCATGTGTGGTAGGCGAGCAATCTGTCAACCTCCCGTCGGCTCTTGTGCTCCTTTAGTTCATCCATACTGTGTATCGTTGTGCTTTTTGATATTTCCCTATTTTCCAGCACCACAAGATACTCCAAACACATCTTGTCTATTTCCTCCCCAGATCTACAACCAGTCATGTTATAGGGGCCTTAGTTCCTTGGAATTATAAACCAAGATCTGGACATAAAAATGTGCTCACTACTATGGTACTTCTTTTAGGGCTCTCAACTGAATAAGCAAAACAGTTCTGTGAACTCTCACAGGTACAAGATGCAGGCCTGTGAGCATGTCTGTGTGTGAGCACGTCTGTGTGTGAGCACGTCTGTGTGTGAGCACGTCTGTGTGTGAGCATGTCTGTGTGTGAGCACGTCTGTGTGTGAGCACGTCTGTGTGTGAGCATGCGAGTCAGTACTGTGCCAGACATGGGCTCACACTTACGACTGGGTCACAGATGGGGAGCAGCAGTGGGTGCACTTTCTGACCACGACCAGTGCTCTAGAAAAGAGCAGGCAACAGGAATGCGAGACTGAGAAACATCAAGAGCCGGGTCTCCATCCTTCCTTCCCCTCCGTCCACCAGCACTCCAGGCTGAGACAAGTGGGCAAGGTGCTCCCTAACACTACTACCAACACTCCAACTCTAGATCACTTCGGGTTTATACCAACTCTTAGCCAACTAAAAAGGATGGAAAGAGTTTGCTTAAAAATGGAAATTACTAATTTGATTTTAAAAGCTTATTTTTTACATTGTAGCAATTAAAAATGTTTGCCAGTCTTGAAACCATAAACCCACATTCAAACTACCTTTTCAGATAGTTCCCAAGTCAAAATACACAAAGGCAGCTTTTGTGTCTGTTTTATTTTTCTGTAGTACTACAAAGGAGTCAGGTCTTAAATGGTAGGCAGAAACTTACCCACACGGAGGCATTCCCTAAGTTCTGTAAAAGCAGGTTACATAAAGTATTCTGGAAAATAGCAGACATACCTTTGTTGTCAAAATATTTTAAGTCTGGCTGTCTCATAGAGCAGACACTGTAACAATGATCAGAAAAAATTCCACTGACTCCATCTGCAATTCTGCTTATTCCAGAAGAATCTGAATGTAAAACAAAATGGAAACAATTCCCAGCACAGTATACAGATACGCATCTAATGATGCACAAGCTTGCATCTTTTGTCTACTTTTTCCACCAATGTTAAAGATTGGACCCAGTGCCTTGCACATGCCAGGCAAACTCTCTGCCCTGACCTATATCCCTAACCCATATTTTCATGATTTTAGTGAGTTTCAGTAGGAAAAATACAGCATGTTCTTCAGCTTTATACTTCAGATCAAACACTAACATTCGGCTTTAAAAGAGCGATTGATTAGACTGTAATAGAAGCCAAGTGCTGCTGCACGCCTACCGTGTCAGCACTGCAGAGGCAAAGGTGGATCAGGAGTGAGGCCGGTCTGGGCCAAACAAGACCTTAAGCCTAAAATGAATTTAAATAACATAAGAATAAAAACTTTCTTTACTTTTAGAAACAGACACTGGCTGGAGAGATGGCTCAGATACTCTGTGGTAGAGGACCTGGGTTCAGTTCACAATACCCACATGGTGGCTCACAACTGTTAACTCCAACTCCAGGGACTGTCTGACACCCTCTTCTGCCTCCACAGGCACAGGCTTGTGGTACACATGCATACTTGTAGGCACAACACTCAGACACATAAAAATATACCTTTACAAGCTTTTAAAATACAAAGGGAACATTTCCTTATAATTTGAATCTTATAAAGTATACATATGTAATAAATATTGTGCTAATATTTAAAACAGTGAATTAGCTACCATGAACTACCAAGGCATGCCACATAGTGCCAAGAAAGCATAATACATGAAGAGAAACTGTCCCAGACCAAAGATGGCTTCTGGATAGCAGCCACCCCCAAATGCTACCAATAAGCAGTAGACAAGGCTCAGAGGGTACAGGGACACGGAGCAAGCTAATGGGTAAGTGTCAAATGTCCTAGCTGTCCTGAAACTTGCTCTGTAGACCAGGCTGGCCTCCAGACACCAGCCTGTCTCCTGATTGCTGAGATTAAAGGCCCACACCACCACCGCCTATCCTCCCCCTCCCCCTTTTTTTGAGACTGAGTTTCTTGTAGCCTAAGCTGGCTTCACTCAATCTTGCTTGCCTCCACTTGCACTCTATCCACGGAGCTACTTCCCCAGCCCAGACCTCCTCTTATATTAGCACAGGAGAGCCAACTCAATCACAGATTATACAATCCAAATGAAAACTGAGTTAGAGAGATAACTCAGTGACTAAGCACTTGTTACTCTTTGCAGAAAACCTGGGTTCAGTTGTAGCACCCAACTGATGGTTCACAACCATCTGTAACTATAGTTCCAGGGGATCCAATACCCGCTTTTGATCTCCCTAGACACCAGGATGCACATACACATGCAAATAAACACACATAAAGTTCACAGTTCCAAAAATAGTATAAGATGCAGCTCCTTTTCCTCAATGCAAACTACTTTCTGCGGAAGTTATTGCTGCATCTTAAGCACAACTTATGACTCTGACAGGCAAAATCCAATTATTCTACATGAAGAGGAAGCTTGGAAATCTAGTTTTAAGTATTTCGTACCCACAGAGACGAGACGAATAGAATGTAAGTTGGAAAGCATCCCTGTAGCACTCTATCCATATAACGTATATGCAGAAGATTTAGTCTGTGTTCTCATACCAGGAAATGGTCCAGATATTCTGTCTTATTTATGCAAAAATTGATGGAAATAACAATAATCCATTACTCTTTCAAAATTAATTCAATTATAGACTAACCTGAATAGCGAGAAGGGTGTAAAGTCTTCCTTTTTCTTTTTTTAGGATATTCATTCATATCTTTTCAATCTAAAAAATGAAGAACATTTTAACAAGCATGATACAATAACTGATATTACTATAAAAATTCTTTTGAGTCAAAGAATTTATTAGCAATAAGAAATCTTAGGGCAGGGGTGCTGGAGAAATGGCTCAGCAGTTTCTAAGAAGACGGACATCTCTCCCAGAAGACCTGGGTTCAATTCCCAGCACCCACAAGGCAGCTCACTACCACCTATAATTTGAATTCCAGGAGATCTGACTCCCTTCTATGGTCTCCAAGGGCACCAAATATGCATGTGGTGCAAGACATCCAACCATACAAACTAATTTATAAAGGAGTCTGTGTGGACCATGTAAATAGATGTCAGAAGAACAACACTGCACAATGCCTCTACTGAAAGTATTATGTCTTCCAGACAAGCCTAGACTATGAGACCCCGTCTCATAAAACAAAGCAAACACACACCTTTTAGTCCCAGAACTCCGGAGGCTGAGACAGAGTTCAAGGCTAGCCTGTTCTACATAAAGTGTTCTAGGCCAGCCACGGTTACAAAGTCAGACCCTGTCAGACACACGCAAACAAGCCATTATGCCTGTAGGCATACACTTTCTACAGATTTCAACCTAAACATGGATATTTTTCCTTAAAAATATACTTGTGAGTCTTCATCAATGTAATGGCTTCCAGAAAGTATTGCAGAGAATCTTAGAACATAAGCAATTTTCAAGAAAGAAGAATCTTATGAGGTCACATTCAACATTCTAAGAAGTATAGCAACCACTCCAACTACTAAACTCCCATGAGCCATTAGAAAATTTACTAATTAGTTTGGCTATATTCCACTTACTTGGTATAACTCAATACTGCAGTGAGGAAGATGAATTACAGGCAAGTTTCCACAAATGACAAAAAGTACCTACAAGTAAAAGAGACCAGCAGTCATGGAGGCAATAGTACCACTGAGCGAGCCATAGATAGATAATAGTAAAACCTTCCACATCTTAAATTAGCAACAGAAAGAATGAACTCAGGCATCTTCCTTATGCTTTCTAAAATATATTTTATATATATATGTATATATGTGTGTGTGTGTATATATATGTAAATATCCAATCATATATAAAAGTTCCTATTTCTCTGAAACAAACTTACCTTTATTTATAGTCATAGCTATATCTGATAACAAAAATCACAGAATAAGTCTATATTAGTTTATGCAATCATTAGAAAAGAAAATCACAAATGGCTGGTCGAAGTGGCACACACATTTAATCCCAGTACCTAGGAGGCTGGTGCAGGCAGATCTCTGTGAGGTTGAGGCCAGCCTAGTCTACACAGTAAGCTTCAGGCCAGGGCTACAAAGGGAGACCTTGTCTAATTCAGATAAATATTACATATACACACACATATATTAAGAAAAAAGTACAAATAAAATCATATAGAATCATACACCTAAAACTGTCCAAGTTTTTACACATCAGTGCTGACTTACTGAATATCAGTTATATACCAGGTAGTACGTCGTCTTTCACTCAGGTTATATATCTACACCTTGCCAGAACTGTTGGCTATACCTACTGAGTCAAGTCAGCTGGATATTAAGTACAGTTAGATTTCACCAGAAGTCTAACCAATTTTAAAGTCCATGTTTTTCAATTCATTTTAGCTTTAGAAATAAGCACAGAAATAGTGACCCATTAACCTCAAATTAAAGTTCCCCCTCTCCCCTCAGCTTAGCATCTGTTTGCTGCTGCAGAGTAGGGAGGGAGCAACCTAATCACTGCCTTTACCTCAATTCTTCCTTTTTAGTTTCTTGAGACAGGGTCTACATACATAGTCCTGTCTAGCCCTGAACCCTATTGTGATACTGTCCTAGTCTCCTGAGTTTTGGGGTTACAGGCATCCCAGGCATTGAATATAAAATGAATCTCTCACTTCTAGTAGAAACCTCCTAAGGGGAACTTGCTACTCCTATATATGACATGATCACACACTTATTAACAAGTGCGTTCTTATGTCATCTTCCCAACAATGCCGGGAGGAACACAAAAGGGCTCCCTATCAAATTCACCTCATTCTAAACAAGGAAGAGACCAATGCCATTATGACACAGATGGGACCAATGGACCAAGGATGGGACACTTGTCTTCGGACTTCTGGCATCAGGTAACTAACTGTGTGTGTGTGAGCCCTCCTTCCACACTGCCAGCAGCAAGTCCATCTTGCTTCAAGTTCTTAACCACAAGCAGGAAGGGGAGGTGATAATCTGAAAAACTGACAGTCATACTCTTATAGAAATGTTAGATACTTAGACAAAATGCCTCACCAAACACCATAAACAGCATCCTTTTGGAGACGTTTTTTACAGCCTATATTCTATTATATTCTAAGATCAGGGAGAACACAACTGTCAAGAGAATATTTCAGGTTACTCAGAACATGAGCAAAAAAGTGAGAAAAGGAAACCAAGCATGGTATTACAAGTACTTAAAATTGCAATTTAGATTTGGCTTGTCACTCGAGGAAGGTGGAGGAGAGTTTGGCTTTTCAGGACTGAACATCACCAAAGGTTCATTAAGACCACTCACAACCAAGACTTGTCAACCAGCCTTCACGTAAGCAAACAGTATTGGATCTGTGTATGCGCAAGTGCCTTCATAAAGACATCTGGAGTGCAAGTGCCACAGTACAGGAGCCGTGTGAGTCCTGGGCACTGGACTCTGGTCCTCAGACTTGGCAGCAGGTTCCTCACTGTAAAGTGAGCTGGCCATCTTGCCAGCTTGAGAAACTTGGCTTCTTAATGAAATAATGTAAACCATATAAACTCGTACTCACTAATTATCCCTTCAAAAAGATTGTGAACCACCTGAAACTTATCCTTCTCCAATTACACACAGGTGTCACTGTAGAAAACCAGGACATTTGAAATTTAATCACCTAAAATCTATTCACTCAGGAAAAAAAAAGTTAATATTGAGGTGATATATCCATAGTTTATAATTTATCATTTAAAAAAAAAAAATCAGGTGGTGCACGCCTTTAATCCCAGCACTTGGGAGGCAGAGGCAGGCGGATTTCTGAGTTTGAGGCCAGCCTGGTCTACAGAGCGAGTTCCAGGACAGCCAGGGCTACACAGAGAAACCCTGTCTCGAAAAAAACCAAAAAAAAAAAAATCAGCCTGCGGTGGTCGCACACATCTTCAACCCCAGACTCAAGAGGCAGAGGCAGGCAGATCAGAGTTCGAGGCCAGCCTGATCTACAGAGTGAGTTCCAGACAGCCAGGGCTACACAGAGAAACCCTGTCTCAAAAAACTGAGTATTGTGGCCCATGCCTTTATTCCCAGCCCTCAGGAGGCAGAGACAGGGAGATGTCTCTTGAATTCTTTTTTTTTTTTTTTTTGGTTTTTCGAGACAGGGTTTCTTTGTGTAGCCTTGGCTGTCCTGGAACTCACTTTGTAGACCAGGCTGGCCTCGAACTCAGAAATCCTCCTGCCTCTGCCTCCTAAGTGCTGGGATTAAAGGCGTGCGCCACCACCGCCCGGCTGTCTCTTGAATTCTTAACTAGCCTGGTCTACACAGTGAGTTCCTGGCCAGTCAGAAGTACATAGTGTTTCAAAAAATAATTAACAGGTGGGATGTAGTCATGTGCGAATTCTGAATTTATATTTATGTTTGGTGTTAGGCCGTTTTTTTTGTTTGTTAAAGGCATACACTACTACACATGGCTTGCTCTTCATTTTTTGAGAAAACATGGAAGAAAGAGGGAAAAAAAATCCCATTTAAAAAAGGCCCAACCCCATTCTCAGGCAAGGGGCAGTCATCTTCCATATCAACATCAGAGCTCAGTGGCTCACAGCTGACATCCCCAGCACTCAGGAGGCTGAGGCAAGATTACACAGAAAGACCGTGTCCTAAAAACAAAACAAACATCACCCACATCTTGGCACCTGGAATCTTCAAAAACACTAGTGCTTCCCGCAGACAAACCTTTCCAAAGGTTTGTCATGCAACCTCTGATGTCTTTACACAATGACAAGACACATTTTGAAAAGACTAGTTTCGCGCGCGTGTGTAGTCCGAGATGGTGTCGGATCTGGAGGACGTAGAGGCAATCATGAACCTACTCCAACTGGGTGTTCTCTCCAGCGCCTAGCACCGAATTTTTTGAGACGGGGTCGTTACGTTTTTAAGACGTTTATAACACTTTATTTTTCACCTCCATAAAAATAACTATTTCCAGGGCCGGTGTGATGGCTCCGGAGGCGCTTAATGCTAAGCCTGACGACGACCTGAGTGCCACCACCGGAACCCACATGGTGGGAAGAACAGTCTCTTTGAAAGTTGTCCTCTGACCTCATGACTTGCGCCATGGCACACGTGCGCATGCACGCACGCAATAAGCACGTAAATTTTCAAACATAAAGAGAATTTTCACGTTCTAACTGGTGGCGCACGCCTCTAAGGCTACCCTGTGCTACACAAGACCCTGTCACAAATAACAGGAATTGAAACGGGCTACGAAGAGCGCTTGTCTCATTTGGCCTCTCCTAAGAGCCGCTGTCCGTGAGGACGCAGGGCCCGGGCCCCGCGGGAGCTGCCTCCTGCAGGCCGGCAGAGGTCCCCGCCACCCCCGCCGCAGAGTCCACCCGAGCGGCCGACACGCACCGGGCCGGGCAGGCCCCGCTCGCCCCGAGGCCCTCGCTTGGCACGCAGGCCCCGGAGGCCGGCCCTCACCTCACGCAGCAGCGCAGCTCCGGCGAGGTACGCCCGGATGATGGTACGCAGGGGGCTGCCGGGCCACCGCCCGCGTCCTCCTCGGCCCTGCCCTTCCCTGCCCGCCAGGCCCAGACGTACTCACCCGAACACCCCACGCATGCGCCACAGCGGACCGCGAGAGTGAAGATGGGGAACAGGGGGCGGGAACCCTAAGGATGAGGGCGTGGCCTAAGTACGAAGAGGGCGTGGCTTCGTGCTAAGGGCGGGGCCTGACAGCAGGACCAGGAGAGGCTAGCAGTGCTGCGAGGTCTAGCGCCCCCTGCGGGCACATCCCCGCCGTGCCGCCCTCCCCTCTGAGCTCAGCGCTTTCCCACACGTGGTTCCCTGGAAGCCCGCAGAGATCAATCCTTAGGGTCTTCAGGGTCATTAGTGTTTCACGCATGGTAGTTGTACTCAAGTCCCAACATCCGGGCTAGATAAGTCCAGGACCGAGGAAAAACGCGAAGTGACTCGAAATGGGTCCCCCAGACCACACCCTAGGTTCTTGAAGTCTTGGGAGATTGGAGGTGGAGTTAGAGATGGGAAGGCTGCCTGGTACTGGTGGCGCAGGCCTTTAATCCCAGCACTTGGGAGGCAGAGGCAGCTGGATTTCTGAGTTTGTGGCCAGCCTAGTCTACAGAGTGAGTTCCAGGACAGCCAGGGCTACACAGAGAAACCCTGTCTCGAAAACATGGTGATTCACAAATGCCTATACTGTAACTCCAACAGCAAGGGATATGAAGACTCCACAGACATATACCTCTGCAACCCTCCCACCTAAATACTAAAAAATAAATAAATTCTAAAAAGAAGTCCTGGTGGAGTGAACCGAGGCTATCACAAAGGATTGCATTCAGTCATTTAAGTCCTTTTCGTACCTTGGCCGTCAATAAGCAAAGGATTAAATTAAATGAACATAAATAACTGTGAACAGTTTTTGAATTATCCTTCAGCGGGGCAGTAGAGTTCAGTGGTGGTCTGTGCTTGGCAGGGTGAGTATGGAGGTCCAGAGTGCAGCTGCGTGTTTTCTCACCCCTCCTTCAGTGTTAAGAATGGACTCCAAAGGCTGGAGAAATGGCTCAGCTGTTAAAAAACTGGTTCCTCTACTAGGGTCCCAGGTTTAATTCCCAATACCCACGAGGAGGCTCACGTATAAATCCAGTTCTAGGTCACCTGAGGCCTTCTGGCCTCCATGGATACCAGGAACACAAGTGATGCACAGACATACATTCTGGCAAAACACTCATACAGATAAAAATAAAAAATACTTGAAAAACATTTTTAGATGTAATCCTAGGTCTCCTCCAGTGATCTGCCTCCCCAAACCCCTAATCTCGGTGAGAGTTGAAGATGTTTCAGTACAATTAGAAAAAACAAGCTTGTGAGTGTTACGCGGTTTTGTAATTTAAATCTTTGGGGTTCAACTAATTGTAAGTGGATAGCTAAATCCAGTCGGGGTATCTTAGATCCAAGGTCACTTGCAAAGTCCCAGCTGCGGTTCGTGTCTCACCAACCCAGCGCACTGGTCTTGCTGTCAATCACCGGGTATTCAGCCGGTCGTCACTGACCCTCCTATCACCATGCCCGGGGAAGTCCAGCTGCGCGATATTGAAGAGACCCCGGCTTGTTTGTGAGATGCAGTTTGGTGACCTCATAATCTGTAGGCGTTCTCCTCTTGGACAAATGAATATTTAGGCACGCCAGTGTGACCCAAAAAGAGTAAGAAAGGGTTTGCAGACATTCTTTACTCCTAGTATACCTAGCGTCTGGCACGGAATTGGGAATTGAGGCGTGATCAAGACTGTTGAATTTGTAAAGACGCTGCACGCGGCTACTGGTTTCTCGTTGTAAATCTAGTAGAGGTCACAAGGGGGAGCCATGCGATCACGGTCAGTTATAGGGCTTCTCTGTTTGCCCTTGGGGTTTGACTTAATTCTATGGAGCAGTTTTATTCCAAAGTATTTTGTAGTCAAAAAATAAACACAGGTCCTCTTGCCTGCGTCCCTGGGGGGCGGGGGGGGGGAAGAAGGGGGAGAGAAAGGGGAGGAGAGAGGGAGAGAGAGAGAGAGAGAGAGAGAGAGAATGTCACAGTATTTAGATGCCATGCATCATTGTTTTTCAGGGTTCCCCTTCCCCCATCCCTGGCAAGATGGGCAGCTAGGTAAAATCTTGAAAAGTCCCGGGATAACATTTAACCCCCATCCTCCCAAATTTTTGCTACAGGTGTATCATAGCTTAAATTTTTCCTTATCTCACAAATGTTGTTACACAATGGATAATAGAACAAAGAAAGAGAACTCCCAACTCCCACATCCCTGAACTGATTCCTTTGATCTGTCTTTCCATGACTTCTATACCTGCATGTACTTATTTTTTCTCACAATCAGATTATCATTAAGGTAAGTGGCAGTTTTTTCAGTTATATATTTTTTCAGACTATAACTATTCCTGATGCAATTAAAATGTTAGTGGCACCTTATGATGACTGCAAGTGACCATATACAAGTTAGTGATATTTAAGTTGTTTGCACCTTTTTCAAAGACCTTGCCAAACCAGGCATGGTGGTAAAACTGTAATCCCAGCACTTAAGAGCTGGGGGCTGCATTGGTGTTCTCTAGACTAATAGAACTTGTGGAATAGGAATATACATATACATATACATATACATATACATATACATATACATATATATATATATATAATTTATTGGAATGACTTATAGGCTGCAATCCAACAATGGCTAGCTATGAATGGAAAGTTCTAGAATCTAGCAGTGGCACGACCTCATTAGGCTGGGTGTTTCAGCTGGTCTTCTGGATAAGCTGGAATCCTGAAGCAGTCGGTTCCAACAGATGTGCTGGCAAAGTGAGTGCACACAGGCAAAGAGGAAGGCAGCTTCCTTGTTCCATTGTGAAGGCCTCCAGCAGAAGGTATGGCCCAGAATAAAGGTGTGCCTCAAGATCTGGATTAAAGGTGTATCTTCCAGCCTCAAGCTCTGGGTCAAAAGCTTGTGTATACCAGCCTCAAGATCTGAAATCCATTTCTGGATTGTAGTTCATTCCAGATATAGTCAAGTTGACAACAGAGAATTGTAGGCTTCAGTTTTTTGAAGCCTAGTTTTAATGATGGTTCTTAAATGCTTTAACCTCCCTTCTACGCCACCGCCCACCACAGGTAGTAGAAAAGAAAGGTTATTGTGTACGATACTGGGGAAGTGGACCTGTTGAGAAATTGTTTTTTGGAGCAAATCCAATCTGCGTTGTCAAGAAATCAGCAGTTCAGTTCACAGGAATCAGCATCGGCAGCTCGATTCACTCACAAACACTTCACAAATATACCAGCAGTCCTGTTCAGTAGTGTTGGAATTGCAAACACGAGTCAGCAGCAGTAGCATGACCTAGCAGAAACGAGGCCTCCACTGAACTGGCATGAGTCAGCAGGAACGACCAGGACCAGCAGGAACTCTAGGAGAAGTTCTCTGCCACACCTCTCTCAAGGAAGTGAAGATCAATGAAGATGAAGACTCAAGACCGAGAAGTGTTGCACAGCTAAGCAAGCTCCGTCACTGTCTGTTGAGTCCTATTTATACTCCCTCCAAACATTACATGTCCTCCCACGGGTCTTGCCTCATCACGAGTTTGTCTTGGCAAAACTCCACATGAGTTTGTATCCATTGATATTATTCCCAGCCAGTGGAAGTGGCAAGAAGCTTCCAGAACACCAGCAGAGCTCAGCAGCACAATGTAAGGCAAACCGAAACATGCCTGTCGTCAGCGAAGAGTAGCGAGGCAGAGCAAAGCAAACCGATGCTCGAGCTCCCACTGCCTGGGGGGGGGGGGTCACATTTATATTCCCTTATCACATGTCCTTTAACATATTTGCTTTAGCAAAGCATCCTTTCAATTGTGTCCACTTCAGGAAAGTGTTCCTTCAAGTCTGTCTCAGCAAAACACCATCAGACACAACTGACGTTCCAAAGAAACCAAAAGTTTCCACTTCAGAGCATAGCCATCACAGAGGCAGGACCAAAAAAGTTCAAGGCCACAATCAGATACATAACAATCAACAAGCCCAGCCTGGGCTATGAGGCCCTCATCTCCACCTGTATTCCAGGAACATGCGTTTGGATCCATTTAAGGCCTCCTACTTAACACTTTCAAGGAAACTTCAGTAGCTACTGTAGAGGGGGTCTGTATTAGTCAGGGTTCTCTAGAGTCACAGAACTTATGGGCAGTCTCTATACAGTAAGGGAATTTGTTGATGACTTACAGTCTGTAGTCCAACTCCCCAACAATGGTCAGCAGCAGCTGTGGATGGAAGTCCAAGGATCTAGCAGCAGTTGCTCAGTCCCACAAGGCAAGCAGGTGAAGAGAGAGGGAATCTTCCTTCTTCCAATGTCCTTATATATGTCTCCAGCAGAAGGCATGGCCGGGATTAAAAGCATGTGCCACAATGCCTGGATCTGGGACTTGCTTTGTCCTAGATGACCTTGAACTCAGAGATCTCCCTGTCTTAATCTTCTGGGATTCATAGCCACTATGCCTCAAGATCTCCATGCCAAGATCCAGGTCAGAAACTTGTGTCTCCCAGCCTCCAGATTAGGATCACAGGTGAGCCTTCCAATTCTGGATTATAGTTCATTCCAGGTATGGTCAAGTTGACAACCAGGAATAGCCACTACAGGGTCAATACAAAAATCTTTTTTTCGTTTCTTTTATGTCAGGAATGAAAGGCCACAGGGGAAATCTTTTCAGTGCTCCATGAGCCATAACTGAAGTATTTTCATATCTGAGTTTTAAAGTCTCAGCGCCAGGTGTCCCACATGCTGAATGGTAAGCCCGGGGACTGGAAGACCAGTTTTACTCTAAGGACTAGCATTATGTTTTAAGTTTAAACTACTGTGATTAAGAGATCTACAAAACAAAAATGCCTCTAACCTGTAAACCCCACTTGCCCAAGGACAGACAGTTTCTTGGAGGGATTGGGGTTGTTGTTCATGTAAGACAACAAACTGTGTTTTCCCTTCTGTAAACAAGCTTAGCTGCTTGTTTCCAGCAACTGCATGGTAGGGTCCAGGATTAGACTGACTATGTGGACCCTGTCTCAAGAAACTAAAATGGAAGAAGTAGGGTAAAGAAGGGCAATGGTTAGGGTGTTCCCTCCCCACTCTCTGCAGGGTGAATGTTTGCCCCTGATTGGATGAAGGTAGGAAGTTTAGCCTTGTGGGTTTTGCCTTTGTAAGCCTCTGACTAATATAATTTAGTGCCATACTCTGGGAATCCCAGGTATGGACCTGGCCAGTGTCCATCATTCTGGCCAATATTTAATAAATCTTGCTTCAAATTTGGGTCAATATTTGTGGTGGTGATCTTATTCTAGCCTGATGGGATTAACACTTACTTGCTGTTAATGTTGACCTACCCAAACTGAACCACAGAGCTTCCCCTCACCAGAGATGAACCACTATGGAATGATTGCTCCTTGCAGATTTTTGAACCTTTCTACTTGTGGAGGCAAAGCAGGGCTTCATACATCTTTCCCACAATTCCTTCCTCCTCCTTTCACATCCCCTTTTTCTTACCCCTCCTCTCTTCCCCATCCTCTTCCCCCTTCCTCTTTTCTCCCCACTTATCTTCTGAATGTATAAGTTTCTTCATACATTCTTCTAGGCTGTCCTGAAACTCACCATATAGCCCAGGCTAGCTTCAAACTCCTGATCCTCCTTCCTCTGCTTCACAAACACAAGGGATGTGAGCTATCACAGCCACATCTGGGAAATAGACATTTTAAGCTTGAGAAAGAAAGGAAACTACAGATAAAGAGCAAAGAAAAGGGGGGAACGAAGGACGTTTCTACTTCACAGAGTCATTCATATTGATGTAGATAAGGGGAACCCACCTCTCCCAGGTGGGCAGGTGTTCACCTCAGCCGCTTAGGCTGTCAACCACAGCAGCCCGAGAAGTCCCCTCATCTTTTAGGAACCTTGGCTCAGGTAAAAACAGATCCTTAGACTAAACACAGAAGAGAATTTCTTGACTAGTCAGTGTGAATTAGAGCTGGAGATTGTTAATGTTAATGTTATTCACACACACACACACACACACACACCATGTAGGTTAGGAGAAGGATCTTGGAAGAAAATTAGAGTGTGAAAGCATGAGTAGCAGTTCACTGTCCTGACAAAAGTCAGGTATAGGAGTCTGAAACTATTATTCTCAAAGGGTCGATAAGGACATTGACAGGGTGGTTTCTGCCAAACACCTGACAGGATTACATGTAATAAGTTAGCAGTCTAGGTCACAGGCTAGAAGACATAGGACATCTTCAGGATAAAGAGTCTTGTTTGAAAATTACAGGAAATGTCAGGGAGAAAGCCCAACTCAAGGTCTCGTACATTCAGGCCTGGATCCTGCTTCACTGACATTCTAACGTGAAATAGCTCTATATGAAAAGAATGTTCTGTCAGACATCTTCACAACAAATCATTGTGCTGGGATTCTTTTTTTCCCATATGATATTAATTATTTGAGACTTTTATACAATGCACCCTGCCTTAGTTAGGGTCTCCATTGCTGTGAAGAGACATCATGACTAAGGCAACTCTTATAAAGGACAACATTTAATTGGGGCTGGCTTACAGGTTCAGAGGTTCAGTCCATTGTCATCAAGGCGGGAAGCATGGCAGCATCTGGGCAGGCATGGTGCAAGAGAGAAACTGCTGAGAATTCTACATCTTGTTCTGAAGGGAACCAGGAGAAGACTGTCTCTTGGCAGCTAGGAGGAGGGCCTCAAAGCCTGCCCTCACAGTGACTCACACCTCCTAATAGTGCCACTCCCTATTGGACACTATTTTTAAATAGGGCCAAGCATATTCAAACACATAAGTCTATGGGGGTCAAAGCAATTCAAACTCCTACATACCTAAATCATACTCTCTTCCAAGCTCCTCCCAGGTTACAACACACACACACACACACACGTTGTGGATTTGGTTTAATGCATACATCATGGGTTCCCAAAACTGCAACAGAATCCTGCATGTGAGACCCCAAGGGTCTCTGCCCTGAGCTGGTTCTGACTGGTAAATAAGTTGCTGGTGACAAACGGTTGGGCAGAGAGACAGAAGCGGAACTTTAGGATGCGCAGGCAAGGGGACTGAGGAACAAGTAGAATCAACATACTGAAAGAGGAATGAGATCCTGGCTGAGCTGCAGAAGGGACAGCACTCAATCACGGAAAGGCCCTTCCCAACAGGGTTTAGGGTGACAAAAGCAGAATATAGATTTTAGTAATAATTCAGGGGTATTAGAGGGGAGGTGTTAGCAACATGGCATTTCGGGAGTGGCCCAGCCATTAAGTTGATTAAGACATGTTAAATATAAGGCTCTCTCTCTCTCTCTCTCTCTCTCTCTCTTTCCCCTCTCTCCTCTCTCTCTCTCCTCTCTCTCCTCTCTCTTTCTCTCTCTCTCTCTCTCTCTCTCTCTCTCTCTCTCTCTCTCTCTCTCTCTCTCTCTGTGTGTGTGTGTGTGTGTGTGTGTGTGTGTGTGTCTTTCATTCGAGAATCCACAACATTGGGCCTGTATTGAGAAACCCACCGCTGCTGGGGAGATTTGAGCAGATTAATCAACTACAGCAAAACACGCACACACACACACACACACACACACACACACACACACACACACTCGCGCGCGAAAAGAAGAAAAGAAGACCAAGTCCAATTTGGGTTGCCCATATCATCTGAGCACAATCAGACTCCCAGTGACCAACCCCTTGAAAGAAACTGAGATCTTCCTGCCAACACCACTCCCCAGAAGCCATCAGCTGTGAAGGGCTACACTTCAGCATCACACAGTGGAGTAGCAGTGGTGGCAGAAACAGGCTTCTGGCTGAGTTACAAAAGTAGCAGGATGGCCAGCTACTCCTTGGCTGAAACAGCATTGGAACAGTTCAAAAGTGTCCAGGGCAGGAAAGCGAATAACAATAACAGAGAGAGGGCAGGGAACTGAAGCTGGAGAAACAGAGGTCTCTAAGGAGTCAGAGTCCAGATTCCAGACTCTGTTCGCCAGCAGGGTCCCAGAGAACCACCGTCTTCAAGATTCCAGACCCCAGGCCAAGAGCTGTACCATTAGCTACTGTCAAGGAACCAAGGAATCTCTACTTCCTAGTCTGGCACAACAGCTGTAATTTAAAGTCCTGCAGGAGAGCTGTAGGAACAATGTTGCTGCCCCCATCTATCTGCAGTTGTCAATCACTGCTGCTAAGGCTGAGAGAAACAAAAGATACAAAGGCTGCCACTCAAAGAGCTTTCTTACAGCCCGAAGGTAGGGAGGGCAAAGGCTTTCCCAGCTAGCTGACTTTGAACAATACTAGAAACAATCAAGATGAGCTAGGTCTGGGGACACAAGCCTGTGAGCTCTGCTCCTCAGAGGGGATTGGGGGGGGGGTGTGCAGAACATCATTTGCAGAATGCTTGTTACATACCTATGTTTATGTGACTAGAGTAGATGAGAGTCTCTACCTACAAGAACATTCAGAATTAAACAAGTGTTACCTGCTCTGGGAAGTGGGGTGTTAGCATTCTGTCTAAGCTCTGCCCCACAGTTACCTGGCAGCAGCCAAGTGTACCTGACTCACTATAAAGGGGCTGCTTGCCCATCCTCTCTTGCTCTCTTGCCTTCTTGCTCTTGCTCTGTCCTCTTACCCCTTTCCCCCCTCTCCCCATTCCCTTCCCTCCTCTCTCTCCATGTGTTCATGGCCAGCCTCTACTCCTCTATTCTCTTTCTCTCTGCGTTTCTCTGTTTCTACTACCCTCTCAACTCCCCTCCCCATGCCCTGAATAAACTCTATTCTATACTATACCATCATGTGACTGGTCCCTCAGGGGGAAGGGATGCCTGGGCATGGGTTCCGGTAGGCACCCCCTTCCCCCACACCTTACTGCACTTCCACCAAATCATATTTCATCTCTTCCCTATCTTTTTATAAAACATAAGGGGGGGGTGCAGGTTAGCAATGAAGTGTCTTAGGGGTTTCCATTGCTGCGAAGAGACACCACAACCAAGGCAACTCTTTTAATGGAAAATATTTAATTGGGGCTGCCTTATAGTTTCAGAGGTTCAGTCCATTGTCATCACGGCAGGAAGCATGGCAGCTTCCAGGCAGACCCGGTGCTGGAGAAGGAGCGGTGAGTTCTGCATCCCCATGGGAAGGCAACCAGGAGAGACTGGCTTCCAGGCGGCTAGGAGGAGGGTCTCAAAGCCCACCCCCACAGTGACACACTTCCTCCAACAAGGCTACACCTACTCCAACAAGCCATGCCTCCCAATAATTCAACTTCCTGAGCTAAGCATATGTAAACCACTGCAGGCTTCTTGAAGAGTTATTAGGAATTAGCCAAAGGACAAAGAGGAGGAAGGCTGCTGGCCATAGGGAAAGCGTGGACAATGGCAGCTGTGCTTTACCAGAGGCCTAGATTCATTCCTGCTGCTGAGATGAACTAGAAAGGCAACCTAGAGAGCTTTGATTTTAGCTCACAGTGGACCTCCCCAGGCCTCTCACTGTACTAATCATTTCTTCCGAAGTTTTAAATTTTCACTACTACCACTTTTTCCATTTTTTTCTTAACTTTATTTTAAAGCAAGTCTGCGTGTGTGTGATTGTGTGTGTATGTGTGTCCTTCTTTAGAAGACATCCCTCCACCTCGTTTTTTTGAAGCAGGTTACTCATTGGCCTGCAATTCTCCAAGCAAGCAGGGCTAACTGGCCAGGAAACTCAGGGAGCCTGCTGAGTCTGCCTCCCCAGCCCTGGGTTACAAACACAAGCCACCTCACCAGTTTAGATAGGTGCTGGGCATCAAACTAGGGTTCTCGTGCTTCTCCAGCAAGCATTTTAACGACTGAGCCATTTCCTCAGGCCTGTTTTTGCTATCCAGAGACAGGGTCCTATGTAACCAAGTCTGGCCTGAAACTCACTATGTAGCCAAAGAAGCTTGATCTTTTGACCCTCCTGCCTCCACCTCCTAAGAGCTGGGGTCACAGGCATATATCACCATGCTTAGCCAAGGCTCAATCAGTTACCAGGCTGGGCTAGCTCCCACAGAAACCCTCCTGTCCCGGCCAAATGCTGGCATTACAGGGCTAAAACACCATGCTAGCCTGGGTATCAGTTCTTATCCGGGAAATGCCTTCTTTGAGAAGACACACAATCCCGGGTATCATTTATACAGCAGACTGTGTGCACATGAAGCAGCAGGAGAGAGGGCTCGCCTGAATGAAATGACAGTTACTGAGAAAGTTGTGGAGTGCCAGGCTTATGCCGTTCTGAGCCTCCATCACATCAGAAAAAGAGAAATCCCCTCCGATGCCCACAAGCTAACAGGGGTCCTCTGTATAGCCTTGGCTGTTCTAGAATTGGCTCTGTAGACCAGGTTGGCCTCACACTCACAGAGATCCACCTTCCCTGTGCATCCTGAGTGCTGGGATTAAAGGCATGTGCCACTACACCCGGCTTAAACTTTGAACCTTTAAACTCATCAGGACAGGAGTTCAACGTCATTTTAATCCGACTTAAGTACACAATAAAGCCAGTTGGTCTAATTAGAAACCGGGAAGGAGTCAGGGCTACTGCAGAAGTGCACACGTGCCAACAGAAGCGGCAGAGGGGACAGTCGGCCTCAGAGGCAAGAGCTCAGGCCAGGGAAGCCAAAGGGTAGGTGGCCGTGCTGCCAGCTCTTACAGAAAAGGACATTAGGATGACAAGGGAAGACAAAGGCAGGAGGAGCTTTCTAGAACCCATGGTTATGCCCTACTGTAGTCTAGCTCACCACCCTCTCAGGAAAAATAACAGACCAACTGAACCGTTTAGAGAAGGTGTGGCATACCCTGAACAGAGTGAGCTTTGGCTCCTACATTTTTAGAAGTAGTTCAGGCAGGTATGATGGTGCATGCATGTCTGTGGACAGAAGCAAGGGGGTCAGGAGTTCAAGACCATCCTCAGCTACAAAGTCAGTTTGGGGTCAGCCTGGTCTACGTGGGACCCCGGATAGACAGAGAAAGGGGTGGTCTGACTATGTGTGAGTCCCATCGTCTTTGTGGTTGGTTTTCGAGCACTGGGGGTTGGACCTGTAGCCTTTGACATGCTGAGCATGTGGCACTGAGTTACAGACCAACAAGCCAGCCCTGAATCTGCACTTCCCCCCACAGAACACAGCTCTGATGTAGCTAGTGAAAATGTTCCTGTTGTAGACAATCCCTTGTCCCTGTAGACCGCATCTCTCCACCCTTTCAGGGACTCTCAGCCTGGGACCTGGTCATGGAAATTGATCTGACAAGACAACCCAGTTTAATTTGGAAGTTCAGGCACACAGGAAGCTTTGTCCGTGGGGACACTCCCTCTCAGTTCAGAAGCAGGAGACTAATTACAAGGGAACACCTCAGCCGGCTGAGAGGAGATGGAACATATTGGGTAATTAGCATTTCCACCCTCGGGGAAGCATGAAGGAGTCTCCCCTGACCTTCGTGAACTATTGTACCTAAATCTTGAATCCATTTTATTACTAAAATGATGACTCTAAAGGATGCTGAGAGCACACACGAGACTAAATGGGGGTCCTCCATTTGGCGTCTCAGAACTATGTACCTGTTGAATTGTATATTTTTTTTCTCCTCAGAATCTCTTTATGTGTCTCTGGTCTGTCTGGAACTCACTATGTAAAGCACTCTACCAACAGAGGCTACCTCTCCGGTATCAACATTCTACCTAAAAAAGAAAAGAAAAGATCCAGGTAGTGGTGGCGCACGCCTTTAATCCCAGCACTTGGGAGGCAGAGGCAGGCAGATTTCTGAGTTTGAGGCTAGCCTGGTCTACAGAGTGAGTTCCAGGACAGCCAGGGCTATACAGAGAAACCCTGTCTCGAAAAACCAAAAACAAACAAACAAGCAAACAAAAAGATGTATTTATTTTATGTATGTTCGTGCTTGCCTGTATATCTACCACATGTGTACAGTGCCCACAGCATCAGATAACATAGAACCACGAGGGTGCTGGAACCTGAACCAGGTCCTCTACGAGAGAAACAAGTGCTCTTAGCCAAAAAGTAATCTCTCTAGTCCTCAAATCTCTTAAAAAAAAACAAAAACTTTCCATTTCCAAATGTCAAAACAGCCGGGCGGTGGTGGCGCACGCCTTTAATCCCAGCACTTGGGAGGCAGAGGCAGGCGGATTTCTGAGTTCAAGGCTAGCCTGATCTACAGAGTGAGTTCCAGGATAGCCAGGGCTACACAGAGAAACCCTGCCTCGAAAAACCAAAAAAAAAAAAAAAACCTAAAAAAATCCAAATGTCAAAACAGTTCATGTACTTGCAAGGTCCTCAAAAGTACCCAAAGGGTAAACATTGTCTTTTTTAATTAATTAACTAATTTTTTACACTCCATATTTTATCCCCCCAACCCGTCTGCCCTCAGACTGTTTCACATCACATACCTCCTCCTCACCTCCCTGTCTCCACATGGATGTCCCCCCCACTCCCCCTTACCTGACCTCTAAACTCCCTGGGGCCTCTAGAGCATTGTCTTTTCACAACTTTCTGGTTTCTAATTCCAGCATGCTACAAATCAGCCCGGAACCAGCAGTGGCTTTGCCCATTGGAAATAATCCCTAAGCAGAAGTAGATAGGGAGGAGAGAGCCTACTGCCTTCAGCTTTAGGTACTAATGCTGCTCTTAGTCAACGTTGTGTTGCTGTGATGATACACCATGACCAAGGCCATTTACAGAAGAAAACATTTAATCAGGGCCTTGCTAACAGTTTCAGAGGGCGAGGCCATGACCTCCATTATGACAGGGAGTGTAGAGGCAGGTAGGCAGCAAGCAGGCACGGGGATGGAGCAGTATCAGGGAGATTTACATTCAGATCTGTAGGCAGCAGCAGGCAGGGAGAGGGATACTGGGTTGAATGTGAGCTTTTGGAACCTCAAAGCCCACCCTCAGTGATACACCTCCTCCCAGTGTGGCACACCCACAGTGACACGCCCCCTCCGAGTGTGGCAGCCCAAGTAAAGAAAGCTGGGGCAAAGTACAGAATGTTCTTCCCACGGTGTGGCCTTCTAGAAAGAATTGCATAGACCGTGATAAATTAATGCCCTTGAAAGCAAGGGCATGCAGGGGATGCCCGCACATCCACACCAGCCCTGTTGCAAAGGTAAAGAAAGGCCCAGGAAGAATATTCTTGGCTTGTTCACATGACCAAAGATGCTAAGATGTGGCACCAGGTACATTCCTCCAGTTCTTGCGTTTACCTAAGTTTACAGCAAATTTCAACTCACATTTTGCTTGCTTTATAATAAAAACGAGAAGTGATTAGCTTTGCAGTATGTCTTAGTTAGGGTTTTACTGCTGTGAATAGACACCATGACCAAGGCAAGTCTTATAAAGGACAACATTTAATTGGAGATGGCTTACAGGTTCAGAGGTTCAGTCCATTATCATCAAGGCAGAAGCATGGCAGCATCCAGGCAGGCATGGTGCAGAAGGAGCTGAGAGTTCTACATCTTCATCTGAAGGCTGATAGCAGAATACTGACTTCCAGGCAGCTAGGATGGGGGTCTTATAGCCCACGCCCACAGTGACACACCTACTCCAATAGGGCCACACCTTTTAAAGTGTCACTTCCTGGGCTGAGCATATACAAAACATCACAAACTACTTGAGTAAAAAAACAAAACAAAACAGCAACAACAACAACAACAAAATCCTGGAGTCTCCTGGTTTGTCCCCACCCAGATCTTTAGAATATATCCTTTGGTCCTCAAGTGTTAGCCTTGCTGGCCAAGGGGTAGGTTGACGTCCATCAAAGCCATACCTACCCCAGCAAGGCCATGTCTCCCTTCTTAAACTTTCCACCATCTGGGATCCAAACAGTCATTCACCAAGGCATACCTGCATAGCACACTACGCTGCAGGTGATACATAGACCTGGGTTCCATCCACCGACTGCGTGCACCAACCCAGCAGGATTGGACTAAAGACAGGAGCATCTTTGGAAAGGGCACAGATTGCTCTCTGGCACCGGTAGTGTGAACCTGTGGCAAGAGCTGAGCAGAAGGTGGACACCAAGGGTATTTCAGCAGAGAAAACTTGACCTAAACATTGATCAACAATGAAGAGCCTGCTGATGTTTTCTAAGGCATCTTATACATGCCTCATCTCTCACATCGCAGGGTTCACTGTATGAGCCCCTCGTTCAGAGGACATTGGTGGGGGTGAGGGTGAGGGTGCGGTGAGAGTGAGGGTGGGGTGAGGGTGAGGGTGAAGGTAGGGGTGAGGGTGAGGGTGAGGGTGAGGGTGAGGGTGAGGGTGAGGATGAGGGTGGGGTGAGTGTGAGGGTGAGGGTGAAGGTAGGGGTGAGGGTGAGGGTGAGGATAGGGGTGAGGGTGGGGTGAGGGTAAGGGTGAGGGTGGGGTGAGTGTGAGGGTGGGGTGAGTGTGAGGGTGGGGTGAGGGTGTAGGTTGGGGTGAGGGTGAGGGTGAGGGTGAGGGTGAGGGTGGGGTGAGTGTGAGGGTGAGGGTGAGGGTGAGGGTAGGGGTGAGGGTGGGGTGAGGGTGAGGATGAGGGTGGGGTGAGTGTGAGGGTGGGATGGGGTGAGGGTGAGGGTGGGGTGGGGTGAGGGTGAGGGTGGGGTAATAGTGGGGTGAAGGTGAGGGTCAGGGTAGGGGTGAGGGTGAGGGTAGGGGTGAGGGTGGGGTGAGGGTGAGTGTGAGGGTGGGGTGAGTGTGAGGGTGGGGTGAGTGTGAGGGTGGGGTGAGTGTGAGGGTGGGGTGAGGGTGAAGGTAGGGGTGAGGGTGAGGGTGGGATGAGGGTGGGGTGAGGGTGAGGGTAGGGGTGAGGGTGAGGGTGGGGTGAGGGTGAGGGTAGGGGTGAGGGTGAGGGGGGTGTGAGGGTGGGATGAGGGTGGGGTGAGGGTGAGGGTAGGGTTGAGGGTGAGGGTGGGGTGAGGGTGAGGGTAGGGGTGAGGGTGAGGGGGGTGTGAGTGTGAGGGTGAGGATGAGGGTGGGGTTGAAGGTGAGGATGGAGAGGATGGAACCCCAGCTCCATCTTCAGTCTCAAGAATGAGGTTTCTCTCTGGTCGTTATATTTACATTTCAAGGTTTAGGCGTGATTCAAAGGTAACACACAATTCTCTTTTACCTATAAAAAGGAGCTGAGGCATTTGAAGACACAAATTTGGTGTCTACCTAAGCCTCCCTTGTGCTGCTCCTGGTGGGCGTCAGTGCCTGCGATGACCCACACACCAGTGTGAAATCTTCGTGTCTAAATGCAGGGGTGTGTTAATATATATGTTACCTTGGGTTTCGGTTTTTTAAGGACAGAGTTTATTTAGCTTGGATTTCCCTCAGGACAGGGAAGACAGGGCAGTGGGCAGGGAAGGTGCTTCAGCAGGAGCCGCTGGTCACACGCGTCCACACTCAGGAAGGAGAGCAGGAGAGCAGGAGTGGAGACACCTATTTTCATCTAGTTGGAATTCATTATATGCTGCTTTTGCTTGAATGATGAAAGTCTCACCTGTCAAGCCAGTCCCACACACTGCTCTTTTCTATTTTAAATCCAGACTTTCTGCCATCTAGAAAATGAAATGATTGAAGCAAAGTGCTATTGGCTGACAGAAAAAGACCCCAAACAGAAAGTGTTCTCACTTTGAGTGTGGTACTGAACCCTCTCGCAATCATAGAATCTAATTTCTTAGTATGTCAATGTTTGGCCTATACGATAATGTTAAAAAAGGAAATTAGCTGTGTCCTTTCTGTTGGAGAATGGAGTTCAATTTAAAGTTATTGTTGTATATAAAACTAAGTTTTATATTGAGAGTATTATATAAATCACTACCTTTGGCTTGTGTAGTCATATATATATATGTGTGTGTATACATATACATATATACATACATATATACACATATGTATATGGAGAGAGAGAGAGAGAGAGAGAGTTGATCTTAAGTTGCCCAGACTGGTCTCAAACTAAATGTGTAGCCAAGAATGACCTTGAACTTATGATCTTCCTTTCCTAAGCGTTGGAAAGGTGTGTGCCACCACAACAGGCCAATTCAGCTCCTCCTCCTCTTCCTCCTTCTTCTCTTCTTCCTCCTCCTTCTCTTTTCAATGTTTTGTAAACATGTGCACACCTGTAATCTCATCCCTTCAAAGGTGGAGGCGGAAGATCAGAAGGTCAGGCTGTTCTTGCAGACAGTTGGAGAGAAGCCTGGGTGGGCTATGTGAAACCATGTCTCAAAATATTGTAAACTAAGATATTGGCTGCCGGCAAATGTTAAATATATAATCCACACCATCTTTTACTGAGTTGTAAGGAACTACTATCTAAATTCCTTGCAAGGCCTCTTGTTAGGCCCGTGTCTGAGTGCTGAGATTGTGAACTTCTGTTGCTAAAATCCCTTCCCAGGGGGAGACGTAAGCACTGTGTACCCTTCTCCTAAGGTCCCCATGACAAACCGAGGCACGATTCTGCTGAAGTTCACGTTAGAGAATCAACGAGCTGATTGGGTTTCCTTACAGAGCACAGATGAGGGATCATCTACAGGGGTGTGGGTGCTGCTCTCCCAACCAGGCAGACGGAAGAGCACTCTGTCTTAATGAGTTGCTTCAGTCTTTCCCTGCATTCAGCTGAAGGCTGAGTCGCGTGTCTCTTTATTCACTGCCCCAGACCCACAGCTGTGAGTCACCATAGCCTCCTGGTAACCCTTTTTGATTTGTCAACCTATCTCCCACAGGGCCAGGGCAGGGGCAAGACCATCATCAGTTGGCTTTGGCTGATCACAGGTTTAGGGGCTGTGTGGAGGGTATAGCAGGTTCCTCGCTCTCTGTGCATCTTAGCTCCCTCCCCTAGAGAGGGGAGGATCACAGCCTGTGTGAGGTTATTAGAGAGATCTCTGAATGAACTCTGTAGAAGCAAACGCACGGCAGTCTCTAGTCAGCCACGTGGACAGCAGAACTCAGCCCAGCTCAGTGTAACTCCCTTCTAGTGGTAGGGTATTTATGAGCGGGCCTTTTCCGAGACAGAGTGCCATGCCGCCCAGGCAGGCCTGGGACTCCTGATCCTTCTTCCTCTGCCTTCCCAGGGCCGGGAATCCACAACCACGGCATTGTGTCTTCTTGCCAACCAAGCTCTTCCGTCTGCCTGGTTGTGGTGTCTTGTTATCTGTTCCGTGGGCTCCTCGACCGTGAGGTTCTCAGCTTGCGTGCAGAGCCCACAGGTTCCCATGACTCTCTCCAGGCTCGTTTGCTTTCCTATCACCACCACACTCAAAATTAACTGTGCTTAGGTCTCTATTCCTTTATGTCTCCACACCAGAATGAAAGGATCCGGTGGGCAGGACCATCTCTGCTTATGCTCACAGTTATGCGGAGGGCCTGAAAAATTCTGGCCAAAGTGTGAATTGAATAAACCCTTTCTAGAATGTTACTGTTTGGTCTGCGTTGCTGGGGCCACAGCGTGCTGTGCTGACCACATCCCTAGGGAATGTGAGGAATTAGTTATGCTGACTGAACTGGAGGCTCCTTGTCTAGCACTCTCTGCTTTGTCTGTGGGGCAGACTTCTATCCAGACCTCTCCTTGCTGTCCTAACATCTTTTTGGGAGGAGGCGGCAGGGAGGGGGTAAGGTCTCTACATAGCTCTGAGTGTTCTGGAACTTGTTATGTAGACTAGTCTTGAATTCAGAGATGCCCCTGCCCCTGCCGAGTGCTGGGATAAAAGGCATGTGCTACAACATCCAGTGCTGTCCTAACAGTTTTGAGCTTTTGATTTCCCTCCTGTCACAAGGCACTGTGTACTTTCTGTTTGCCAGCTTCCTCCCATGCTGCCCCAGGAGCTTTAGTTAGCAGGAATTTGGTGAATCTGTGAGTCTCTGACACAGAGCTATAGAATTTGCTAGTGAGTCTTTGGTTTGTGTGCATTTTGAGACTTCCTGTATCCCAGACTGGCCTCCAATTTACTAAATAGCCAAGACTTGGCATTGAACCCTTCCTTGTTCTCCTGACTTCCACCTTCTGAACCCTGGGATTACAGGCACACGCCACCACATCTGGGATTACAGGCACACGCCACCACACCTAGTATATGTGGTATTGGAAGTTGAACACAGGTTTTGCTAGGCAAGCACACTCCTACCTGAGCCACTTCCCCAACTCAATTCCAAATTTCCTTGTGTGGGACTGTGCAGTTAAGTCCCATCAGGAATCTGAATGTGTGACTGACATACAGGCATCAAAGCATTGGCTTGTTGACTGTAATAAAACTCATGGATTTCAAAGCCACTCATATGTTAAAAAACCAAATAAAAAATGCAAGTGAATGAAGAGAGAAGCCTCTGAGATTGTGCTCGGTATATTCCTTAGTCAGGGTTCACTAAAGAAACAGAGCTGGTAGATACACGTGGGCTTTGTTAAGTTGACTTCCAGTGTCTGAAGGAGGTTCTGGGAATACCTTGGCCAGCAGATGTCATGATTCAATAGAGGCAAAAAGGCAGTTTGGTTCAACACAACTCAGTAGCCAGTGATGCTTTAAACTTCGAAAGCCCGACCTGGAGTAGCTTATTTTAGGCACATTTAAACACAGCACAATTTGGTAAAGAGTTTCCTGGTGATAATTAACTCAATCCCATGTGTACCACAGAAGTTTAAGACATGACTACATTGAAACTTTCTGTAAAGTACAAGTGACATCGTCCAATGAATTCTATAGATTAACTGAGAAAACAAGCTCAAGTTAAGGGCCCCGGGGAGGGCCTGGTGTGGTCTCTGTTACACAGGGAATGAAAAGGTCACAAGGCTATTAACCACATCTGCTCCCAGGCTTCTGGGCAGAAAACAGGTTACGTCGATCCCTTTGAAGAGGCAACCTTGCAAGCTCAACGTTCCTGGTTCTGCTGATGCTTACCTGTGAGCGCAAGGGCTTCCATGCCACCTAAGTAGTCCAACGAAGACTGTCTCACACCGGCAAGGTTGAAAATCCAGTAGTTGCTCGATCCACAGGACTAGAAGTCTCAGCAGTCCCAGGCTGGCGCTAGCTGGTCTTCAGTCCACGTTGGAAGCTCGAAGAAGCTGGTTTTCATCTTTTATGTGTATGGCTATTTTGTCTAGCTGTATGTTGGTGCACCCTACTCATGTCTTGTGCCCAGAGAGGACAGAAAAGGGCATTGGATCTCCTAAGGCTGGAGTTACAGTTGGCTATGAGCTACCATACCGGTGCTGAGAATTGAACCCAGGTCTTCTGGAAGAGCATCCAGTACAGTGCTCTTAACCACTGAGCCAACTCTCCAGTCCATTGTTGAGTCTTGAAAAATCTGGGAAATCATGACATGAAATAGAAGCGAATATTTTTTGTTTTGAGACAGAGTTCCCTTGGAATGCAGAATGTTCTCAGACTCGCTCAGTAGTGGAAGGCAACCCTGAACTCTGATCCTCTTGCCTTTACCTTCTGAGTGGAGACTACTGTGTCTGCTCTAAAACTAATCTAAAAAACTAAACTAAATAATATTATGTTTACCGGGTGTGTGTGCATGCCCTGTTTGTGCTCTTGTGTGGAATTCGAAGGACAGTTTTGTAGAGTTGGCTATTTTGACTTCCACCTTCATTAGTGTTGGGGCATGGAATTTAGGTCACCAGGCTTGGCCAGATGACCTTTTACCCACTGAGTCATCTCACAGGTTTGTAAAGTTATTCTTTTATTCAGAACGGACAACTAAGCAGAAAAGGCTACTATATTAAGCCTGTATCTTCACATAATTTTTGAAAACAGGGAGTGTGTCTGGGACAGAACATTTCCTCTTCTTACACGTTGTGAATTGGGTATGCCTGTCCCTGGGGGCTCAGAACTTTCCACAGTCCTTTTGGTCTCTATGACAATGCACCTGGTGGCTTCAGAGGAGACACAGGTGACGGGTGGAACAGGCGCCAGGCGATGCTGGGGGAGAGCTGTTAGCTGCAGAACCACCCAGGTACTCCCCGAGCATCTACGTCTGAGCTCTGCTTTGCAGCCAGGCTGCCTGCGCTCCCACCTCTCTAGGAAACGTGTAGAGGTCCTGCAGCTCTGAGTGCAGCAGGCGTCCTGGTGGCTGTGGCTAGGCAGGGAGTTGGGAACTCCCTCTGGGACTCCACTTCCGAGCTTCCTGCGCTCTAAAAGGGCAGGACTCAGGTGAGGAGCATCCAAAGCAGCCAGCTCCCGACCTCATGCAGCCTTTCAGCATCCCGGTCCAAATCACACTACAGGGTGGCCGGAGGCGCCAAGGGAGGTAAGTCCCCACCTGAGTCTCCTATCAGTGTGCATGCTGCTGAACAAGGCTATGGCATGCTGAAAGCTGAGTTTGGTAGGTGCTTTGAGGAGGCCAGCTTGCAATGCCTCCCAGGTACCCCTACCACCCACCTCCACCCTGCCCCCACCTTTGGTTGTAGTCCTTGTAGTCCAGGCTGGCCTCAAGTTCTCTATACAGTTAAGAATGATCCTCCTGCCTCCTGTTCTCCAGTGCTGGGATTCCAGGTGTCGATCACTGTACCTGGACATAGAGATGACACAAGCAGTGTGGGCAGTGGATGCCAGGACTCAAAGCAGTGCTCAGCAATATATCTTTTGTATGAAGGAACAAAGAAATGACAGCAACCTTTGGTCCTGTTGGTGAAGCCTTAGTGGTCCAGACCAAGATTCGGGTTCCAGCTCCCCACCCAGGCAGCTGTATGACTCTGGATCTTTGTCCCTCATCTTCTTATCTTGAAATACAGATGCTTGTCTTTGTGTGCTCTAGCATAGCGTTACCTTCCTGGAACTCTCTAAACTGGATAGGTCTGTATATTTTATGTACATTTTAGCTTTATTATTGTTTTTTTAGGTTTTTTGATTTTGTTGTCTTTGTTTTTTGAGATAGCATCTCATGTAGCCTGGGCTGACTGCAAATTGCCTATGTACCTGATGCTGACTTTGAACTCCTGCCTCCACCTCCCAAGTATAGAGATTACTGGTGTTAACCAACCAGCTATACTGAGTTAGTGGGAAGTGAGAAAGATTATTTTAGGACCTTTCTCCCCAAGGGTATGCAAAGCAGAAGAATTTTGAGGTTCAGGGAAGTGGGAACTTGAAACTCCTGTGCTAGGGCTGGGGCAGCAGGGCAGTCAGAAATGGACAGAGGAGAGGAGAGCCACGCCAGGCTTTTGAGATACTTTATTAGAGATGTCCTGGCTTGTGCTCGGGAAGAGGACACCTTGAAGCCAAGCTCTCCCACTACAGAGAACTTGGATGGCTGTTAGCCCTCTAAGCAGAACTGGGAGCTGGGTACCCACTAACCGCCAGTTTTAACCACCCTCCTGGGTATTTGGTTTAGGGCATGAAGGAGAAGAAGGAGAGGCATTGGATGGGTTGGGAGTGGGTTTCCAGGCTGGTAGAAGGGTCAGACCACAAAGCAGAGAGACTCTCCTAACTGTGAACTAATGCTTTTATGAGCAGACAATCACAATATCACAGTATTGTAGGAGACCGAATAGCAACCAAGCCAGCAAGTGAAAGTGAAGATATTCCTCATAGCACAAACAAGATGGAAGACAGTCCAGTCTGTCCCCAACGCACCCCTAGTCTCACTTTCCTTCCTAAGATGCAGAATTGGATAGCTTCTCATTGCTCCCACCCTGAACTTGGTGGTGGCTTTTTATCAGCCTCATTTGCTGTTTCGAAAAAAGTTGCTAAGCAATTTTGTGTTTAAAAAACAAATACCCAGAAAGGTTCGAGCAATGACCAAAAGGGAGCTAGTAGTTGAATATGCCCAGTGTCACAAATACACGGGGATCTTCGTTAGGTGAATTGTGATGTGTGGCCAAGCCACAGCAAGTTCTTACACAGTTCAAATGTAAGAGGGCAAGGCTACTGGTTTCTGTCCTGACCACACCCAGGCAAGCTATGGAGCTAGAGCTAGCCTGTTCATGCTGTTTGCAACTCACTTTGCCTCAGTCTGAGAAGGTGGCATGGGAGTTTTGCTATGCTGGGGTCTGACTGGAAAGTCACCCTCTGCAGGGAGGACTGTGCAGGGAGGACTGGGCAGGGAGGACTGGACAGGGAGGACTGTGAAGGAAGGACTGGGCAGGGAGAACAAGGCAGGGGGGAAAGGGCACAGTGGATACTGGTTGATGTCCCAAGGACATCAATATTCCTGGTGAAAAAATAATCAAAATGTTCTTGACTCATCTCCCCGACTAGAGAGCAAATGAGATCATTCTTAATCACTCTGAGATCCTAGGATAAAAAGTGCTTGTAAAACACCACTGAGTTCACTCCAGACAGTGCCGTTACTGTCTCTGAGACTGAAAACCAGCCAGTAATGTTCAGCAGCTAGGATGCAGGCAAGAACCGCATACCTTATCTGATTGATGAACTGTGAAATCATAGAGAGCTTACAACTCATTGTTAATGGCATGGAAATTAAGTGAAAAATACAAGATGAAAAAAAAAACTATCTAATATAAAAACCTATATCTGTGATCATATTTGTTTAAAACAATAATATAAAGACAGGAATGATCCAGAGGGGACTGTACTTAAAATGACAAACGTGAGGAGCTGGAGAGATAGTGGCAGGGCGTTGGCTGCTCTTCCGGAGGACCAGGTCTGGTTCCCATACCCACTCAGTGGCTCACAATCCCCCGTGACTCCAGTTCCAGGGAATTCAGTGTCCTCTTCTGGCCTCCAGGGGCGCCAGGAATGAATGGAGCGCACGAGTGCATGAAGCACATGCAGGCAAAACACTTCCACACATAAAATAAAAGTAATTTTTTTAACGACAGACTTGGGGCTGGAGAGCTGACGGTTCAGTGGTTAAGAGGGCACACTTGTAAAGAACCAAGTTTCAGCTCCAACCAACATTAGGCAGCTCACAATCATGTGGCGCTCCAACTGCAAGGGGATCCAATGCCTCTGGGCTTCTGTGGACGCTATCCTCAAATACACACACACACACACACACACACACACACACACACACACACACACACACGGGGGTGAGGAGTCTTTTTAAAAAAGGCTTGTAAAGCATGTTTCTGGAAGACTCCTTTAGATTTCCTCACAGTTTCCAAGTTTCCCACACTGATGAGACCAAAGGCAAGTTACATTCACTGATGGATGCTCCAAACTTCGCTGCCTCTTTAGGGTTCACAAGCCATGTGATCGGATCCTAACCACTCTGTTGTGCTTAAGGGGAACGCATAGGCCACAGCCATTACTTAAAGAAGCAATTGCTTTGCTCCCGGATGGTTCTTTTTATTTTTTATTTTTTTTTTCCGGTTTTTCGAGACAGGGTTTCTCTGTGTAGCCCTGGCTGTCCTGGAACTCACTTTGTAGACCAGGCTGGCCTCGAACTCAGAAATCCTCCTGCCTCTGCCTCCCAAGTGCTGGGATTAAAGGCGTGCACCACCACTGCCCGGCTAAGGATGGTTCTTTTTATTTTCGAAAGTTTTTTGATTTTTTTTAAAAAATGCCTGTGAGTGTTTAGCCCACATATATGTATGTGCGCCATGTGTGTGTTTGGTGCCCTTAGAGGTAGAAAGTGGACATCAGATGCCCTGGAACAGGACTTATGGATGGTTGTGAGCCACTGTTGGGTGCTGAGAACCAAACCCAGATCCTTCATCAGAGCAACAAGAGCTCTTAGTGACCAAGCCTCCCTCCAGACCCTCCCATCTTTCTTTAGTGTCCTGGCTGGTTGGATTATGAACCACTTAAAGAGGGTGTAAAAAGATGTCAGATCTGACTGGATTATGTCTGTTTATCCATGAGGCAGTGATACTCGGTGCATATAACTTAGAATGGAATCTTCCAGGTAAAGGAAGTTTTAATCAATGCTCTACCATCTTTACATTTAATATAGCTTTTTAAAGGTTCATGCCAGTGTTCTCTCTCTATCTCTGTGTGTCTTTCTGTCTCTATCACTGTTTCTTTCTCTCTCTCTCTCCCTCTCTCTCCGTGTGTGTGTGTGTGTGTGTGTGTGTGTGTGTGTGTGTGTGTGTGTGTGCACGCATGTGCCCTTGGAGCCTAAAAGAGGGCATCATGTGCCTCAGCCCTGAAATTTCAGGCAGTCGTAAATTCTAGTCTAACACAGGTCATCTGCAAATGAGCAGGACCCACTCTTAACTACTGAGTCAGCTCTCCAACCCTTCAGCTTGTTTTTGTGACATTTTGATTGATGCCTTTCTTTATGTCTGTGTTTTAGATTTATAAGAAATTTATAAGACAATATTTTAAGATATCTAACTAATGAATGTGGCCTATGCATTTGCCTTAATATTAAGATAGTATTAAGGATATTATCTTCTTATGCCCAGCCCTTTCTCTTCCTATCTCTTATACAAGGTCTCATGTAAATGAAGTTAGCGTCAAGTTCATGGAGTAGCCAAGGATGAGCTTGAGCTGCCGCCCTTCCGGTCTCCAGTCCTAGCTACAGGATTTCCAGGCCTGGCTCTCTGCTTGCCCTTCCTCTATTTCCTTTAACCTCTGATTTAAAAATCTTTAACCTCAATTTTAAAAGTCAAGTGCATTACAATTTTGATATTTCGTAGGCCCAGATTCTTGGTGAATAATTATCATTTCAGGCATATTTCATTGATAAGTAAGTCTGGTCACTAAGCTTGCTCTCCTGCTTTATCTCTCTTTCTTTTTTGAGACAGTGTCTCACTGTGTAGTTCTGGCTGAACTGGGGTTCACTAGATAGGCCAGGTTGGTATCAAAGTCACAGCAACTGGGCTGGGGATATGGATCTGTATGTATGAGCTCTTGCTATACAAGCATGAAGTCCCGAGTTCAAATCCCAAGAACCCGTGTAAGAAGCTAGGGGTGGTCAAACATCTGCCTGTGCCCCTAGTGTTGTGGGAACCGGAAGAGACTGGAGGGGAGGGGTGCTGGGCGTGCTGGCAGCCATGTGGTTCCAGGAGCAGTGACAGAGCCTGCCTCAAATAAGTAAGCTGCAGACTGAGGGAGCAGGACACCAGATGCCTTATGCTGGCCTCACAGTGACATTATATAAAATCAGGGCGACACTCCTGCCTCTTGAGGGTTGGTGCAGCACAGGACATCGCACCTGGCAGCTTTTGCTTTCTGTAACTTTCTCATTGCTAGAAATTCTCCCTGAATCTTTTCTTAAAGGCTCATTCTATTTTATTGCTCTCTCTCTCTCTCTGTCTCTCTCTGTGTGTGTATATGTGTGTGTGTGTGTATGTTTATATGTGTGAGTGTATGTGTGTATGTATATGTGAGTGTGTGTGAATGAGTGTATGTGTGAGAGTGTGTGTATGTTTATGTGTCTGAGTATATGTGTTTATGTATATGTGAGTACATGTGTGTGAACGTGTGTGTATGTGTGTGAGTGTATATATGTGTATGTGTGTGAGTGTGTATATGTATGTGTGTGTGAGTGTGTATGTGTGTATGTAAAAGTGCTCAGCAGAAGCCAGAAAGGGATATCAGACCCCCTGGTGTTGGAGGTCTTTGTGAGTGACGAGTATATGTGCTGGGAGCTGAACGTAGGCCCTGGAAGCAAAGTCCATGCTACTGACTTATGAGCCATCTCTCCAGCACACTCTCTGGACTTTTAAAAAAAAATCATATCAGCTTGGTCATATCTTAGACGGTCTTATTCTTTGTGACATTCTAATTCTCCATTTCCTTAAATATTGCAAATGTAATATTTTATGTTTTTTTAAGAAATGTAAAAACAGTTGGTGTGGATCTGCTTCTGTTATTTTGCTTGTTTGTTTTTGCAACCAGAGGCCCTTATTTCTTTGTGCTGTGTTCTGTGATGTCTGAGTGTGTACACACACGCCTCAGAACTCTTGTTCCAGAACAAGGCTGGAGTAGACTCCTCTCTTGAGGCCTTGTTGGCTTTTCTTGGTCTCGGAGGAGACAGTGTTACACTGACTTCTTAGTTTGAGGTCCTTGGATTTGGGGTAGTGTGGCATCGGACTACAAATTCCAGCGATGTGCCGGCACATGTTTATAGTCCCAGCACTTAGGAGGCTGAGGCAATAGGTTCTTAAGTTCAAGGCCAACCCTGTAACAGAGGAAGATGCTGTCTCAGCCACACAACCACACAGAACCAGAACACAGAGCACCAACTCCCTGAGGACTGCCGCAAGGTTATAAAATTCCAGGGACAGTTGGAATTTCCTTCCTCTTCCCAGCATCCTGAAGGGTGCGGGCATCGTGTCTCCATTTTCCTGACACTGAACCTTGGGTCTTTTGGGGTCCAGGCTCCCGCTGAATGGTATATTAAATTCTATACTTGGCTAGACCTGAGTGTGACCTCTGTGTCTGTCTTTTCTGTCATTGTACAAACCTGAGACACAGAAGGTGAAACTTTATTCTGCCTTTTGTTCTTTGCCCCCCCCCTTTTTTTTATAAAACACAATTTTGCCCAGCCTCAAACTCATGGTGTTCCTGTGTTTGTTTGGTACCATGCCCGTGCTAGGGTTAGGGTTTTCTGGTACCTTTAGTCCTTTGTCGGTTTTTTCCCTCTTTATTTCTTTTATTATATATTTTTTTAATTTACATTTCAAATGTTATTCCCTTTCCACTTGGTGTCCAAAAAGGCCATCCTCTGCTACCCATGTGTCTGGAGCCATGGGTCCCTCCATGTGTACTCTTTGGTTGGTGGTTTTGTCCCTGGGAGCTCTGGGGTACAGGGTGGTTGATATTGTTGTTCTTCCTATGGCGCTGCAAACCCCTTCAGCTCCTTGGGTCCTTTCTCTAGCTCCTCCATTGGGGACCCTGTGCTCAGTCCAATGGTTGGCTGAGAGCATCCCCCTCTATTTGTCAGGCACTGGCAGAGCCTCTCAGGAGACAGCTACATAAGGCTCCTGTCAGCAAGCACTTGTTGGTATCCACAATAGCGTCTGGGTTTGGTGACTGTATATGGGACGGATTCCCATCCCTCTTTACTTTTAAGCTCTAGTTGGCACTGACAATGTGCTTGGTTGGAGTGGGGAGGCAGTGTGTCACACAGCTGAAGCAGAAACCGTCACTTCCACGGTCATGAGATAACCAGTGTGCTGACAGCAGACACTTCTACTTCCTCCTTTACCTGCCAGCCTAGGTGTGTGCAGCAGAAACTACTCTTTCTAAAGAGAATTTATATGCAGATTTCCAAGGACCTTAATTATCACTCTCTCTATGGGATCACCTCCTCACAGTGGAGCTCTGTTGGCCTCCTGTAAATACTTGGTATAGAGTGGGAAGAAATAGAAGAGATAGCATGTCCGGCCCAGGATGCTTCTGCTTCTACTCACTCACGTCAGAATCCGATGGGCCTGCCACTTTCCTGCAGCTGGCCACTTTAGTCAGGTGTAAGAATGGGGAGGTAAGAAGCACCACGGACAGTCTGGGGACATGGCTCACGTGGTATGCGGCTTCTCTGAATGCAAGAAGACCCATGCTTGAGCCTTCAGAACACACACAAAAAGCCAGACGCAGGTAGAGGCTGAGGTAGGAGGGTCTCTGAGCTTGCTGGTTAGTTGGCCTAGCTTAACTGAGGAGCCCCAGCACAGCCCATTGAGAGACCAGGTGTCAAAACATAAAGTGGAGCGGGTGGGCTGGAGAGACAGCTCAATGGGTGAAAAACTTGCTGCATAAGTGTGAGGACAGGAGGTTAACCCCTTCACAGTAAAAAAAAAAAAAAGCTGGGTTCAGTGGTCTGTGCCTGTTACCCCAATGCTTTTTTTTTCTTTTTTTAAAGATTTATTAATTATATGTGAGTACACTGTGGCTGTCTTCAGACACCAGAAGAGGGCGTCAGATTTCTTTATGGATGGTTGTGAGCCACCATGTGGGTGCTGGGATTTGAACCCATGAAGAGTCGGTGCTTTTACCCGCTGATCCATCTCTCCAGCCCCATACCCCAGTTTCCAGAAGCTCCAAGTCTGGTGCAATATAGTGGTCAAAAAACGAGAGTCACTGTCTTCTGATCTTCTGATTCGATATGGAAGCGTGCACCAAAATAGTGTGTGCACGTACACACCAATTCAAGAAATTAAAAATTCCCAAGAAGGGCTGGCAAGATTGCTCGGCGGGAAAGGGTGCTTAATACCACATCCAATAACTTGAGTTCAGTTCCCAGAACCCACATGGTGGAAGGAAGGGAAGAATTGATTCTTGCAAGGTGTCCTCTGACTTCCGTACAACAGCCATAGAGGGTATGGAAACCGAACTTCATTACCCAGAACAAATAAATTCACCGCCCCGTCCCCAAGTATCCCTTTCAAGCAAGTCTTGCTGGGTTCCCGTCAGCCATAGAGATGTAGATTCCCTTCTCGGTACAACCTTCATGGACGGGGAAGATTCTCCACCACCGCCACAGCCTGAAATGCCAGAGGAGAGAGGGCAGGAGATGAGATCAAGTGTTGCACGGTTTTCCCGGTCCAATCGCATTTAGGCAGTGGGGGACCTGTGATTGGACAGGAGAGGGGAGGCGGAGCTAGGGGTTAGAGAGCCCTGAGAGGTCGCCGGAAGAGAGAAGAGGAATGGAGGCCGACGCGCGTGGGCGATACGTGGGAGTGAGAGGAACTCGGGGTTCCCCGCCAGAGAGCTGGCGGACAGAGGGACCGCCGAGTGAGAGTGTACCGAGCAGGAGCCCCGAGGCCCGGCGTGAGCTCTGCGGTCCGCCGGGCAGTTGGCAGGTTGGCAAGATCACTGGAGCGCGGTCTGAACCCGCGGAGAGTTCGCGGGTACACACACACACTCTCTCTCATTTTTAGTATTTCCCGCAACAATCAAGTATGGCATATGCTTTTGGAAAGCAAAGCAAAACAAAATACAACTGGCAATTCCCGCGGTGGGGCTTTTGCTCGGCTCAGAATTTCCTAAGTGCTCTCAGCAGACTGACCTGAGTTTCCACACTTGGAGCTGCATTTCTTTGGCTTATGCTTTTCTGAAGCCTCTTAAAATGAGAAGACTGCTGGGAATAAATAGCTGCTGACCTTGGGAAGCAGAGGAACCACGGTAGTGGGAATTCCTGACCACTGGGAAGCCAGCCAGCGTCGCTCGGGCGGGCAGCGTGTCCACAAGCAGGAATGTAGATCTGATGTTTTCTAAGGGCCGAAATGAGCGTTTAAATGAGAACTGTCATGATTTTAAAGTGCTAGTAAATGATACCACCTTAGAAAAAACACGGAGAGCTGTGTAGCTGGATGCTGCCCACGGCTGTCATGGTGTGTGGCCGTGTATGAACAGACACCCCTGTGAATGAACTCATCACAGCTCCTGGGAGAGGAGAGATGAAAGGAAGCTGAGCAGATAGATGGGAGACACTGGTTTGTTGGGAGACACTGGTTTGTTCGCAGACGGAGAGATGTGGGGGGAAGGAGAAGGACCTTAAACCTGTAAGCAGTAGACCAGGCCAAGGGCCTGCTGTCTCACTCAGATGAGGCGAGGTGGGGGAGATAACAACAAGAGCGCCCTCCTGTTCCAGGGCATCACCACTCATTTGAAATGTGTCTTCTCCAGTTGCGCTTTCCGCACAGAATTCATGAGCGTATGGAGAAATCACATTCAGAAAGGCCGTAGAAATCACTGAAAGATGAACAGGCCCAGAACATGAATCACAGTTGGCAAATGAGAGCCATACCCAGGCAATCCTGTCATGGCATCCTGAGATGTCACCAGGAACAGTGGTCCCTGCTTGGGACACTTTCTCCTCCCTTTCTTCTTTTAAAAAAGGAATTAAGAATGTTTATGTGTATGGGTACCTGTTTATCTGTATGTGCACTTATGCATGCAGGTGTCTGGAGTCTAGAAGAGGGTGTTGGATTCTCTGACACTAGAGTTTTAGGCAGCTGTGAGCCTCCTGAGTGCCAGATCATGTGTACTCTTAACAGCTGACCGTCCCCCATCCCTCTTTTTTTTTTTTTTTTTTAATTACAGGATCTCATGTAGCCCAGGTAGGCCTCAAACTATGAAGCCCAGCCTGGCCTTCAACTCCCAATGCCCCTGCCTCTATTTCCTGAGTGCTGGGATCACAGACATACACCGTTGTGTGTTCTGCAGGGAGAATAATCTAAGCTAGCTACACTTTCAGTTTTAAATGAGTGAGTTTAAGACGCATGAAGTAGGCAAAGGTAAAAAAAAAAAAACAAAAAACAAAAAAAACGACAGCAAGCAAGGCAGACTGAAAACACCATCCCCTCAGGGGCTTGTGATATCCCGAAGGGGGCACAAAGGAAGCCTGCTTAAGGCAACATGCCGGAAGTTGAGCATGAGAGGTTCCGGGTACAGCAGTACTCTCTCCATGGATGAGCCTTCCAGCTTCCGGTTCCCATCAGGTGTTTTTAGGTCATGGGACAAACAACAGTAACCTTTCAGCTGCTCATGGATGCGAGGTTCTTTTTGTTTGTTTTTATTTTCCTGTGTATGTGTGGTAGAAATGTGTGTATGTGCGTGTGCGTGTGTTTGCACATATATGAGTGCACATATATGTGGAGGCACTAGAGTGATGTTCTGAATCATTCTGGATGTGTTCTTCCATAGTTTTCATTGAGGCAGGGCATTCAGCCAGAGCTTACTGATATAGCTATTCCTGTGGACAGCTTGCACTGGAATCACCACCACCCACCACCCACCACCCACCCCAGCCTGGAATTATAGGCAACTGTTATGATTACCTAAGATCTACTCAGAATTACCTGGGATCTGGGAATGGGAAGTCGAGTTCTTTAACTCTTTATCTACTACATTTCCCCAGCCCCAAGCTGAGCTCTGGTTTGTATAGTCTTAGCTGTTTACCATTCACCTTTCTCTCTGACACAGACTTAGGAACCTTAGACCTTAGCCTGACCCAGAATAAGGAGTGTTGGAGTGTATTGGATAAAAAAACCAAACCAAACAACAACAACAAAAAAAGAAACCTGGAGTCTGGGAGAAGACTCAAATCTTAAAAAACGCATGATGATTTGGCAATAAAATGTAAATTATGCCGTACTCAGCTTTTTATATCTTAAAAAATATTCAATAACGTATCATTTTAGTTTATTTCTCAGCTCTGAGCATGGTATCTGGGGCAATACTGGGAACCCGTATGACCCGTTTATGCTGCGAGCTAAAAGCTAGAGCTCACAAGGCATCCTTTCCGGCTTCCCCCAAAGGACAGCACTTCCGGTCTCAGGCAAAAGCAATGGAGATCCCCTGAAGGTGCACCCAAAGCTTCCATCGAGCGCTGGTGAGGACCGGGCCACGCTGCTGGGCATCACCATGATGGCGTCCTCGGTGCTGATGTTCTTCCTGTTGGGGACCACCGTGTTGAAGCCCTTCATGCTCAGGTGAGACACGGACTAAGACTCAAAGCTCCCAGATGGGCCCAGCCCCTCACTGGAGTCCCTTCCCGAGCACCCCCTGGAGAGCTTGCCTGCCCGAGGTGGAGACAGTGGTGGTAGAGGAGGTGTGAAACAGTCCACAGGTGCCCCTGCACATGGCTGCCTTGCCAGTTGAGATGGACATGGTTGGTAACAGAAAAGCACCCCTGCTAGGAAACGCTGGCTGGCTTGTGAAGTACAACCAATTTATGCTTATCCCGGACTAGCTTACAAATAAGAGACTCCGACTATGGTTATTTTATTTGGCTTTTACAATTACTGGGGGCGGGGGGGGGGAGTCACCCTTAATCTACTTTTCTTTTTTTTTTTTTTTTTTTTTTTTTGGTTTTTCAAGACAGGGTTTCTCTGTATAGCCCTGGCTGTCCTGGAACTCGCTCTGTAGACCAGGCTGGCCTCGAACTCAGAAATCTGCCTGCCTCTGCCTCCCAAGTGCTGGGATTAAAGGCGTGCGCCACCACCGCCCGGCTTAATTACTTTTCTAACTGCTGGCCTGGCTACGTCCCCAGTGGTGTACCCCAGATACTGCTGTTTCTTCCGGCCACGTGCTCATGGTCCATCTCCCCTTAGGGTGGCTTCTTCTCTTCTTCCTCCTCTCCTCTTGGTCTCTCCTCACTCCTTTTGTTTTTCCAACCAGGTAACTCAAAACCCACATACCTCTAATCCCTCCAGTAACTGGCTGTGGTCCATTTTATTTATCCAATAGTTTTAAATCAAGGATCAAAGTTTGCAAAACAGAAGCTTGTAACTGTGAGGCCTAGACCCTTGGGTACAGAATATAGCATCACAATACAACAGACCATATCTCCACAGGCTTTCTCTCAGGTACCATCGTCATCAGGAGAAACCTTCTCTGCTCCTTCTCAGCTTATTGGGTCATGCATCTACTTGCTCCCTAATTGCTGAGGATCCTAGGATGCCCTGAGCCTAGTTCATTCGTGTAACCGTGAGGGATTGTGTTACCTTCAAGTTGGACATTTGTAGCTCTTTATTAGTGTCTAATGTTCTTTTCTCCTCTTTTCCTGTTAATCCTTTCTTCTCACCTTAAAAAAAAAAACCATGAATGCATGCATGGCATGTGTCTGGGTGAGCTGAAGAAATTCAGAGAGAGGGAGAGAAGGTGTGGGGAAGGGTATGGAAGGAGAGGAGAGCGCAAAAGAGAGGAGAGGGAGGGAGAGAGTGAGCTGGCTAGCTATATCAAGGAACAACTTTGGGGAGTCAGTTCTCTCCCTCAACCATGTGGGTCTTAGTGATTGGACTCAGGTTTCAGGCTTAGTCGCATGTGCCTTTTGCCTCAGAGCCATTTTGAGATCCTTAAAAATTATTTTAGACTTTTGTTTTGAATTGTATGTGTGTGTATGTGCATGTATGTGCGCTCGTGCACTTGTGCACACATGTGTCTGCGTGTGTGTAGCTGGAGTTACAGGAGGTTTGGGGCTGACTGATGAGTACTGGGATTCAAACTTCTGCAAGAAGTAGTGTGTGATCTGAACTCCTGAGCCACTCTCCAGCGCCCAGACTGCCAGTTTAAACAGTTGACGTATCAGGGACATGGGTGCAGGATCTCTATTGTAAGCTGATGTCAACCTCTGGCACTTTTTTTTTTAAACTTTCTACTTATTTCTGGAAATTGCCTAATGGGAGTGGTGAGGACGTTGCCTGAGCACCCAGTGTTCACTCCTCCACAATCTCAGGGAGCAGTTATGGTTTCTAGGGTGACACAACCTTTCTCTCCACCCCTCATCTCATCTTTCAGTCAAGGGGACAGAGAATTGCGGGAGATCAAGCCAGCAAAAGCCCAGCACAGACAGGGAGGCAGTGAGAAGTTTCACTATTAGAACTTTATCAGAGGAACTATTAGTGTCAGTTTCTTTAGAGATTCCACCCCTGAGAGGCTACCCATGCTCCACTAGATGCTTTGTCTTTCTCCTTTTAAAACTTATTTTATTTTGTTTTAAACTTTTAATTGATTCTTTGAGTTTCACATCATGTATCCCACTCCCACTCATCTCCAAATCCCCTCATATCCATACTTCATCTTTGCAACTTACGCGTGCACATGCATGAGCGTGCACACACACACACACACAAAAATCAAAGCATAGACATCTCATCATAGAAGCTGTAGTGTGTCACAGCGTGTCCCACAGTATATCCCTCTGTCCACACATCTTTTCCAATGGCAATGAGTCGGCGGTCTGGTTTGAGATCTCTGGCTTCTGTGACACCATCAATACTGGATCCTCCTGGTTTTCTTCTTGTCGCCCTGTGTCACGGAGATCCTGCAGCTTTGGATCAGCAGGACCTGTCATTTCATGCATCTCAACATATGTTGGGGTGGGCCAATTCAGAGTCCTAGATCTGGGCCTGGGTGGTAGCTGAGCTGGTCAGCCCACCATCGACTCTCCCTTATCCACTCCACTAGGGCCAGCTCTTAAGCACCACTCTGTCTAGGCCACCAAATGGCGCCATTGGCAGGTGGCAGGGTCAGCTCTCCTGCCTACAGGGTTGACTCATCCACACCCACACCTCCAGAGCCATCTCCACTGTGCTGCCCAGTCAAGGTTCTGGGGACCCACTCTCCCAAGTGCTGCAGCCTGCGAGGGGCCGGGCCAACACTCTGGCTCTCACACTCTCTGGGTGTCTCACCCATACCTTTGCCATCAGGGCAAGCTACACTCTATTGCTCAGCTGAGGTGCAGGGCCCTGCCTCACAAGTGTTACAGCCAATGAGGGAACAGGATGACTAGCTGTCCCACTCTCATCAACCCAGGATCACCTCTGCTGGATACTGCAGGTAGCAAGGGTGGCAGAGGGAGGACATCAACCTTGCGCCAACACCACCTCATGCCAGATCAGTGGAGGGGATAGTTCTCCTGCACTCTTGCCCTCAGGGTCGGCTCACCAGGGCCAGCTCTGCTGTGCTGCCCAGAAGCTCTTTGCCTCATGACCCTGTGGACAGCTTTCCTGACTGCTGGAAGTGGCAGGAAGCAAGTGGTAGTGGTGGTGGTGGGAATCACCTCTGCACCCATGCTATCCCGTGACAGATGAGTGGCAGGGTCAGCTCTCCCACATTCACTCCCTAGGCGCTGGCTCACCCACATCTGCAGCTGCCAGGGCCAGCTCTGCTGTGCTACCTGCGTGAGGCACTGGGTCTGTTCTCCCACTGATAAAAGATGGGGCCAGCTCTCCAGTGCACAGCATCCAGTGAAGGACGGGGGCATTTATGTACAGCCCCTGGACATCCAACATGTTCCCTGGCAGCTGCCCTGGCCAGAGACATCCCCATGCTCTCTAATGGTAATACGAGCCATAGACCCTTGCCATTATATAGCCATGGACCCAGACACGCCCCCAGAGGCAGCTTGGGCTGGGCCCTCACCATGGCCCTAGACGGCTGGGCTGTCCACTCATAACAGATTACTATTCTCTACCCTCGAGTCTCCAGTTCCATCTATCTTCTTAATGTTCAAGCTGTTCCACTTTTCTTCTCTCCCATTTGACCACCACATATTCACATATTGTGGTGACTCCTGCTGCAGGCTGGCCATGACCGTCTGTGGGTAGCATGGTGGTCAGCAGGTCTCTGTGTTCCTCCCCTGGTGCTGTATTGCATGGCCTGGATTTGATTCAATGTCTTTTCTTTTTATTCAGTCTAGGATCCCATCCTATGGGATAGCACCACTCAGCATGGGTCTTCCCTCGCAATCCAGTCTAGAAACTTCCCTACAGACATGTCTGGTGCCTGTTTCCAAGGTGTCCATAATGTACATTCTAGTTTTCTTCCTGTTGCTGTGATTCAACATTCCCTCCCTGCTTCCAGCATCAGAGGCAAGCATGTTGAGAGGCTCATGGAGATGAGGCATGATTTTGTCTGTGAATTCCTCAGGGTGCCAAGCTATATCCTGTTCATCTCTATGCTCCAGGAGTGCAGCCAGATTGCACATGTCACAAACGCTATCATGGTGGGCGTAAGAGTTTGCCCTGCATGATGTACAGATGATAGCTTGGGTACTGTAGTTACTTTCCCATTGCTATGATAAAATACCATGACCGGAAGCAATGTGTGGAAGATTTTGTCTTACGGTTTCACGAGGCTAAAAGCTGCCATAGCAGGGAGGCATGGTGGTAATTGGGTGCTGCGGCAGGACCAGGAATGAGAGATCGCACCCTCAACTGTAAGCACAGAGCAGAGGTCAGAGTGGAAGTTAATTCTTAAATTCTCAAAGCTTACTCCAGTGACATACTTCTTCCAGCAAGGTCACACCTATGAAATCTCCCCTAAACAGCACTACCAACCAAGGACTCCTTCCAAAGGCCCACTTTCACCAGGAAGCTGGTAGATACATCTAAAAGTGACCGCATGAGAAATGGTGGGTTATCCAAAGTGACTCTTGGTGGCTCAGTATTTAGGGTAATGATACTCCATTCATTTCTCCTAATACAAGCATCTTAACTACAATTAGTTTAGAGATTCTCTAATTCCTGAGCTAGAATCTCTGGAATACCTGGAATCCACAGTAGCCAGTCTTGATGCTAACATGATAGTATTGTGTCAGAGCTGACAGAGAGGCAATATACCCCTAGGATCAGAACTGAGGCAGTCACCACCCGGCTCTTTTCCTATCAGTGTCCCCTACTTTCCCTGACCAGGATGTGATGTTTGTGCTAGCATATGTGACGGGTCAGTGGCTTGGCATGCCTCAGAATGCAGAAATTGGTTTTCCAGTAGCTGCCTTCAGTACCTCACATCCCTACTTAGGAAAGACATTTCTCTCTCTTTTTTTTTAATTTCAAAGCTCTCCCAGAGAAGAATCAAACTGCACCACTGTCCACACACACATCGCGGATTGGCTGGACTTTGCCTTCACCTGTGAGGGTAGCTGCCAGGACCAGGGGAGATACCCCTGCCTGCAGGTGTTCGTAAACCTTAGTCACTCGGGACAGAAAGTGCTTCTCCACTACGATGATGAGGCCGTCAGGACCAACCCCAAGGTAATGTGACTTTGACAGTTAAAAGTTCTCTGCTGCCCCATCCATAGTGCTGACCTGAGCAGGGCACATGCCATCTGTGAAAAGTCAGTTTCCTTCCAGTGAACATTCCCTTTTTTGAGGGTGTCACAAACCCCGGATGTTTCCAAACTTACTATGGAGCCAAGGATGGCCTCAAACTTTGGAATCATCTATCTCTACCTCCCAAGTGCTGGGATTACCAGGCTTTGTCGTGAGGAGCTGAGGACTTGAGGATGGAACCAGGGATTTGTGTATGCTAGGCTCGACTGAGCAAAGCCTCGGCTGCCTCTGAATATGTTCATGGTATCACCATCAATCAGGATAGGTGAAGCCGAGAGTAGTCTTGGAAAAGACATGGGGCATGCAGAAAGGAGAGGCACATTCCAGTTTCCTGGCTTGGTGTAAAGTCCTAAGCGGGCAATGTCTCTATACTGTAGCCCTGGTTAGAATGAATTCAGTCTGCATTCACCCACGCTGGTAGTTCTTAAGACATTTAAAGAACTTATAATTTAAATAACTTACACCACAAGTTCATGTGATTTATAGTTCATAGTTAAAACTTAATTCTAAAAGTTTCATTAGATGACATGCTCTAATTTAATGGTGGTCATTAAATTCTTGATCTAATGGCTTCTGGTTTTCAGTTTTGGATGTGGTCACTTCATCATACATTAGAAAGTGTGTTTGTAGGCACACATGTCATGGTGCATCTTTGTGTATGTGAACATGCCTGCCATAGTGTGTGGAGATCAGAGGATAACTCACAGGCATTAGTTCTCTTCCACCACGTGATCCTGGGGCTAGAACTGAGGCGGTAAGGCTTGGCACCTTCGCCCACTGAGCCATCTCCCTGGTTCCATGTCTCACATGGGAGCCCAGAAGCTAACAGACAGGATCATTTCATTCTGTGTGCTCCTGCCGACCCTTCCCTTCCCCCACACTACAAAGTGAGCATGTCTCTATCCTGCTTCCCCATCGCAGTATTAGCCTGGAGCCTTAATGCTGGCCATTGTTAACAGAGCTTTTCCCTCCTCTGAACTCCTAGTGCTTTTACACACCCAAGTGTCACGGAGACAGGGATGATCTGCTCAACAGTGCCCTGGATATCAAGGAATTCTTCGATCACAACAATGGAACTTTCCCTTGCTTCTACAGTACCAATGGCCCCCTTGGAGTTGTCCTGAGGAAGTCTGGCCACAAGGTTGTCTTTCACTGCTTATTTTGGCCTTTACTGACTTTGCTGGGAGGCGCCCTGATTGTTGGCTTGGTTAGGCTAACACAACATCTGTCCTTTCGGTGTGAGCAGTACAGCACAGTGGTAAGAGCTTGAGCAGGAGGTGGAACACATTCCGGGCTGGCGCAAGCCGATACTGTACAGTGTGGTAAAGAGCCAGGGAAGGAACAGAGAGCACTGAAGAGTCGGCCCCAGCTCTCCAGTCCCAAGATGCTCCAGATGAAGACTTGACCACTGCCAGACATGGTGGAGAAGACGTGTGATCCTAGCCCTTGGGAGGCAGAGGCAGGAGGATCAGGTTCAAAGGCAGCTTGGGCTATATACAGATCTTGTCTAAAAAAACCAAAAAACCGAAATTCATAGCTGGGGTTGTAGAGTATTGCAGAGAATATTGTAGAGTACCTGCCTTGCATGCACAAGACCCTGGGTTTGAGCCCCAGTACTAGAAACAATCACATCTGCTTACGGACCTGCTGTGAGAGAGGCAAAGGCACAGCTTTCCATGAGAAAGTCTTTAAAGGCTGACTTTCCTATTAACTCTAAACAATATGTACCATTTCAACAGTTTTTCTTTTCCCAGTCTTCTCCTCACAGGCAAAATGAACTCAAGGCAGTCCTTTATGTGACTTTAGCTCTCTGGCGGAGTTGATGGCATGGAACAAGCCACTGCTGGGTCTGTCTGTCCAACACTCAGCAGCCAGCTTATGCGGTTCACATGAAAACATTTCTCATAGGAAAAAAAATATTAGGAGCTGGGGAGATGGCACAGTTGGTAAAATGTTTGCTGTGCAAGCATGGGCACCTGAGTTTGACTTGTCAGACACATCCAAAGAAAGAAAGAAGAAAGCAAACCAATAACAAAGACCTACACATGGACACACGTGGACACAAACTCATAGTTAGTAGTTCATTACGAGTAGATAAGTCATACAAGGGCAACCCAGGCCTGCCCCATTTACTGCTACTTTTTCTCCACACTTCATCGCAGGGGAAAGTCCACTGTTTATGGTTGCTCGGATATGACCTTGTCCTGCAAGAGCTCTTTTTATTTGTGGCATTTTCTAGTTAGTGATCCTTTCCCTGGGTTCCTTTCAGTCTCTGCTGTGTGTGGGAACAGGAGGGATGAAGTGTGAAGGAAGCTGTACCAGAATCTAACATTCACCTCAGATAACCCATGCTCTAGAATGGTCCCGTGATGCCTAGTCATCTATCTTCTTGTTAAGATGGCCCAGTGGTTAAGAATGCTCGTTTCTTCTGTCAAGGACTTGAGTTTGCTTTCTGGCACTCGCATGTCAGCTCCCAACCATCTGTAACTTCAGTTCCACGACTTCCAACCCCCTCTCTGGCCTTGCAGCCACTACATGCATGCAGTGCTCATACATACATACATGCAGGCAAAACTGGCATACACGTAAAAGTTTTGTTTTTGTTTTTAAATCAACAAAGGTGACTACTAATTGTCACAGGACTTCCAACACGGCCTCCCAGATTTAAATGGATGCATGAGCTGAGAAGCTTGAGTTTGCTGCTGTCCCAAAGTACCTCGATGTACCTGTACAGTCCACACACAATGAAAACCCTTCACTGTGGACCACGGAATGAGACTTCTCAAACAACTTTTGACATGTCAGTGTAATCAAGCCACACTTGATTCTAAGCTCGTTTAAAGACTGTTAGTAATTAAGTTCAAGTCACGAATTTGTAAAGTGGGTGGCTTAGTAGTGTAGCAGCTAGAGACAATGGGGTCTGGCATCTCCCCTTCTGTGGGTGGGATGGGCAGGCTATGGACATCCAGTCACTATTTCCTGGGTGTCAGTCCTTGGGAATGCCTTTTGGCGATCTTTAGGCATAAACATGGGGTGTGTGGAACAGTAAGTTTAGTTTTTGATAACTTGAAGTGATGCAGACACAGTGGCTGAAGACGCCCACTTGGTCATCTCTGGTGGCAGTAGGGAGCAGGCAAGCCCTGACAAAGGTCTCTCTGCTACCCCACCCTCTATCTAGTCCCTCGACCAACTGACCTGCTCTGTAAAGGTTGTGAACGTTGCTTTGTACAGACCTACTTCCTGTAATAAAATAATAAAATCCTAAAATACATGTGTACCAATGTGTATTTTTTTAAAGCCTACTAAATTGCTACAAATGGAGATTCTGTCATTTTCTCAAATTAATGATAAATCCTGAATCATTTTCTAGTAAACCTGAGTTCCAACTTAACACAGACTTTGTGGTTTTCCTACCATCCACCACCCTCAGCACTGATGCTCATTCAGATCTTAAACCAGATGCATCCCAGACTCGCCTGCGCCGTTTATAATGGAGGGAAAGCAGTCTGCTTCTAAACTGATGCCATGTATATTCTAGTTTTCAACAGATGTGAGAAAATAGCCCATTTCCTACCCACTTTTACACACACACTCACACCTACAGGTCTGTATGCATGTCTGCTTAAAATTCAAGTGTCTAAATCTGTTTTTAGTGTTCAGGCCTCTAATTTTTCTTTTGATTTTACTACTGGGAATTGAACCTAAAGTCTTGTGCATTATGGTAGGCAAGCTGTACCATTGATGGATATTGTGAATGCTAGCATACTAGCCAAGGAATGCTAGTAAGGAACTCCTTATGCTTTAGAGAGATTAGCATTCATCCCTCTACTACTCATTGTCAGGGCAGGAAAAACAATGGTTCAGGTTTTTTTGTCTTTTTTTGTTTGTTTGTTTGTTTTGTTTTTCGAGACAAGGCTTATCTGTGCAGGCCTGGCTGTCCTGGAACTCAAAGAGGTCCATCTACCTCTGCCTCCTGAGTGCTCTGACTCGAGGCATGTGTCACCACACGTGGCGTGACTCAGCTTTTCAATCAAGTATTCTTAGTAATTACAAAACAAACTAGAGTTTGGCTTTCAAGAGAAACAGCAAAAGGGATTCTCAGAGATCTTGGCTTATGACACAGCAAGGACCATTTAGACAGAAGGTAAGTTTTCTTTCTTTTGGAATGAACAGAGAGTGGCACAGGCTGTGCAGCTGGGGACAAGCAGACACTGACAGTGGTGATTAGCACTGATAGCGAGTGCAGCCTCAGGCTGACCTCCTTGCCGGGAACAGTATGACAGAAGAGGTATGCAATGTTGTGGGCTACAGTCATCTATATTCTATGTCAGTGGCTCCCAAGCTTCCTAACACTGCCACTGTTCAGTACAGTTCCTCATGCTGTGGTGACCCCGACCATATAATTAGTTCATTGCTACTTCGGAACTGTAACTTTGCTACCGTTATGAACTGTAATGTAAATATTTGTGTTTTCCAATGGTCTGAAACCCCTGTGAAAGGGTCGTTTAACTCCCAGGCTGAGAACTGCACATGAAGCCTTGCTGGGCTGAGTACTTCTGGGACCAGGGTAAAAAGAATACTCAGAATGGTTCTAACTAAAGCCTCTTACAAAGACCCTCAGTCTGCTGAATGAACAAATGGAGAGAGGTGGTCTGGCTGAAAGGAGGGGCTAGCTCACTGCACAAGTGTGTGCCGTTGTCTTTTCACAGGTCTATATTCGCCAAGATATTAAAGGGCCGTATTCAAAAGCAATGCACTTTTTTAGATTTTATTCGGCTGAGCTAAGTCCAAAGACCGAATGACAACAGAACCATTGGCCGCACTTGAATCATGGATTCCTGGAGCCTGGTGTGGGGGTACCGTAATCTCAGCACTATGAAGCTAAGGCCAGAGGATCTTGAGTTTGAGGCCAGCCTGGGCTACACTGAGACCTTGTACCAACAATAAAATGACAAAACCCTAAGAAATCCCCCATCATCACCACAACAAATTCCTTTGGGTTCCATAATCAAAAACATTTCTAGAAATCCCATTTCCCAGCTACTCTTAGGAACATACATTAAATCTATTAACATATTTTTCTTATGAACCAACAAAAATAACTACATTTGCAAATTCATACTAGAAGTTTAGTGGGCCTTTTTGGAGACAGTATCCCAGGCATACTCTGGACTTAGTAATGTAAGCGGAGGATGACCCTGAGCTTCCGGCCTGTCCCTCCCGAGTTGTGGAATTATAGGCATGTGTCATCATACCCTGTGATGTGCTGGGGCTCAACCCCAGGTCTCCACTCCACACACACTTGTTGGACTCTCTAACAACTGACCCTAATCCCCATGCTTTAGTAGGAAACACCAAAGGTTTTCTACCTCCTTGCTAACCTAAAAGATCAACAAAAACAGTATTTAAAAATATACAGTTCTGCCACAAACTTATTGTGACATGAGATGAGGTTATATAAAGTCCACATGGCCTATACAATGAGCTTCCTTTTGGTACTTACTAGCGCGAGGAAAGGCGCCTACTGCTGGTAGTGACAGTCAGCGCTGCGCAGCAACACTCCTGACACCTGAGAAGCGAGAGACGACCCGTTCCCATTCATCCCCTTTGCTGGCACTGCACACGGCCGATTCCCTGCCATACCCAAAAGCCAGGCAAAGGAAATGGCACAGCGGAATAAGACAACTCCACACAGACTCACTCGGACTGCCAATCCAACCTGGGTGACGCCCAATAAACTCAAGTCCCTTCTGCATTTTAGAACCTTGGTATCTGTTTACACCTTTCGTTACAGATCCTTGGCCAGTGCTAGCAAAGCAACACAGGAGAGCGAGCATAGAAGCTATGAGCGAGCGCCACACTCAAGAACTGGCACCCTGAGCTGCTCTGACAATCAAGCTTTCCCAAGTGGCTGGAGCAGTAAATTTTAGCCCATTCGCTGACCATGAACAGCATCCCAGGCCAAATCTGACTTGTAACCCACAATGTAAGCTCTTCTCTACGGTGGGAGCTGAGGCACAGTGGCAACTTGGCCATTTCCCTTACAAACCTTTAGAGACAGGGTTACCAGGGTTATCAGGGGTGTGATGCTTTTGAGCTGGAGTCCAACATCTTTCCAGAGAGTAAAAACAATTGTTTATAAAAAAAAAGGCTTCCCAGGCCATGACACGATCTGTTTAGTTTTAATAACTGAAATGCTTTTGTTTGCCTGTTTAAAACAGCTCAGCTGTACTCCTCTGTCATCAAGAGTTACTAATTAAAGATGATGTCAAGACTGAGTTCAGCCTTCAAAATTCCAAACTGGAAGTGATTCCCTTCCAGTATGTGCAGAACATCCCTCTAACTTCCAGCCTTTGTGTAGGTATGCCTTTGTGCTTCTCCCTGCTCAGGCCCTTCCTCCACATCCCACCCCCAAACATCTGAAGCAGACATACCACAATCTATGATGCTACAAAAATGCCTTTGAATTTGGTATTTTAGCCATGTTGTAATAATTCCTTAATATTCTGTAGTGTGTGGGTCCAGCCCAGGTCTGTGGTTTGCAGAGACACAGGAAAAAAGTGGAAACTGTAATATTCAGAAAACATTAACATATTGCTGGAAATTAAATTTCTTCAAAGAGCTGGCAAGCATGGACATCAAACTTACAAAAATTATGTTAAGAAACATACCGAAGTTTATGTGCTGTGAGGTTTCTACGGTACCCTTAAAACAGGTTCTTCATCTTTTCTGTGGCACCAGATTAGCTAGCCCCTGACGAGCAGAGAACACAGACGGACTGTGCTCTGTCTATGTGATAATTATCAATCTCTTTCAGATAAAGTTCAAGAGGGCATACACATCTAATCAAGTAATCATTTCTTGATTAATAAGAACTACACTTTACACAAAATACTTTATGAGCAGCTGTTTTCATCAAAAAAACCAATAGTCAGTTTCACAGTTGAAAAAGTTACACATTTAAAATATTTTACAATTCATTATATATTCACCAGGTTCCCATTTCCTGATGGGCAGTAATATAAAGCAGAACAGAAGGGACAACCTCAAAGTTGATGACTCTTGACACCAAGTTTTACAGAGGACATGAAGAACCACAAAAGTCTCAGGTTCTACCTTAAAATAGCAACCAGATTCCATTCTTCTTCTTCTTTTTTAAAAAAATCTAATTAGAAACATCTTTAAAAACAAACAGAAAGCAAACAAACGAACAAATCAAACTCCACAGTAAGAACAACAGATTTCAAATTAACAGCAGTCTACAATCTTCAAACTAAAGTTTTTTTTGTATAGCTGAGAATATGGTTAAAAGTTAAAGCATGATTTAAGAGTTACTTTCTTACTACAGTGTAGTTTCTTTCTTTAGATTTGCTTTCTTTCCTTCTAGAAATAATTACTGATGAAACATCCTCAAGTGACTTAGTGAAATTATGGAGCCCAAGTCATTTACACAATATTCAATGACAAGGACGGTCATCTACAGAGGTGACCGGGTCCCGCAGGACTTTCTGGTCCTGAAGCACCTGGGAGTGAGTGGCACATTATTGCTCTCTGCAAACAGATATTGATCACCCCAGCTGCAATTCAAGTTTGGCTTTTGCCTTTTTGAATACAACCAGTTCTCTTTTCTTTACTTATACCCTTTATAGAATATAGACTTTCTATCAAATAAAATCAATGTGGTTGTAAATGACAAAATAAGCTCTGTGGCTGTGTTTTAATTGTGCAGAGACACTGGGAGGTGATACTGCGGCAACTAATGGACTAATGTTAAAAACACACACACAAACACACACATACACACACACAAAAAAAAACCTATCAATTTTGTGCAAGGAGGCTCGCAGCTTTTTGTGTTTTTTTTTGTTTTTTTGTTTTTGGCACTCGGGAAAACACAGTTCTCTGTAATTCTTCAGTTTCCACCATCAAAGTTGTAGAATTGTACCATGTCACTGAGTTTGACTGTAATAATCCCTGATATAGAGAAGAATGGGATGTTAGTACCTAGCAACTGTATATCTAAGTAACACAAAGTGTTAAATGCCAAGTTTAAATAAGTTAGGAAGTTTTCTATATCTGCAAAAGAATCTATCTGGTTTTCTGCATAAAACAGAGCTTAAATTCTGCTTAACTCTCCAAGACAGTTTACAGAACTAAGTTCCCCTAACCTTCAGGTTTATTTTTCTTTGTTGGCAATAATATATACATGCTTTAGTGAAGTACCTAAATCTTCAATAATTATGCCCTTTAAGGGTTCTAAAAATAGGCAGATATTAAGAGTATTTTTATTAGAGTCCCCTGTTCACTATTCAAAACTTCTATATAGGTGTCTGACCTCAAGGTGAGTGCTGTATTAAAGGGATTCTGTCTTCTAGAGTGTACAGCGTGCGCTCTTCATAAAGATGCTGCCCAGTAACGCCTAAGCTAGGAACTGTCAGTAAATTATTGCACATTTTTTTCTTTTTTTTTCTTTTTATTTATTCTTTTTTTTTCTTTTTTTCTTTTTTGGTGTGGCATCTGAATATCTGCTAAAGCTATTTTCTAGGACATGAATCATTCAAACACTGAGTAGAAATCTAGAGTGACCACTAACGTTAGCCCTATATCTTGGATGGATGCTTTTCAGAATGCTCACTAATGCACTCGGGGCCTGGATGGGATTTAATGAGGTTGGAGTGAGACCTCACCACTTGGAAATGGGACATGATAGTAAAATGGGTTAATGTTCTACTTTTATCATTGAAATATGGATACATAGCTTACGAAGGTAAAAAATTCATGGTTTCCAGTCTCTCATAATGTAAAAAGTCATTCATGACTAGACCTCTGTAGAGGGACTTAAGAGTCAGGATGATAGTCTACTTTGTATTCATTTTGGTAACTGGTTTCATATGATTGTGCCATCTCAACTACAGATGATGTGTGATGAGGGCATCATGTAAAAAGCGGACAGCAGCGGGAGGAAAGCGTGTGCAGTTCAGTCTGTCCCTTAAGGAGTCATACAGGGGTATCTGGATAAGTGGAATAGTGCCTGAGCCTCATCCACAGACCGAGAGAAAAGCTAACCATGCTGTTACCAACGATAAAAAATTTGGGGTGCAAAACAATGCATGACTATGGGACAGATTATGTAAATAAAGAATATATATTAATGATAGTTTCTATAATATAAATAGCCTTTAATAAAAAAAAATAATCTTTTTAATAACATTAATACTCACTTCTATTTTCTGGAAAACATGCATGAAAAAAAAGTATTCAGTTCAATTGCAAAAGGAGAAACAATCAGCTTAAAGTGAATACTGTACAAGTCAGGAACAGGAGCTCCCTGCTGCCTCTCCTTTGTGGTTACTGCTGTACTTGATGCGAGCCCAGAATTTCCCTAGGAAATAATTCAGATCCTTGTAAATACTGTCCAGAGAAAAAAACAACAAAAAACAAAACCCAACAAAAATGCAGCTGTCTGCAGGTATCATATGTGACTGCTTTCAAAACCGCAGGTGAGGCCCCAAGTCCATCAAAGGGTTGTTTGTTCAAAGCAAAAAGCGAGTCCCTTCACCCCAAGTGTTGTTCCTCATTAGGCAGGGGGTCAAAACACCCACTTCAAATCATAAGTCTGAACAGCAATGGGAAAATCAGAATTTTCCTTCTTCTCCAATTTCATGTAACTTAATATAAGCTTCAGCTTACTCAGACCTATCGCAGTCCTAGCCTTGGGTGTGTCCGCATCCTAGACAGAACACTGGCAGACAAACAACAGCATTCTCTTTTTGTCTCCATCATTTGTATGTATTTTGGGGATTTTTGTTTTGTTTTGTTTTTTTAAAAAAGATACAAACAATCTTCAAAGTTTACCTCTTTTGGACTTAAGGCATAACATGAAATTGCTCATTATTCTAAAGCTGGATTTTGAAATGAACTAGTTTAGTGCTATCAAACCCTGCTTGCGTGTACAGTGTTTCAATTATAGAGCACGTTGTATATATGTTCTTGCTCGAGTCCTAACATTGTTCCTGACTGTGCCATCCCATGCCACCGTCTGCCTGCTGCCACTCACTGCCATGCAGTGGAGAAGCCGGGAGCCAGCGTGCAGTCCCAGCTCCCATCTCAGTTCAATGCATGCTGCTTGATGGTGTGGAAGATCCAATCCATTTTTGTCGTCCAGCCACCATGATGTGCATCATTCATTTGCTTTGTGAAATATTCCAAAGCCTCTTGCTCAGTTTTGTCCAAGGCCAGAGTCTTTCGAATATATGCAATGTCATCAAAAGACTGCAGTTCTGGCATTCCAGAGCCAAGCATCATTGAAAAAAGGTTGATGAAGAGATTGGCATGTTGCCGAATTGCTAGGTAAGCCTTGTAACACATCTCCTGAAACCTGTAAGTGGGAAGGACATCTGGTCAGTGAACCGCTAATACAGTGGCTTTAGAGAATTAGCACAGCTGTCTTGGGCAAGGGTCGAACAACTACCATTCCTTTTCCTTGGCTCACACTATTCTAGAATGTGCACTCTGCAAATCAGTACTGCTTCAGGGGCTTGAAAACTGGAGTTCAGTATTTATTATATGTCTGAACTGGTCTATACTAAAGTAAGGCTTCAAGGGTTTAGGCACCCAAAATCAGGGGACTGTCTTATACACAAAACAGACTTTTGTAGAAGACCTTTGAAATCTAAGATAGACTAACAGTATACCAAGGTGGTCAGGAAACAAACAAATATGCTTAAGAATTATTGTCTGCTTACTTTATTCAGGCTGGAATCAAAAAACGTGTCGTAACTACTACACATTACTTGACAAAATAAAGTAGGGTCTAATTATTTAACAACAGTCAATAAGTAGAGTGTGTTATAAGATATAAGGGCTACTTCCTTTGCAGGCTGCACTTAGCTCAATAAATGAAGTCATCTCCACTCCCTGCAACTCCCACATCAGACAGAAGAGAAATTCAAAGACCGCGTCACGCCTCTTCACAGCCCGCATCCCTGCCCCATGTCAGGCAGTAGGCCTGCAGAGCACAGTGGGCACACAGTCTTTGAGCTCACCTCTCAAACTCTCTGGTCTTTGTGTACTCTTGTGCTCCTTTACTAATCACGATCAAGAAATCCTGCGTCAAAACAAATGGCACACGTTCCCGTTTATAGCCAAATTTTTTCTTCTTGTGATCCAAAAAGTGCCCAAAATCTATATGAAACAGCTTTCAAAAATAAGAAATTACATTTTAGTTCAACATGCAGACATAAAAGATCTTGACTTAATATATCTCAAGACCCAGAAGGCACTTTGAGAGCCACTACCTGCCCGTCGTCTTTCACCATGATGTTGCTGTTGTGCCTGTCGCCAATGCCCAGGATAAAGGTCGCCACGCAGTACCCAGCACAGGACCGAGTGAACAGGTCAATGGCCGCATCATATCTATAGCAAGGAAATACACACCTCATGTGTGGTGTGGAAACGGAGTGGCTGGCGCCAAACTGGGGAAATATGACTGACATTTCTCATTAACATCAGGCAAAAAGTAGGTATGGAGACTCGATAAGTTCTGAGACTCTTAAGTTCTGAAAAGATTTTTTAGATGTTCCTTAGAATCCTAAGCATAATTCTTATCAGAATAAGAGAAATATCCATCATAAGTTTCTTTCTCCATGGCATATGCAGTTGTGGTGTGTGAAGGCCGGGGGTTGGGGGTTAACACTGGGTGCCTTCTATTATTATCTTGTTCATTTAAGGATTGTTTTTATTTATGTGATTTGTTTTGTGTAAATGTAAACACACCTGTGGAGGTCAAGAGGGTGTGTGGTCCCACGGAGCTAGAGACAGGCAGTTAAACTAGCAGACCTGCTGCCAGGAAGCCAGCCTGAGTCCTCTGGAAGAACGCAGCGTTTTTAACAATAAGCCATCTCTTCAGCATCTCACTGTGGTGTTTTTGAGATAAGGTCTCTCACTGAACCTGGGGCTCACAGCTGACTGGACTCTGGGCAAGCTAGCCCCTAAGATGGCGCTGTTCAGGCTCCTTGCTTCGAGCATAGACCACGAGGCTTTCAAGGGTGTCAGAGACTGAGCTTTGTGCAGCAGAACTTCCTCAGCCAAATTATCTGTATAGCTCTACAGCCCCCAGTATTTCTTAAACTATATCCCAGGTAACCCCTTGAACTCACAGAAATCCGTTTGGGTTAGCCTCTTGAGTGCTGGAATAAGCCATAATACCCAAGAGAAAATTAATTAAAAAAAATAAAGATAAGGTCTCAAATCCTTATGTATACTAGGCTGGCCTCAAACTCAAGAAACATCTGCCTGCCTCTGCCTCTCTATGTAGCTCAGGTTGGTCTGGAACTAAAATTCCACCTGCTAAGTAATGGGATTAAAGAGATAGGCCACCACTGATAGCTTTGAAAATTAATTTCTAAAATATCATTTTAAAAATAAAAACTAGGAGTGAAGCTTTGAATGTATAATGTCACTTTAGAGAAAGGTGTCTTTTTACTTCTAATAACATAGCTATGTATGGGCATGTACGGCTGAGTACAGGAGCCATGAGAACAGAACGGAGCATTGGTTTTCAGTTTCCCAGGAGCTAAAGGTACAGGTGACTGTGAGGGACCCATGCAGGGACTGAGAACTGAGTCCAGTCTTCTGAACTGGTGCACATGTTGCCAGCACTAAATGTTCATTTTGTTTGTAAGGACTAAAAGAAAGAGAGTAAGGGGGCTGGAGAGATGGCTCAGCGGTTAAGAGCACTGACTGCTCTTCCAAAGGTCCTGAGTTCAAATCCCAGCAGCCACATGGTGGCTCACAACTATTTGTAACAAGATCTGATGCCCTCTTCTGGAGTGTCTGAAGACAGCTATAGTGTACTTACATATAATAAATAAATAAATAAATCTTAAAAAAGAAGAGTAAGAGACGCAAGGTGAATGATCAGGGTCCACCAAAGCATAAGTAATTCTTGTTCACTCACAACAACCTCCAAAAGTTCAGTCTATTTCTCTTAAGTTCAGTGGTTCTGTCCACTGAGCCACCAGCATCCCCAGGAGCATGGGAGCAAACTCACATCTCGCCCTTGTTCTTGTCCTTGAGCCACTGATGCAGTGTGTGGCTGTTGAACTGCAGTGCCCCCTTCAGGCCTCCTTTGCACTGGATCTGCATGATGGTGTGAGAGTTTCTCACCACCTCGATGAGACCCACACAGTCCCCAATGGATAGACAGCCATAAGGCAGCATGCTGGAAATTGACAAAGGCAGAATTTTAAAACAGCAAATATTTTTAATGAAAATAAGAATATAACCACATCATTTCCCCACTACCCCTTTAATCATTCTCATGCATATTCTGTTGCTCTATCTCAAATCCACGGATCTTTACTTCCTTGTTGGTACTTACACACCTCTTCCTAAATATGTTAAGTACAACTTAATCCGTCCATATAATGTCACTTGTATGTATGTTTTCAGGGCGGACCACTTGGGACTGGAAAATCTAGGGACTCTTCCATCTGGGGACACTGTCTCTCACTTTCAGCATTTCTTAGTTGCCTGCAGTCTTTGTCTAGGACTGAGGCCTCAGGTGATTTCCCTCTTCCCCATTAGCATACCTACTGGGGTCATCTCTGTTCATGTCTGGTAAAACTGAAAATATTTTAATAGGCCCAAAATCTCTACATTCAATCAGTAAATTTATCACACAAATGACTTTTGTCTTAACATACTCTTTACTTTTTTATACTGACAAACCTATTCCTAAAAATGAGCCCATCTAAAAATTAAATCATTGTCTGTTAATGTGCCATTTTGTATGGAACAAAACCACCTGTATTAAATAAAGCCATGAGGGAGACTGGATAGACAGATGGTTAAAAGCGCTGGCTGCTCTCCCAGACGACTCAGGTTTGGTTTCCCACACCCACATGGTAGCTCACAGCCATCTGTAATCCAGTTCTTGGGGATCCTTCTGCCTTGTGGTGGTTTGTATATGCTTGGCCCAGGAGTGGCACTATTAGGAGATGTGGCCTTGTTAGAGGAAGTGTGTCACTTCGGGGGTGGGCTTTGAGACCCTTCTCCTAGCTACCTGGAAGCCAAGTCTTTTTCTGTTTGCCTTTGGAACAAGATGCAGAACTTTCAGCTCCTCCAGTACCATGACTACCTGGACACTGCCATGCTTCCTGCCTTGATGATAATGGACTGAACCTCTGAACCTGTAAGCCAGTCCTAATTAAATGTTGTCTTATAAGAGTTGCCTTGGTCATAGTGTTTCTTCTCAGCAGTGGGAACCCTAACTAAGACAGACCTCCATAGGCATCAGGCATGCATGTGGTATACATACATACATACATGCAGCAAACACTCATATACATAAAACAGTAAAAAGTAAACAAACAAAAAACCCCCCAAAAAACCACGAGAAGACTGACTTTCACAACATTTTTTTGTCTGGGTTTGATGGCCAACTGTATTTTTAAAAAGCAATTAATTCATTCATCAATTATTTTTTGTCTGTGCATGCGCCTGTGTGAGTCTACATACTGCCACTTGGGTGCTGGAAACCAACTCTGGGTCCTCCGCAAGAGCATCAGCTGTTGTTAAGCCCGGCTGCATCTCCCCAGCCCCAGAGCCAGCTCTGTACGTAACACACACAAGCAGGTGGATGTGGGTGTTTTATTTTTCTTTTTCAAACAGGGTCTTGCCTTGGGGTTTAGGTCTCAAATTCAAGATGTTCCTGTCTCAGCTTCCCTACTGCATGGCTTACAGGCATATGACATCATACTTTTATATGTGATGTTTTCACAAAGTACATTAAGAAGCATGTATATACAGGTAGCCAGGAAAAGGAAGGATAATATGATTCTTTTCCTTGATAGTATTCTATAGTCTAATAAGATATTTGAGTTGCAATGTGGACTATAAAACTGTATCAATAAACTTGATGGTAACATCTAAATTGACTTGCGTTGTATGTTTTACATTAAGGACATTATGGGTTCCTGTACTACTCATTTAGATGATACTCTGGCTTGTGAGTTTTACAAATTTTCTAAACTTACTTTTTATTATGACATAATAAAAAATGTATATATATATATATATATACACACATTATAATATATATATTTTATTTTATTTGGGCTTGATATGCAGCCCTGGCTAGCATGGTATTCACCTTCACCTCCTGACAATCCTCCTGCCTTTGTCTCAAGTATGGGATTACAAGTATGCACATCATGTCCAATCACGAGTGTGGATGCTACCACTAATCTCATTTAGAAAGTCCACGCTGGACTACAGTTTGCAGAATAGTGTTTTCACAATTCTAATATTCCCTCAGAAATTCAAATTTTATTACTGGCAACAAAACTGCCATAGTTCTTTTCCTTTAAAAGACACACGAAGGGTGCTTATTTTCAAAGAAAACACCTATCAAATAGCCTAACTGAATTATGGCTTGACCATTAGATGTTTAAGTTTTGGTATGTTTGGAACAGGGATTTGCTATGCCCAGGATGGCCCTGTATTTTTTAGGTAGTTCAGGTTAGCCTGAACTCTGGATCTGTCTGCCTTAGTATTCTTACGGCAGGGCTTATAGGCAAAGTATCTACACTTGATTTATCAGTTTGTTTTTAAAGTAAAAATGGTATTCCATAAAAAAGCACCTAGTTGTACAACTTACATCCATAAATGCTCTTCTGTGATCTAACTGTATTTGTGGATATGGATGAAGTGGTTCTAGGTACTTTTACCTTGTATGAATGTTAAAGAGACACACAGTGCACGTAGTCAAGGTGGGGCCACGGCCCTGACAGGTGCACAGCTCTGGAGCGCTCTTCTGTGGTCAACAGAGCTGAAAGGAGTTGGAGATCTGAAGAGAGCTTTGACATCAGACATGGAAATGCGCAGTGTGGAGTGTGCTCTGCTGGTTCTCAGTCTTGCTTTGTTCTAGTTTTTCCTCACTGTGCTCTCTTTCCTTCCTTTTAGAATGATAATGTATACTCTGTACTACTGTATATTAGAAGTGTGTAAATTAACAGGGGTTTACAATTAAGAGATTGCCCTTGGGTCTCAGAAGAGCCTTTGGATTTAAACAGTTGAGATGGTGAAAGACTACGGAGACTTTTGAAGTGGGACTAACTGTATTTTGCACTCTAATATGGCTAAGAGCCTACTTAGGCCAGTGAGTGGAATGTGCTGTCCTGAAGGCGAATGGCCCCCGGAGGCTCATATATTTGCATACTTAATCCCTAGTTGATGAACTATTTGGGAAGGAATAGGAGATTCCTTCTGTCACCAGGTGTGGGCTTTGAGGTTTCAAAAACACTAGAAGCAAGGATTATGAGAGCACAGAACATTCTGCAAAGCTAGTGGGGAAAGAATACAGATGATCACAAAAAACTGGAGAAAACAAAGAAACTGATAAAAACTTCAGTTGCTTTCCTAAGCTTTGCTAAAAATTGGTAAAAGATAGCTTTAGAATTACTGAATTTCTATTTTGAAACTTACTTCTGAAAAATATTTTTAAATTTGTGTATGAATGTATGCATGTATGTATGTATGTATGCATGTGCATATCTATGTGTGGGCATCTGTGGGGGTTCAAAGAGGGTGCTGGATCCCCTAGAGTTGGAGTCACAGGCAGCTGTGAACCACCCAATTGTGGTTCCATCTCCCAAACAACCTCTGCTCCTCTGCAAGAGCAGCAAGTGCCTCCTAATGGCTGGGTCTGTTCTAGTCCTGACGGTGATCCTCGGGGACAGGCCGCCTTAAGGCACTCACAAGACAGTTCTTTTCACTTAGACGAATCTCTTCAGCTATTGGGCCGAGCCAAGAGAAAAGAACAAGGCAGTCAGTAGTGCCTCCTCCTAGTCACTGCTGTGTTTTTGTTTTTTGTTTCTGCAAACTTTTTGAATATAGGCCTCTAGAGGCTTCTGCCATTAAGACTTTAGTTAATTTTCTTAAGATAATTTTTAACCCATGCCTACCGAAGGTCAAGGCCTTGGTTTTGCCAGATGTTCTCCATGATTCGGATGATCTGAAGGGTTAACATATCTTGCCGTAAGTCTGAAATTCAAATGCACGTCACCACTTAGCACCATTGTTTTCAGATGGAAATAAAGAACTGTATTCAATCTTCAAGGTAATTCATAAGACAGCAGAGCTTTAATTTTTTTAATCCACTTCTAAAATATTTGCACAATCATCTAGGTAACAACAAGATATTTCAAAAAGTTCCAAGTCTATTTAAAATATTTACTTTATGAAGAATGGAGTCTAAATTTGGTTATAATGCAATCTTGGGGCCAACAGCACTCACTGTTGAGTTTGTTCTTCTCATAAGTCACTGGTGAGCCCCTCACATAAACGCCCTAGTGTCTCAGGAGATGGCACTCTGTCTCATGGCTTTTCCACTTTTGGAATTAGCTGCTGAAAAGTCTGTCCAGACTGTAAGCTCTAAGAGGGCAGGCTCTGCCACAGTCCTAGGGTCCACACATGGATGCTTAAAGAATGGATGCTATGCAATCCACCCTTGCACACAAGCAGTAAGCCAAGGTAGACAAGGATCCTAAGGCTTCTGATTTCAGCTCAGTTGGAGAAGGCTGATAGGAGGCTGACAGTCAACTGGAGGTTGAGATCAGGTCCTGACTGTCACCTATTTAAAGACTTCTTGGAGATATTTTTTTTGAAGCAGAGTCTCATGTAGCCTAAGCTGGCCTTCAATTTGCTATGTAGCTTCCTGCCTTCATTTCCCAAGTGCTGTGACTACAGTTGTGTGTTTCTATGTCCAGCTCAAAAAACTCTGGCGGAGAGATTGTTTCAGTGTAGTGTCAGGACCACCCTTACTCATCTTAGTTCTGCCCCTTCACCCTCCTGTAATGTGAGCCTTCCTCAGCCCCAATGTAGCTGAGGAGGATGGACCAGCTTTGGTCTTTCTTTGAAGTCTCGTATTTTCTTTTTTTTTTTTTTTTGGTTTTTCGAGATAGGGTTTCTCTGTGTAGCCCTGGCTGGCCTGGAACTCACTCTGTAGACCAGGCCGGCCTCGAACTCAGAAATCCTCCTGCCTCTGCCTCCCAAGTGCTGGGATTAAAGGCGTGCGCCACCACCGCCCGGCTCTCGTATTTTCTTAAGCATACACACCCACTCTTGTCTCCTGATAGTCTGGCTTCTGTCAATTTAATGCACAGTCTGACCCAGGAATGCATAAGGGCAGAGATTGCTACTTTTGCTTTCCTAACTCGTGAACACTCCCTGAGGGGATGGACACGAGAACTAGATTCAGAATGACAGCCATCTCACCCGGCTGCTGAGATTTGGAGCGATTGAGCACCTTATTATGGCAGGAGGGTCTACCTCAAGGCAGACACGGGAGCTGAGAAGTGTCTGCATGTGCCTACTCTCTCCAGACCTTTAATATCTCCGGATGTTAAAGTATAATATTCCAATTCCCCAAACTCCTTCACATACACATGTGAAATACTCTAGATTTTATACAGCACTCCTTAAACGGTTAAAAGGTCATCATGGTTCATAAATATCCTGTGTATAAAGACAGCGGCATACACACAGCATGAGCTCACTGTGTCCTCCTCACCATCGCCATTTTTAAAGATGATCTCATTGTTCTGAAACAGTAGCTCTGACATGATGTCTGGGTTCTCCCAATTCAACCACAGTGGCCTTTTTGCAGAGGACATAATTCGACACTCTTCAAGCCTGTAAAATAGTTGAAGACTTTACCAGGCACCTTAACTTTTTATACTTTTGGTCTTTGGGTTTACTTAAAAAGCTCACACACAATATAACCTTTTGAAGTGTTGTAAAACTTAAAACTTTTTAAAAACCAATAAACATTAATCTTAAAATGTTTATATAAATTTTCAGCCAATCTAATATATAATTGGTTTTATACAGATCATTCCCAACTTCTTGTCTATGATATCAGAACTTATAACCATAGAAAGATTTAAACTATTATCAAAGTAAATGTAGCTCTAGTTTAAGGCTATTTTACTATTGCCGTTTTATAAGAATTGGAGGGTTGGATTTTTGTTAAGACTTACATGAAAAAATACTTACTAAAACATATCAATAAAGGGCATTAGCCTTACCTGAGGTTTCCTAGTTGATGAGCAGGATTTAGAGGGGACAGAAAGCCCTGCAAAGCATCCATGAAATCTGGCTGTCTCATCTGTTCAACCAAAAACTTCATCTGTACCTGATAACGAAGCACAGCGTGAATGAGGAGCGCAGTTCTTGAGGGAAAAGTGGCTGCTGCCGCCTTTGACACTGGGAATGCAGCAGTGATCTGTGCTTCCGTTCCCAGGCCAGGCGAACTCTGCTGATTGGGAAGTCTGTGACTGCAGCAGTACTCTGGGGAGGGTCAGGGTGGGAGCATGGTTCTGGAAGACAAGCTCTGCTGGCCCACATGACTCTAAGCAGTTTCTGAAGTACTGCTTGCTGACCAGCCATGGCTTTCGTATGTAAATGGATGTGCATTAAAAGCCTGCCCTGCCACTTGTATACTGGTTGCTTTCACAGCTGAGTTCAGTAAGTAAGGCCAGACTAGGTGGTCTGAAATAGTACTGACTCTTGGCATTGTATTGAGAAAGTCTGCTGGTCCTTATTTGAGGACAAGGAAAAGGCCAGGCTACTTTAGATCTGAGCTTAATATTCTTGCTTTTAGGCTTGTTAGAGAACTTCAAACATTCACACAGGTAAAAAAGAGTGAGGATGGAAAAATCTGGAAAAGCACTTGCTGTAAAGAATCTCACACTCCATGAAGTTTATATTGTGCAGATCTATCCATCTATTCAGAACTATCAAGCAGTATCTAACATGTTTAATGGAAATATTCATTTATTGAAAATAAAAAATGTGATGGGACAAGAGAGGTTGTGGTAGTAATGCACAGTTCTCCCCCTGAAATCTGAGGAGTGAGGCTCCTTACTTCTCTCTATTAAAGTGAATAGCTAAAAATTCTCATCACAGCCTTTTGAGTAAAGGTAAAAAGATCAAGATCTCTGTTCTACTCCAATGTTAGCACAGGGCCCTCCATACTCTAATCAACTCAAAGCTATCCACAGGAACCGAGTGTGACTTCAGGGTCTCATCATAATCTCATTCATGCTGCCAATGAGTTGAGCCATGAACCCTGCTTCTTAATGAAGCCACAGGACAAGAGTCATTATGTAATATGCAGATTCGAGCACAGAATACATGCTTAAGAAATTATCTTTTCAAAGCTCCTGCGATATAAATATTTTTTCCCCTAAATTTCAAAGCAGTGCCCTGTTGTTCAGGTTTACCACACCAGAAACAGTACAACTCTTTCTAATCTGTCCTTCTTTTCACATTCATTCACTTCCTCCTTTCCATGGGCCACACGAGACACTACACCCAGTCCTGGTTATGTGCTGCTGGGACTGCGCTGGTGCCTGCCATTCTTAAGCTATCAACAGCTACTCTCTGGCCGGTTTCATATATTTTCTAATACTCTCTATCTGAATTTATATGCTGCACTTTCAAAGAGTCAATTCCATCACATATTTTAAGGCCTCTAAATTAATACAGTAAGTTTCTTTTAGCATGATTGCACCAACTTTAAAAAAGTTTTTTTTTCCTTTCCAGTATTACTATCATAGATGTTGGGAAAAAATTGATTCTGTACTGCTAATTTATGTTCTTTGGGTATTGGGACTTGATGGTGAGTGGATTCTGCTATGTCACCAGTGGGGTGGCAGCGCTGGCAGTGAGGAGAGGAGGCGGGGAAGGCCCTGGGAACCTGGAGGGTGGCAGGTGCTTACTGAGTCCAGCTACAACTCACTTCTACTTATGTTTGGAATCATTACCAACATTATAAATAAGAGAGGAATCATTTTAATTACTTACAGTTATATCAACAGGCATATAGTGGTTACCCCTATGCTCAAAGGAGATGACAAGTGCTTTGCCTGTCATGTGATTAGCTTCTTTCTCACAGTGCTCTATGTTTAAAGTATTGTTCTTATTTTACAGTTGAAGAAAAGGAGTCCTAGGAGCCTACATAATATATTTACCACACAACTGGCAGGCAGTAGAACTCAAATCCAAATCCTAAGAACTACACTGTGTGCACCTGCTCCATCTTCAAGGGCAGCCTACAAACCAACGGAGAGCGGCTGACACACCTTCTGTGTCTCATCCTTCTTCTCCTGCTTGAGGATGTCGGTGAGGTTGATGAGCTTCTCCATGGCCTCCACTTGTCTGTTCAGGTGCTTCAGGTACATCCCACAGGCACGGCAGTAGGACTCCAGTAGCAGGCCAAACCTCTGACTGACAGTCTTATTGTGCATCTCAGATCTAAAGGAATAGCAAAATGTATCTATGTGCATAGACAGTCTTGGTTTTTGCTTGTTTTATGCATATGGGTGTTTGCCTGCACTAATGTCTGTGCATGGTGTACATTCAGTACCCATGGAGGCCACAAGAGAGTGCTAGATTGCTGTGAGCTGTCAGGTGAGCACTGGGAATTCAACTCAGGTCCTCTGGGAGAGAACTCTAATCTCTGAGATCTCTTCTCCAGCCCTACAGGTAGTTTTTGTTTATTTTTTAAGTGTCTGTATAAGGCAAAACTGGAATCTTGATCAGGTGGGTGTGCACAATAGCAAATACATGGAGATAGGCAGTGAACTTGGTTTTTATTCTAATTCAGGTATTGGCCTGTATCTAGTCTTAAATTAGCATATATGCTTTCTCAAAAGATAGAAAAACCCTTTTTCTAGTCCAATACATGTTTTAATCAATAACACAATGTTTAAAAACCTACCAATTTAGAAGAAAATAACCAAGTGTTTCAGGTAGGTCTTGGTTGTGTAAATTTAATAACGAACTAGGTATTTTACTGATTTAGGCTTTATTTTAGCTACTTTTCATTCATTAATCTCAATGTAAAATACAAAAGAAGCAAGTAGAAAAGGAGAATAATAAACTGAGGCAGGTAAAAAGCTCACCAAGTCTCCTGCAAGCATGTTTACATTTTCCCAACTGCCTCTACATTTATTTTAAACATAGCTTCTCTAAATACCAATGTTAACTAAAAAAACAAACAAAAATTACAAAAAACAAAGCTACACTAGACAAAAACCTGTTTCTAAATTTCTTGTAATCTAGGTAGTTTGTGACAATTTTGAGTACTATAGCACACTTCCAAAAGTTGTTTTCCTCGTTCAGCCCCCAACACACACACACACACACACACACACACACACACACACACACACACACACACGCGCGCGCGCATCTCTCTTATGAAGCACAGGCTGGCCTGGTAGTTGTGATTTTCCTGCCTTAGTTTATTTTCTCACAAGAAAGCTGGTAGTTTTCCATTATTACTCTGAATTCCTAGGTAAGATTTTTATTTTGGGACAATGTCATCTATGTATACAGTGAAACCTATCTCATTAATTTGTATCTGGCCAATTTTACTTGGCTCAAAATAGAAGCAAATCCTTCAAAAATATTTGTACTAACCATGCAGAATTCAGTTCTGACTTCTGCTGGTCATTTAATTCCAAAAAAGAACTGTGCAACAGGACTGCAGCATAGAGCAGCTTTCCAGACAGATGCAGCAGCAAGACTCATGCACTTACTAGGAAGGTGAGCTATATGTATATATATGTATGTGTGTACACACACATACACACACACACACATATGAAACTTGGTGGGGAAATAATCTGACTTACTTTAAATGCCAAAAGAAAAAATGGCCAATCCTTTGATTTGTCAATGCTTTCTTGAGTAAAAATCTCACAAGCAGGTTATCCAAATATTGTTCATATTTTAAGACCTGTGGAATCAGAAAAAAGCAACAAAAATTCAGATGAATCAGGCCCATTTCTCTATGGCTGGACTTAAAGAAAAAAATTCTACACACAAAGTAATAAATGGATTTTTAAAAAGCATAAAACTAATGCTGCTACTTTGATAAGCTGTACAGAGGTGAGTAAAGCCCTCCAGTTTCTGGTGTCTTACCTGTACAAGCTGAATGAGGTACTGAGAAAGTTTGTCATCTGTTAAGTATTTTTCCAAGCACCGAACAGCAAAGCTCCGAACCATAGGATCTGGATAGTTACAGTCCAGGAGTTCCATGGCTTGCTCTGGTTTGATTGGAGGCCAGTCTTTTACTAAGCAGTACATCTGTGAACAGAGAATAAATCATATGTGAAAACGCTGGTTTAACATCTTATTTATACTTAGCTTAAATGAAATACCTTAAAATTTGCTTGACATTTTTTAATTGAATTAGTTTGAATTGAACATGATATGACTTCTATTTTCTTAATTATGTCATCATAATACTTTATAGACTTATTTTTCTTCTAAATTGATGCAGATTTTCAGAGAGCTGATTTAAGCAACACATGGGTTCTGCGCAAGAGTCTCTAAATAATCTCACCTGGGCCACTTCATCTCTGGAATTCCACTTGACAGACAGAAGCAATTTGGGTAGGATTTCAGGAATAGTTACACAGTAGTGTCTGTTGGGGAGATAACGAAGACCATGGTGTCATGTGAAGGACTGACATCTTATTTCCCATCATGCATCTGTATCAAGTTCTAAGCTTATTATTAGTACTAGCCTATGAAAACCCAAACGTGTGTTGAAGACTGAGGTTGTACATATATTTGCATATCTGTGCAGATACAGTTAAAATGGTAAAGACAAAGGATTCAAATGGAGGATAAAGGTGAGTTGACAGTTAAGAACAATTGCATCTACGTTACTCTGCTCTTTGGGCACTCAAATAGTTCACCTCTGTGAACTTCATGAGCTTACTGGACAAGATCCATCTGTGCTTCACAGATTCTCTATAGAATAGGAACTGCAACTCCTTCGGTTAGATGCAACAGTGTAGGGAGCCAGGGAGAGTGGGTAAAGGTGCTGTCCACCAAGCCTGATGTGTGCACACAGTGGAAGGAGAGCTGACTCCTGAGACTGTCCTCCAGCCTCTCCCTGCACACTGTGCCATAAGGAGACCCCACCGCACAATAATAAGTGTAATGTAATAAAGAAAAAAATGCACCAGTGTCTCAAGTAGCAGCAGGATTGTTTCTTCCATAAGGAAAAACGTAAGTCAACAAAGCCATGAAGAACTGGTCTAACACACACGAGTGCGCGTTCTTGCTTGAACTTCATGGTTAAAAAAATTCTAGAAAAACAAATTGTCAGTCTGGGGCTATAACTCAGTGGCAGAGTATGTGCTTAGCTTGTAGAAGGCTGTAGATGAAATCACTACAGTCAACTAAAAAGACTTTCTTTTAAAAAACCTTGGGAATGTGGATATACCTAGGTTGGTGACCTGTTTGCCTAGCATGCACGAGGCTCTCGGTTTCATCCCAATTTACAGTACCGTGTAAACCAGGTGTGGGGACATATGCCTGCAGTCCTAGTACGTAGGAGGTGGAGGCAGGAGAATCAGAAGCTCAAAGTCACCCTCAATCACAGTTCAAGGCCAGTTTGGGCTGAAACCCTGCCCCAACAAAAAAGGAAAAAAACAAACAAAAACAACTTTTAAATGTTTAAGTATCAACATAGAATGAAAGAAGTATCTGTATCCATACTTTTGAAAAGGTCACAATCAATAAAGAAAATAACATTTAAATTATGTCCTGTTTATTCTACTAGGTATGGTAAAAATATGGTTAAAACCAAGCCAGGGGTGATGGATGGGGCACACCTGTAATCCTAGCATCAGTTAAGGGGCTGAGCTGGAGGATTTCCAGAGAGAGGCAGCCTGGCTATACACTGAGCTCACAGTTAACCTGGACCGCAGTGAGGGACTCAACCTCCAAAACAACCATCAAATGGTGTGCTGGGTCACTCACATGGGTTCCCTGACAGGAACAAGGTCCCTTGCCCTTCTGCCTTGACAGCCTCACTCCCCACACTTGCCTGTGGCTCCATAGGAAGTCTTTCTCTTGCTCAGTGATTTCAGACAGTGGGTCCCGGGTGCAAAGTGCTCGGAGCTGTTCCTTGTCATTTTCTCTTAACTCATTGTCTCTGGCTAGTCTGCTACTCTGTAAAATAAAGCATGATTTTATATGCATGGATTTCCTGAGATTCATGAATACATATTTGAAAAAGCAAACTAATGTTTAATAAACTTCACATAGCTTATTAACTATTATAAAAACAATTTGTTATTCTCACTGAACTAATTTAAAATAGTATCTGTAGAAGAGATGCAGGTATGTGGCTATGATCACCACCGAGAAGTAGACCAGTGACTCCCAGCCTAGACTGAGGTGAAGGGGGAGGAAGCCAGCCTCTCCCTCTACCTGATGAGGCTCTTCCTACCCTCCATTAATGACAGCCTGATAATGCTTGTGACAGAAGAGAGGAAAGAGTAGTAGTGCCCTAAAATAAAAATGCAAACCCTTTCGTGTTCCTTGCTAAATCATCCTCATAACTGTTGGCAAGCTTTTAAATTTAAATGTAAATTAACAAAGATGAAAAGATGAGCTCACTCATTAAAGCACTGTGCATTTTAGCATTAAGGAACTAAACGGAAAGTAATGAACTTATTATGTAATCCCAGGAAATAGATTCTCTTTAATACAGACTATTTGTCTCTAAGTCTTTGAATAACAAACACCCCAAATAATCCCTGAGTATTACCATGTAATGAAATAAAACAACCAAGCCAAACCAAGAGGGCCCATGAGATGGCACACTGATAGGATAAAGATGTGTGCTGCCCAGCCCAACAACCTGGGTTTGATCCCTGGGACTCACATGGTGGAAGGAGAGACCTACTTCACAAAGCCATCTGTGAGCTCCACATGTAAGTGGAGGATTCACACCCACCTCCCACCACTACAAAAGACAAAAGACATATATAGCAGGTCATCTGAACAGTGATTACAGAGGTTTATTAGTATATTATACAAAACTGGTATCATTTTCTAGCCTTTTGGAGGAGTACAAACAAAGGGAGGCCTCCTTGTTAGTGGTCTTTATGTACTGATGCATCCTGAAGTAACACAGCAGGGTGAGGAAAGGTCTCAGTGAACACTATCATTGAACAAGCACGTTTAAGTATGTACGGTACCATGTTTCATTCTTGCTGTTCGTGTTACAAAGTAGATCCTAATCATACAGCACTCATTCTAGTAACAGAGTTTTCTAAACAGTAAGTCTGGTCTAATGGAGAAACCGGATGAAACTAGGGAAAGCAACAGTCAGTGGTTAAGAGGACAGAGACAGAGAGGAGGGGTTCCAGCATGTGAGCTGGCAGCTTAGGCTGACCAGTGTTTTACTGAGAGCTACCTAAGGGATGAATGCCATGGTTTGATCTAAAAAGAAGGGAAATCAGTTAGGAGGCTACATGGGTCTGGATCAGAAACCTGTCATCTTAAATCATTACTAATTATCATCAGCATGCAACGACTCCATCTGCTTCTGTATTTTTAAAATGTTTATATATTTTTTAAACATTTATTTATTGTTTTATCTAAGTACACTGTAGCTGTCTTCAGATACACCAGAAGAGGGCGTCAGATCTCATTACAGATGGTTGTGAACCACATGTGGTTGCTGGGATTTGAACTCAGGACCTTTGGAAGAGCAGTCAGTGCTCTTAACCGCTGAGCCATCTCTCCAGCCCATTTATATGTTAATATGGAATAATTTACAGAAAATCAGGAAAAACAATCGTCTTATGTATTTAAACGAGAATCTAAGCATAATAAACTTAGTGTTTTCTCACATGCACGTCATCTTGAGATACCTTTGTCAAACTGTAAATAACATTGTCATAACACAATGTTTGACACTGATGGCTCATACTTTTGCCAAAGACATCAAGATGGCCATTTTTTCATGCTCAACAATTATAAATCATTTTCATTATTTATTTTATTGTAAATCATTTCATTTATATTTATAAATTATATGATCAAGGAAAGACTTCTTCATCACTATTTTACTTTCATAGGCCTCTGTATAGACATCTGTCTTCCGCATTTCATCATTTAGAAGTGTATGGAGTGAATTTTGATGCTGAACAGCACGGCGCTCAGTTTGGATGCCCAGCATGACTGGACTGAGCAAAGCTGTTGGTAAAGCACACTACGACTGTGAGAAGCTCTAGAGATGAGGGAGGAGGAGGGAAGCCTACCCTGAGGTAGGACATCAGCCAACAGAGGGAAGACCTGGACAGAACAAAGGGAAGAAGGAAACCTGTGTTTAGGCCTTCTCTGTTCCCTTCCCAGCAGCCACCTGGAGCACCACCATGAAGCTGCTCTGCTCCATGCACCCTCCCCACCATGAGGAACAAAGACCTCTAAACATGAGCCAAAATATGTCTTCCCTTCCTCCATTTTCTGTTTTAGATTTTTAAAAAGAAAATTATTTTACATCTACGAATGTATATCTGTGGTCTGTGTACATGTCTTATGCCAGCAGAGGTCAGACAAAGGCAATGGATCACCTGGAACTGGATGGCTGTGAGCCATGGTGGGGGTGGGGGTGTGTGTGTGTGTGTGTGTGTGTGTGTGTGTGTGTGTGTGCGCGTGTGCGCGCGCGCACGCGTATGTGTGTATTCAAACATGTAATATTTATTGTACACATATATATGAAATATGAACATAATATGGGACCTCTGCAAGAACAAGTGCTCTAATCTGCCAAGCCATCTTTTTAACCTAACTTCCTTGTTTTTCTCAGTGCATGCTATAGTAATAAAAAGTGATACACACAAATCATGGAACATGAAATAAGTACCACATATAGGATAGAGTTTTTGACACAAAATATGGAGATTGGATCACTCCTATTCAGTTACTGACTCTACATAAATACAGATTCAATGTCTGTCACTGGGAATACCTTTCCACTCATTTTATTCTACGGAGGATATAGCGTTTGACAAGTCTCACCATCAAGTCTGAAGCTGTGACTCTGAGGTGGTGACTTTCCCTGTCTCCCACGGGCTTTTGGGTATTTCTGGAGACATTTCTGATGGTCAGTTTGGTGCTAGTGGTTCAGAGGCCACAGATAAGGCTCAGCATCCTGTCACACAGAGCATAATCTACAAACAGGATGCACTTGGCATTTAGTGTGGGCTCAGCCTGAGAAACCCTGATGCCCACATTGCAAAGATTTTCCCAAGGAGGGAAAGTGAGAAAGTCTCACTAATTAAATAAAGCCTAAAAACATCACAAAGGAAAAACCAACTTTCTAAGCCTGGCATTTGCAGACTCACTTAGACCTTTACACCCTTGTGGGAGACGCTACCACAGACTACAGTGTACTGCTGCCCTCTCCAGGCTGCTATACCCTCCTCCTCTACATCTTTGTATATGGTTAGTCTTCCCAAATCACGGAAGGAATGAAATGCAAAAGTACCTTGACATCTGGGAAGACTAAGGTTCCATAATTTTCTTACATATCTAAATGGCAAACCAAAGTGTTCTCTATATTCTATAAAAATAAATAAAACACACTAAAATTCACAAAATTACAAACAACCCTTACAATATTCAACCCTTACAAAGTATTACCATTGCTCCAAAAAGAAATGCTTTCAGTGTATTGTTTTTACACTGTGTACACAGGAAGACAACTGGTTTACACTGCCTGGCAAGGTGTCCTAGGAAAGGAGCTCTTCTACACTGCAACCACTCTGCCTGACCAGGCACACATCACAACTCCGCTCATATTAATTAGCAGGCTTAATTAGCAGTTCTTGATCTGACTAACTCTGGTGCTCAAGCTTAGACAACGAGTACAGTTACACTGTCTCTGGAGACTTGGACTAATGTGCTGTGATGAAAAGTTGCTTCTGCTGCCTCAAAGTTTACCTCATGTTTGTATGTTAACCTCAACTCCAGGTACTAATGCAGAGGTTTTTCCTGGGTTTGGTATCCACCAGCCCTACCCACCTCAGTTATTCTCAGCATAGCATTGTTCTTCCCATCTCTGTGCCCTCACCATACCATGCTGTATGATCCACAACTTCATTATAGCATCAACAGTATCCACACCAGGACTACTGAGCCACATAACCCTTGTACGCAGGAAGAATGGGCTCATCTCTAGACACTCCTGCTGAGACATAAGCAGCTCAGTGTGTCCTCACCAGTCCTGTGTGAGAGTAACTGAATCCAGCTTCTCGGGACACGGACCAATTGGCATGCTCTTCGATCACAGACATGTCTGGAAACTTCACCACACTGCTGAACCAATCAAACTCCAACTCTAAACATGGAGTTTCCTATAAGAGAGAACATAGGTTATTGAACATATATTATGCTTACCTGTCATAAACAAACTAGTTTCTGAAAATAAAAGGCTTACTTTATTTGGATTTGACCCAGTAACACCAATAGGGTTCAGCAGATCTTCTAACCCATGTGGTACAGGCCAGAGATTCAAAGCCATTTTCCCGGACACTAGGGTGTCTGTATAATCAAACAAGTTTATGTTTCCCCAGGCCAGCGGACAGTGCTCCTTAAAAAACAAAGAAGACATTCACGATTCTGTGAATAAATCATACATTTCCAAATACACTTCTGTGGGAGGAGAATTCAACAGTCGTCTCTATAACCAAAGGAACACAAAGTCTACCAAAGCCACATTGGCTTTTCAAAATTGAAAGGTTTTCTGTCTTGTTTTCCCTATTTTCAAAAGGACATGTGAAGCGACCCAAGAGTGAGGCGTGTGGTCACTTTGGCAGTCACTCAGCGTGGATAACAAATCATACTGACATGAACTCATGATGTACTTATTCATCAGAAACGGACTTCTCAGGCTCTCCCAATGCACTCTTAAAGGAGAAAGTCACTAATGTCTCCCAAGGCTTTAGTCAATTAATATTTTACTAACAAAACCAAACAAGAACCCACCATGGTGGCATATGCCTGCCATCCATACTTGAGAGGCTAAGAAGGGCAATTCTGTTCCAGGGAACCCTGGGTTACATACATGGCAGGACTAGGCTAAAACAACAATGTCAGCGAACCAGCCAACCAAAAGAGAGAGAAATAGAACCTGCCCATTCTGTGAGAGGCACGGGGTTTGGAGGGAGCCACAATTGGTCATTTAACATGAGATACTTTACCTCCTTAGCACCCTTTCGGCCTTTAACAGAGCAGATTGAAAGGCAAAGGCGCGCAGCACGAGGAAGATCAGGAATGTATATATCATAATTCAGCCATTCATTCCACCTATAGAAAATTGACAAAACAAAGCTTTATCCTGAGTGTACACATGGCTCCATAATGCATCAACACTAAAGACAAGGCAAATGACAATCAAACAAAGATACATTTCAAAAGTGTATAAAAATGACCAAAAGTTGGGGGTAGTGGCTTACGCCTTTATCCCAGCACTCACGAGGTAAAGGCACGCTAAGAGTCTGAAGCCAGCCTAGCCTACGTAGCACGTTCCAGGTCAGCCAGAACTAGTAAGACCCTGTCCCAGAAAGCTGGGCTGGGTGTGGGGGCAGAGTCTGAGTCAGTATTAGTCATACCTCAAGGATGTCATGCTACAAGCCAAAGGGCAGGTGGCGAGGAATGCACTAAGTACATCATTTGCTATAACCAAATGGAAACTGGAAAGCCTCGGAAAATGAACAGATGTATGCCCTATGACCCAGCTCCACTGTGAACGAAACAGTAATGTGTTAGCCACAGACTGCTAATTTAACTATTCATAATATCCTCCAACTGCATCAACCCAAATCCAACACTGAAATAAAGTTGCAGAAGCCAGGGTACTGGACACATGCATTCAGGCATACACACAAAATAAATAAATACAATCTTTACATTTTTCCAAGTCTCCTCTCCTATCTTTCCAACCGTTTCATATTAATTTCTGATTTTTACTTTTATAAACGCAGAAAGTTAAAGAATTTACTAACATTTTCATATTACTACCCCAGGAATTTAACCTCTACTTTAAAAAAGATAATTCTTTTTTTTTTTAAGATTTATTTATTGTTATATCTAAGTACACTGGAGCTGTCTTCAGACACACCAGAAGAGGGTATCAGATTTCATTATGGATGGTTGTGAGCTAACATGTGGTTGCTGGGATTTGAACTCAGGACCTTTGGAAGAGCAGTCAAGTGCTCCTAACCATTGAGCCATCTCTCTTAAGATAATCGCCCCAAAGTAATTCTTTTGAAGATGAATTTGTATTATTTGTGTGCACTATGTTTGTTTTTATTATTTGTGTGTGTTTATAGGATGTGAGTGCAGGTTTCTGCAGAGGCAAGAAGAGGGTGATGCATCCCCTGAACTGGAGTTACAGGTGGTTATGAACTGCCCAATGGGAATGCTGGAAACTGAATTTGGGTGCTTTGGAAGAGCAGTACTGCTGAGCCATCTCTCCGGTCCTAACTAGAAACGTTGTGAAGTAAAGATGAATCATAAGAATTTTATAACTTGTTTGTTTGGGCACATGTCAGTGAGGCCCAGGCTAGCTCTGAGCAACTAACTATGTGGCTAGAGATGCAGCTCAACTCCTGATTCTCCTCCCACAGCTAGTAAAGAACGGAGGGCTTAACAGTTACTTTATTTTCCTAAATGTCAACATAATAGCAACTACTATGAAATCTTACTTCTTCCTTTTCTAAAGTGTTACTCTTGGTTCTGAAACAACAGATTATTCTGGGGCCCCAGCCTGGGGCTCCTGGAATTCTTTGGATTGGTTCCTCAAAAATACTATTTAAAATCTCCTACAATCAGCCCACCCCTACTCTAGCAAGCAAGGAGTATGAACAGGATATGAAAGTGTTGTCCTGTGTACCATCTATCCTCAACGATGCCCTGATTGACCTACAGGCTCAGGTAAGGTGACAACTGCCTCTCCTCACCCTGACAGACAAGAGACGGTCACCCTGAACTTGTCCTAGGCTCTAGGACACTCACTCATCAACGCTGGAAATAGAATAAAGATTGCCTTTTTTTCTTTTTTGTCTAACTTTGTTGTGAAATTCCTCTGAGGTCTCACTACTTAGCTCTACTGCATTCTATAAAGTACATCTTCAGTCAAGGGGTTGAGTCTTATCCTCAAAAATCTCTCACAAGAAAGACAAAGAAGCAGGAGGCCTGTAAGCTCTGGACCACCTTCCACTTCCTCAGCACGCCTAAGCAAGAATGAACCCCAGGGTGCCTAGCAACCTGCTTTCTTTCCCACAGTAGACTGTTTATCTGAAAAACTCTAACTGAATTCCTAAGTGTCTGTTCTTGGGAGTCATTTGAAGGAGACTGCCTTAAAGTTCAGGTCTTGAATCAAAAATAAGACTTTGACCTTGAAACAATGGAAAGATCAAAGCCAGTCACAAAAAGTCCTTATGTTCTATATGTAAACAATGGAAATACAGGTAACTTGCACCAAGCTAATGACATAAGACAAGTGTAAACACCCTCTTACCTAGGATTGGAACAAGGTACTCTTTGAGTGTTCACATTGTCACATAAGGGTTCTCCTCCATGGTAGATACCTGTTCGAACATAGATCTAAAAGGAAGAAAGAAAAATGTACACTATATACATGTATATACATACATACATACATGTACACTACACACACACACACACACACACACACACACACACACCACACGTACTTATATATAGGCATATGAACACGAGACTGAGACAATCAGCTTTACAATAACTGATGGAACCTCTGAACACTACAAAGTTAACATAGCTACAAGCCTGCGGCACTATGCAGGACATACAGAGACCTTCACTTTTCCAAGTTAAGCTGGTATCAGGTGTTACTTCAAACTCTTGAAGCTAGAGGAACAGTTCACAAAGACATTAAAAGCTCTGCTATGAGATGTCAATTTTTTCACTTAATGGATTAAAAAAAGATTTAATTTTAATTCCAATCACTGTTTTACTAAACAGACTCTGACTTTAAGAAGCCTACAATTACGGGTATTCTAATTATAGACAGAACCATAGTTGTGTGAAAGGTAAGGCAGGTATAACTCAAACAGAATTCATGAATTGTTTATATTTTCTGAGATTTGTGTTTTTCTAGTCACCTGAAAAACTACAGAGGTCAATAGCTTGTACTGTGCTCAAGAGGCTAATTAAAAAGAAGATTTACATAGAGTAAACATCAGAATTTGGCCTCACCTTATCAATGTCTCGAATATTTACATTTACATAGGTTGCACAAAGAATTTTTATTCTGAGTGCGCTGTTTATAACCCAGAGGGATTTCGTGGATGTCTCTCCATTCATGTAGGGTGTGGCTGTGGAGATGCGCCTGGAGTATGAGGGCATTGTGAAGCTGTCAATTGGCAGCTGAGAGTACAGGCTCTCCTTGGCCATCAGCATCAGGTTGGGCATCCTCCCCAGCATTATGCAGCTCCTTATGTACTGTAAGAGATCACAGAGTGAGGGGAAGGAGCCACTGCACATAAGGCTCTCCATTCCTGTGATAACATGCAGGAAGAGTATGAACATTTACACACTGATTTACAAAGGTGACTCTAAAAATTAAACATAGACCACACTTGATAGTAGCTGTTTATTTATAATGCAGTTAGAACCTCTGAATATATTGATATAAAATAAAAAATTAGGGCCAACTTTTGACACCATTATTTTACTCTTAACTGCAAACACTCCAACAATATGAGAAGTAATCACTGTAATAGAAAAGCAGCTTCCTTTGGTAAACCTGACAGTGCCTGTCAAACCTGACAATTAAGCCTTTCTCATGGTCACACCCACCCTACTCCCTCCAGGCAGTTCCTGAGAAACATTTACTTAATTGAAACAGTAAAGTCCCATAAATAAACTGGCATGGCTACCTACACTGGGAGTAAATGGAGGAAGATGAGGGATTAAGGCCATTCTTAACTACACGACCAGTTTGAAGCCAGCTGGGCTATATGAGACACTGTCTTGAACAAACAAACACCAAACAATAAAAATAATAGGTAAACAAGACTCAAAATAACAGAGATAATTTTTAAGAATGTGGGTCTCAATTTTGAAATAGCAGGATGCACAGAGTTCAAGGTTAGGCATGTTCCTTAATCACTGTCTACTTCATTGAGAGGACCATTTCCTGAATAGGGAGCTCACTGAGGGCCAGGCTAACTGGTCAGAGAACTTCAGAGATGCTCTTGTCTCTGCCTTCAGAGTCAGACACAGGTTGCCAAGCCTGGCGCTTTTATGAGGTGCTAAGGGTCCAAACACGGGTCCCCCTCACACTGATACACCAAACACTGTACCAACTGCTCTGTCTTCCCAAGCTTAAGAGAGCCCAAGTATGTATGTGTACATGTGTACTTCTATGCATGTGCACAAAGTTCACAGGACACCCAAAGTTGGCGCTCACTTTCCACCATATGAGTCCCAGGGATTTGACGCAGGTGATTAGGCTTGGTAGAAAGTGCCTTTATACACTAAGCCATCTTGCTGGACCCCAGGCATGAATTTTTAGCCTGTGTTACTCTATAGACATCATAACTCCCTACTTTCCCACTTATCACCATCTAAAGGCCAGTGTCTATTTTATTAAACAGTTACTGGTGTGTGTATGCTACCATTGCTTCTTGTTGGGATTTATTCAGTGATCAGAGAAAGAGAGGAAGAAGGTTAGTAGTAAATTTAATAAACCAAGATTCTATTTTAATATTGTCCCCACATCCTTGCTAGGAGCAAGTTGGTCATGAAATGAGTATTTTGTGGTTAGTGTAACTGCTACATCTTCCAACTCTAAAATAATTGCATTATGTAAACATAAACATAAACAGGCGGGGGACTGGTTGAGAACAAGGAGATCAGCAGGTGTAAGTAAATATATTCATCCCAATGGGGGTGAATATGAGGAAAACACATAAAATACACATATGTCATAAATGATCACTAGAGGATATAGCTCAGTGGTAGAAGACTTGGCTGGCATTCACTAACAGTACTAAGCAAACTTCAAATATGCTAATAAAAATAAGCTTACAAGTGGTGTTTCCTAATATTAACTATCAGTCATCAAAATCTGTGCTAAGCACACATGCAGCTCTGGCGCGGGCACCATCACTCACCTTGTACTGACTCAGAGGGTACTTTTCTAGGAAGTATTCATCACAGCCACACACTTTCAGAATATACTTGCCCTGATATTCTAAGACACAGAGTTTCAGCTGCTCAGAGGACAACAACATGCTCCGAGTCTTTTTCCTTATGGCTTCAGCAATGACTTGCTCTGGCACACAGTCATGGTTGATCTTCAGAGTGTACTTCTGCTTGTCGTTGTTTGGAGAGACTATTACCCAAATCACCACTATGATTTGTCCTATAACAAAAAGACACCGTTAGGTGCATTGCTGTGTCGATTTCATTTCTCTGAAGACGAGTTTCAAGAAGTGCTCACTGTTCCTCTAAGCACAACCAGAAACCATGACTAGTTAATCTAACTAGAGGTCTAAAGACATGACATCCAAGGCTCCTTTTTGAGTGGGCTAGTGGATCACAAGGACCCATGGCTGAGCTTAACTCCACATTAAACTCTAAAAAGATAGTCAGCTCTAATTCTGTTAGCATTCTATGAAACAGTGAATTCTAAACTCAGTTCTTGAGTTTTAGTGAGATAAGCATTCACCAAGGGGGTCAGTCAGTAAGGAGTGACTGCTATCCAAAAGTTATTACTCTGCACTCAGCTCTCAGGGTGTAGCAGTCCTTGTCTTAGGCTCTTGATCCAGCTAGCAACAGGCAACTGTGCCACAGAAATCAGCACAGCTACAGCAGCACAAGGCTCCGGTTGCAGAGACCATGTCCTTACCTTTATCTAACTTGTTGTAGATGTGCTTTGGCAATTCTGGGGAAGACTCGACATTTGGAGGGTAGACATACATTGCTCTGCTGTGAGGCGAGTTGAGATCCCGCAGGTCCACGGCTTCTTTGCAAACATTCAGAATGTTCCTTCTAAAGTCTTGGACTTCTGGATCTTTAACCATATCAAATTCACAAACTGGCATACCAATAACAAAACCTAAAAAATAAAATGTTTATAAAGAATGTAGGGCAGAAATGGTTTTTACAAACTGAGAACTGCACACATTTAGAAAAGCACAAAAGAAAAGTTTCTATGAGTTAAAATAAAAACTTTGATAAATTTATTTTTAAGAGGACAGCCAAGGCTACAGAAAAACCCTGTCTTGAAAAAACCAAAAAACCAAAAAAAAAAAAAAAAGAAAGAAAATAAAGTTGATGAGGCTTTAAGCATTTTAATTATATGCATTGCCCACATATTCATTAATATTATGATAGGACATTTATCAACTTTTTCAGAGTAATAAAACTTGGTTATAAGAAATCTAAGTCCTCCTACTAATTGTATCCCAAGTGTTATGAAGTTCTATAGCTCAGTAGTAAAAAAACAAAAACAAAAAAACTTTATATTTTTAAATAAAAATCTACTTAAAGATTACAAAGGTAATAATTCAGACAAAGTATCTTAATAGTAAAATAAAGAGCAGACATCACAGTTATTCGCAGTTTAGCAATGAGAGTGTCAATTAGCTGAAATTGTGTCATACCAATTTCTCGGTTGAGGATCTTTTCTTCACGGTTGCCTACTGGCTCAATTACTTTTAAAAAGGGTTGAAAAAGCCGAAGGTCACAAAGCCGTCTTGTTTCATCAAAAAATTCTTCCCTTTCTGCTTCTTGGGTAACACTTACGAAAATGTAAGAAGATTCATCTTGCAGAAGCTGATGGAGAGGGTATTTCCTGGCCTCTTTGAACAGTTCATGTTTGATGGTGACTAGCGTGGCCTCACGGAGGCACTCTAAAGTCACTATCATTCCATTTGGGAGTAAACATTCCACTAGGATTCGTGGGGGCATCAAGTGGATGCCCCACAGTTCACCCGAGGATGGTCGTGGAGGCATTGTTCTGACCCTCTGCAAACTTTACATAGAAAACCGCCTTGTGGAGTCAGAAATATGGCTGTCCCCAGTGCCCTGAACAAGAGAGGAAAACCACCTGTTAGAGAGAAGCAATTCCTGATCACACAGATGATGGACGCACGGAGAAGTGTAAATGCTCATTTCCTGTTGTCCGACTAATCTGAGCAGTAGTAACTGGTGTGTTTTAATCCAGATGGTTGCTTTAAAGTAGGCTACAAAGATTATAGAAGACACTAGAAAAACAACCTGCATTTAATTAGATTTAATGAAAATTTAAAAATATTGAATAGATTTTCTAAGCTGGGTCTCATAAAAACAAGCAACGGAAAGAATGAAAAGGCAAGCTGTAACTCAACCAGAAATTATCATCTCCTCAGGCTTGGTGGTGCAGGCCTGCAACCTCAGCTCCTTTGGCTGAGGCAGGAGGATTTATTTGCAGGTTCAAGGCTTGCCTGGAACACTTAGCAAGTATGTCTCAAGAAGCAGCAGCCAACAGCTTGGGGATGGAGCACTTGCGTGGCAGACACGAAGATGGCTTCTGCCACTTTTATCATCACCACTCCATCATTTTAGGATGCAACAGACATGGCAGATCTTTTAGGTAATGGGTCCTCACTTAAGTATAACTATAGCCCAGAAAAACCCAAATACTACTCCTTTCTCTTCACATAGCATATGCAGTAATTTGAAAATGGCTTAATCTTTCCATCTTAAATCTTTGTAATTTCTCTTAAATATTTTTTTATTATTTTAAATCCTGTATCTATGACTGTGTAACATGTGCATGTGAGTGTAGGTGCCTATAGAGGACAGAGGTAACAGATCCCACGGAGCTGGAGTTACATGCAATAGTGAGTACCTGACGTGGGTGACAGAAATAAAATCTGCTCCTCTGAAAGAGCAGTATACATTCTTAACTGAAAGCCATTTCTCTAGTACCTGTCACTTCCTTTCTATTGGTAGGGGCTGGGTTTTTTGTTTTGCTCTGTTTTGTTTAGGTGGTACTTTTAGACCACTCTGGGGTTTTGTTTGTCTGAGAAAAGGTCTAAGACGGTCCAGTCTGGCCTTGAATTTTCAATATAACAAAGACTAGCCTTGCCTGATGTTCCTGTCTTCAGACACACCAGAAGAGGGCATCAGATCCCATTACAGATGGTTGTGAGCCACCATGTGGTTGCTGGGAATTGAACTCAGGACCTCTGGGAGAGCAGTCAGTGCTCTTAACCGCTGAGCCATCTCTCTAGCCTTGATGTTCCAATGCTTCTAATTCCACCTACTGACAGTTGGGGTTGAGTGTGACACAATGCCTGGCTTCCATTCTGTTTTTAAAGGTATTCTATTTTTGCGTGTGTATGTAATTGCAGAGGTCAGAAGAGCATTAAATTCACACAAGCATAGCTAAAGTTACAGATTGTGAACTGCCTGATGTGGGTGTTAGGAAGTGAACTCTGGTCCTCTACAAGAGCACCAAGTGTTTTTAACTGAAAATCCACCTCTCTGGCCCCTCATTTGTTTTGGTTTTTTAGGACAGGGCTTCTGTGTAGCCCTGGATGTCCTGGAACTTACTCTGTCGACCAAGCTGGCTTCTGCCTCCCAAGTGCTAGGATTAAAGGCTGGTGCCACTCCCAGCCCCAATTTGGTTTTTAAAGTATACTGTTACATAACAAAATATCATCAATTATTTTCCTTGAAGAATGGTGATTAAGCTGTGCCAAGTCTTAATATTATTGAGATGGACTGTTTTAGATATTGAAGGACCTATGACTAATTCTCTGTGTTAGTACAATGTATACCTCACTTCTGGTTAAGTACTTATAATATTTTAAAAATTGTTAAGCACTATTAGGGTTTGAAAGACTCTCAGTTTTAGATGACAAGTCTTCATTCATTTGAAAGATGCCATTAAAACCTTTAGAACACACAAGCTTACGCTGTTGAGATGGCTTGCTGGGTAAAAGTGCTTGCCATGAAAATCCGTTGATCTGAGTTCAACCTCTGGATCCCCCAGGGAGCCAGCTCCCAGAGCTGTCCTCTGACCACATCTGGGCAGGTACCAGTGCTCGAGCCTCCCCCTCCCCACACCTTCCAAGGTTCCTCTTAAGGAGAGAAGAGAAGGCAACTTCCTGCGGTTTCCAGGGTCTTCCACTCAGTGAGACTGAGAAGTCAAGCAGCACACAAGTCAAGCAGAAGCCAAGTGAGAAGGCACTTGGAGGGGTGGGAGAGGCAAGGAAGAGCGCACGCTGCTCTGGCGGAGCACCCTACCCAGGTTCAGTTTCTAGTCCACAGGAGCTCATAACCACATCTAATTCCCGTTCTAAGGAATCCAACTCCCTCTTCCTCAGGCCTCCATCGGCACGAGCTGTATACATGGTGCACAGACATACATTCAGATGAAGTACTCATACACATGAAATAAAAATTAAAAAGTGGAACTGTAGAAATGAGTGGGAAAAGGTCCAGACATCTTGCTAATATGGTCAACTCTATTATGTGGCACATGATACCAGCACATAGGAGCTATAGATACTGGTTCCTCACCAAGGGTGTGGTCCTATCCCAGGACCATGTTGGGTATGGGGTAGGTAGTATCTTAGGTAGGGTTTTATTATTGTAAAAAGACACCGTGACCATGGCAGTTCTTATTAAGGAAAATATTTAAATGAGGCTGGCTTATAGTCAGAGATTTCGTCCATTATTGTCATGGCAGGAAGCATGGTGGCATGTAGGCAGACATGGTGTTGGAGAGGTAGCTGTGAGTAAGACATCTGGATCGGCAAGCAGCAGGAAGAGAGTGACACTGGGTCTGGCTTGAGCATTTGAAACCTCAAAGACCATCCCCACGGACACACACACTTCCTCCAACAAGACCACACCTACTCTAACAAGGCCACACCTCCTAATTGGGCTACTCCTTATGAGCCAATGGGTGTCATTTTCATTCAAACCACCACAGTAGGTAAGGAAGAATAAGAAACAATGACGGGAAGATCATGACTAAATATAAGAAAAATATATTTTGATAGTTGAAAATATCCTTCAAATTTACAGAAGAGATCCACGGGAGCAACCAGATTTAAAATGTAATTACTTTGTCTCTCATGCTTTTATTTAAATGTGTGCAGGCACACATGCACCTGTATATGGGGAACAGTTGATGGCATTGCTATCTTCCTTGATTATTTTCCACTCTATTTTATAAAGGGTTTCACAATGGCCTAGAGCTCACCATGTAGGTGAGGCTGGATGGCCTGCAGACCTCAGGGATCTGCTAATCATCTCCTCCTCCCCAAACTATACCATAATGTGTAGTTTACTGTGGGTGTAGTGCTCAAATCCATGTCTGTGGGACAAGCACATTTACCACTCAACTATTTATCCAGTCCCATGTATTTCCTGTATTTTAAAAGAAAATTCACCATTTAGTAAAAAGACCAGATGAATCAAATCCATGTGCACAATTACTAACTGTACTTGAACTGTGACTTAAATGAAGGCTTTAAATATACATTTAACTCCTGCCCCCAAAACAAATGCCAAATGAGTACTGACTTTCTGTAAGAATAAAAAAGTTGCCGGGTGGTGGTGGCGCACGCCTTTAATCCCAGCACTTGGGAGGCAGAGGCAGGAGGATTTCTGAGTTCGAGGCCAGCCTGGTCTACAAAGTGAGTTCCAGGACAGCCAAGCCTACACAGAGAAACCCTGTCTTGAAAAACCAAAAAAAAAATAAAAAAATAAAAAAGTTAAAATACAAACAAAACTAAACCACAAGTCACACTAACACAACAGCTGTTTATGGTTTTCTTTACTGAATAGTGCTACAAAGTCCACATCAAGGAATCACTGAACACCTATTAAATGCAATAACCCAGAATCTCATTTGTTTTCTAGGAACAAAAGAGAAGGCTAACAAGATAGACAGGTTATTGATTTTATGGCTTATTGTACAATGGTATGGTTATAGGTTGTAACAGACTTTTCGAAATTTAACTCTCTTTCCATTGATAAGCAATGCAATCATAGTCATAATTCCTTGACTATTCTGAAAAATAAGGACTGACCAGCATCACAGAAATAACCATACAGCAGCCAGGACATACACCTTTCTATTTGTTTGATGGTTTCTGCCTTCTTAGGGCAACCTCACTCAGAATAAAATTGCTATCCCAGAGCTCACACGTGAAATGTAGAAAAAACAAAGGGACCTTACAACTACCATTTCCCTGCTATGTTGGCAATAATCCTTTGGGGTGTAGGCACTAACACTCTACATGTAAGGAAACCAAAGATCAGAGATGTAACCATTAGAAAATGAACTTTCATTTAAGGAGGCTGCTGGAGATTAAATCCCTGGCCCCACACATGCAAGCATTCTATCTTTGCGTTTTATACAAAGTTTCATTATATAGTCCCAGGCAGGCCATTGACTAGCTATGCAAACTAAGCAGACCCCGAACTCACAGTACTCTTGACTCAGTCTTCTAAGTATTTGAATTATGTATACATGCTACTACAGAAGGGGATAAGAAGGGGATAAGTTACTGAAAAAGTCCATTGGTTCACAATGTTGGGACTATATGTTCATTCTTATACAAAAGAGTTTTTGAGGGCAAGATCTTATTAGCCTAGGCTGACCTGGAATTAACTACTCCTACCTCTATATCTCATGTGCTATATTAGGTTTGTGTTATTATGTCCACCTGAAAATCAAAGACAGAAAGGAAAAGGAAAATTGGCTTTGTTTACCCTAGTATTCTACTTATGTATATAAACTGTTCCATTAAGGTGGTCTCATTTTCTTAGAAGCATGTATATGTAATTTATTCCCTTTGTTGGTGAGTCACATTCCTCATTATCAAGTTCAACCACTGTGCTGCCCCGTAGCCCACGGCAAGCTTGTGAGAACTGGAGGAATACCCTGTGTCTTCTGCCACAGGATGGTCACTTCTCAGCTCGGGCCAGCTGCCGGGTCACTGCAGCACACCCTCCTACTATTCATGTCTAGCTGGATGCCATTTTACACCAGACTATGAAGCAAAGCCATTACCCACCTGTAGATTGGGAGTTTATATAACAGGTGAACAAAGCAGAGACTATCTCTGACTCTAGAAATAAATATTTAAAACATATTTTTTAAAAATACATACTCTATCTGTATTAGAAAGGCATGAGCACTAAGTAAGTCACCTGGAAACATCTATCTGTAAGCTCAGGTGCAGCTGTGCTGTCTGAACTGGCAGCTTCAGCATCCAACAGCCACAACTGCTCAAGCAAGCACCTTGTATCTTCTCAACTTACATGTTCTACACACACAGAAGGTACAAAAGTTTTTGGAATAACCAGTACGTATTTCTGATTCTTATGTATGGACATACACAAGGTACTTCCTACCTTTATTCTTAAATCAACGGGAAAACACTGTTTAGTTTTATATCTCTATTACAACTACTTGGTTACTAGTCAGAAAATAGAAATATATTTTCCAAATCTTTAAATTTCCAAACAAGTCTTTAGTCTGACTTAGAGCAGAAGAATTAATGATGCCCTTGTAGGCTTGCTATAGAAGCAATATGATTCAAACATACTTAATAATTCAATAGTCTGATTACCCTATTTGAAGATTATTGTAAATACTTTGAGTTAATTTTTTCCTTAATGTTATCACAGTCTCTTGCAAGTGTTTATAATGTAGCTTTACACGCTCATTAAAATAATTTATAACCATGTCTAACTTCTTACTAGATTGTAACTTTTTTTCCAGGATTTTTGGAAAAGTGACACAGAAAATAGAAAAAAAAAACAGAATAGAAAATTAAGTAGAAAACTAAACTATAAAATTATTCCAGGAGGCCCCCTGCACATATGTAGCAGATGTACAGCTGGGTCTTCATGTGGGTCCCCCAACAACTGGAGCAGGGGCTTACCCTGACTCTGTTGCCTGCCTGTGGATCCTGTTCCCATAACTGGGCTGTCTTGTCTGGTCTCAGTGGGAGAGGATGTACCTAGTACTACAGTGACTTGAGGTGCCAGGGTGGGTTGGTATCCAGAGGGGACCTCCATATTCTCAGAGATGAAGGGGAGGAGAAGGTGGGGGGAGGATCCAGGAGGAGGGACTGGAAGGAGGGGAAGACTGTAAAGTAAATAAATAAATAAATTAGTAGGGAAAAAAATAAATTATTCTAGGGAAAACATCAAGGGCTGGAAGAAAGATACAGCAGTTGGGATGGTAAGCAAGAGGCTGAGGGCATCTAAAGAGAACAGAGTGCTCTGAGGCCAGCTGCATGGGGATACGATGTCTAATTATAAACACATCCCATGGAGTGGCGATTCTTGGGAAGCAAGTGTCCTTCAGCACCATGTTCTGAGCCCCAGTGCTGGCCTCTAAGATTTCCTTTCTGTAAGAGCCATTGAGCAGTAGCTGGAACAAGTCCAAAGAGACAGCTGTGATATGCACAAGCTCTGGAAAGACGCTCCTTCCACTTCCTTCAGAATGTTGTCCTTCACTGACCTTTACAAGCTAACCATGAGAAAACAGGCTTGCAAAGACATACAAAGACCTGTAGAGTAGAAATCAAACTCTCATGACAATATGTAGGAAACGCTAAACCTTTAAGTAAGGCTGCAATTTATTTTCATATTGAATTCACATCCCCAGAACTATAAAAGGCATTATGAAAATATATTTCTGTAATTTTTAAATCAATAAATCACAAGTTTCCTGACATGAAGTCAACTGGTAGCTTAGGTAGTGTCTGTGTATTGGTAACATTTTTTATTTTATTTTTTCTTTTTTATTATTATTATTAAATATATATTTTTTATTTACATTTCAAATGATTTCCCCTTTCCTGGTCCTCCACACCTCTGAAAATTCCATAAGCCATCTCCCCTCCCCCTGTTCCCCAATCAACTCCCTCCCTCCTTCTCCCCTGTCCTGGCATTCCCCTACACTGCTGCATCGAGCCTTTCCAGGACCAAGGGCCTGTCTTCCCTTTGATGTTCACCAAGGCCATCCTCTGTTGCCAATGCGTCTGGAGCCATGGGTAACACCATGTATACTCTCTGGTTGATGTTTTTGTCCCTGGGAGCTCTGGGGGTACTGGATGGCTCATATTGTTGTTCTTCCTATGGCATTGCAAACCCCTTCAGCTCCTTGGGTCCTTTTTCTAGCTCCCCCATTGGGAACCTGTGCTCAGTTCAATGGTTGGCTGAGAGTGTCCCCCTCTGTATTTGTCATGCACTAGCAGAGACTCCCAGGTGACAACTATATCTGGCTCCAGTCAGCAAGTACTTGTGGACATCAGTAATAGTGTCTGGGTTTTGTAACTGTATATGGGATGGATCCCTAGGAGGGGCAGTCTTTCCCTCAGACTCTGCTCCACCCTTTGTCTCTGTATCTCCTTCTGTGGGTATTTTGTTCCCCCTTCTAAGAAGGAACAGAATATCCATACTTTGTTCTTCCTCCTTCTTGAGCATCATTTGATATTGATGATGAATTGTATCTTGGATATTCCAAGCTTCTGGGCTTGGAATATCAGTGAATGTATACCATGTGTGTTCTTTTGTGACTGGGTTACCTCACTCAGGATTATATTTTCCAGTTCCACCCATTTGCCTAAGAATTTCAGGAATTTATTGTTTTTAATAGCAGAGTAGGACTCCATTGTGTAAATGTAGCACATTTTCTGTATCCATTCCTCTGCTGAGGGACATCAAGGTTCTAACATTTTTTAAATAATGACAATTAGGATCTAGGTGAATAGTGTATATAAAATATAGATTTTACAGGGTCTCATGTTGCCCAGGCTGGCTTTGAACTCATTATGTAGAAAACAATGACTTTGAACTGCTGATCCTCCTGCCAACAGGGCAGTAACCAGCTCATCCAGCTAAAATGTAGACTTTCAGGACCATGACCTGAATAGGCAGGTTAAAAGAGTCTAATGTGATAGCAAAATCAATTTCACTTCAGAGCCACTAATGAATACAAATTAGTAATACTGGTTTTAAGTTGCTAGGTAAATTGTGAACTTAAAAACACAACTGTACGAACCATATCTTTAAATGTGGAGTAGAAAAATTTAATTTTATAGGCCAAAAGTGTGGCTCAATAAGAGTACTTGCCTAGCATGCTTAAGGTTCTGGTTTGATTCCCTACAAAACCGAAAGTACAAGGACAAAAAGAACAGCAAAATCAAATTCCAGTGTACACTAAGATAAACTAACATTCACACTCAGAAGGAGACAAGCTCTGAGGTGCAGTACTCACCCAGCAGGTGCCTAGACTGGATGCCAATACCCAAAGTAAAAGCAGGGAAGGAAGAGGAGGCCAGGTGAAGGCTTAAGAAATGCAATTATGAGGAGAGTGCAGAAAAGACAGGAGGACTTGAAACTAGCACATGATTTTAGTTATACAATGCTCTCCAGGGGACGTGACCGAGAGTTTTCTAGTGACCACTCAATTGTCCTAGGATAGTGTTGTGGTTTGAGCATGAAATGACTCCTATAGGCTAATGCATTTGTACACTTGGCCCCCAAGCTTGCTGAAAAGAAGTGGGTCACTGGGGCAGGCCCAACTTCTTGTTTGTTCTTTGCTTCCTGCATGGTGATGCTATGTGACCAGTGAGCCTGTGACTCCTGTCACCTGGCCTTCCCTCCATGCTGTTATGTCTTCCCCGCAATGATGAAACTATAAGCCAGACAAACCTTTTTCACTTAAGTTGTTACTGTCAGGGTACTTAACAAAGCAATGGGAAAGAAACCAAGACTCACAGTCAAGGGAGAACATCCTAATTTCACTGGAATAAAGACCAGCCAGTCGGAAATGAATGTAAGTCAGGCAACTCCAGAAAGCCCACTGACAGGATTAGACCAGAACTGCAGGACTCGGTAAATTATGATTTCAAAACACAGAACCCAAAAGAGTAACTAATACTTCCCATTGGAAATAACATTACTACTTTGCTCTTGGTTATTGTAATAACTCTCTGACTCCTTTTTACTAACAGCTCAGTCTGTAAATGGCAGCATGCACTGGTAAGTGGATAGGAAGGATTAGGTTCAAGGCAAAAAGCTAAGCAGTCCAGACGAAGTCAAGAGTGACCACGGCTCTGATCCACAATACCGAGAATTAATAACTGAGGAACCTATAGGTGCTTTGGAAGCCTCTGACTTTCCAAATGGCATAGTTACAATGTGTATTACCTAGTCTTGTCCAAAGCAGAGGCAAGTGGTCAGACACTGTTTCTGATTGAGTAGGAACTGCCATCTTAAAGACTTCCTCAGTCAGGGCAGCTCCCTTTTCCTTTGCTTCACACTATTCTTCATATCTTTCTTTATTAAAATGATGCCGTTTCTTTATACCATGAGATGAGGATGTAATTTAGTCATTATTGGGGCCCACATTCAAATGCTGCTCTCTCCTAGTATGCTCTCGCATCTATATACATTTAAATAGTGCTCCTTTGGGTAGGAGCTCTCACATCTACAGACATTAAAAAGCACGTCAGTGTCTCTGATTAAGTACACACCAACCTTATAATATGCCTAAGAGAGAAGTTTAAGTCAGCTATAGGCTTCTCAGTTGTGCCTATCTACGGTGTCTGCTTTGCATGTGTGCTTACATCTATAGACGTTCGGCCTAGCATGGTTCAACAAAGGCAGAACTAGCAATTTTCATCAAAGATTCTAGCAGACACAGTATAGATACCCATTTGTATCCACGAATGCTCTACTAGAAGGTCTTGTTTTGGAACATACTTTTAGTAGCATTCCAAACAATAACTGATTTATCTGCACTATCTGCCAAGCTGCCAAAAAGATTTGGGGAGAAAAATCAAGGATTATCAGAAAGCTCCATCATGGCTCCCTCTTTTCAACAGTTCCCTGTCTTCTGAGCTTGAATGAATAGCAAGGCAGTGATGGTTTCAGTGCCTGGAACCCCCAGACTCCCAAACACAGACACACACACACACGATGAGAAAAGGAAAACATTCACAGCATTGCCCTAAGTTTCTCAAAACTGAGTGATAGATGTCTTCTCTTGTACTGTTGGGAATCACAATATTGATCTGCCTATACTTTCAGTTCAAGGAAAAGGTGTAAATGAATACTACCAATTTGGTTTGCAACAAGAAAACAACCTACTGGTAAGTGATTCAAATAGAGATTTGTTGGCTGGAGAGATGGCTCAGAGGTTAAGAATGCTAGTTGCTTTTCTGGAGGTACTGAGTTCAATTCCAGCAACCACATGGTGGTGGCTCATAACCATCTATAATGGGATCCGATGCCCTCTTCTGGCATGCAGGCATATATGCTGGCAGAACACTGAAATAAATAGGTAGATAAATAAAAGAGAGAACATGCAAATTAAAAGAAGAGGAAGAGGCGGGGAAGGGGGAGGGAAAAGGAGGAGGAGAAGGAAGGGGGAGGGGGAAGGAAAAGAAGGAGGAAGAGGAGAAGGAGGAGGAGGAGGAGGAGGAGGAGGAGGAGGAAGAAAGCGGTCTATGGTACTCACAGAGAAGCTGAGTTTGGTTCCCAGCATTCACACATGCAATTCACAATTACCTGAAATTCTGGCCTTTATGAGCACGGCACTCAAGTTTACAAACACACACACAAATATATACATGCCATCAAAAGAAAATCTTTTTATTACACTCATTTGTGTACATGTCTGGGTGTGAGCATCTCAGAGCATGTGTGTAGTGGTCTGGACGCCCTTGTACTGTGTGGGGTCCCAAGGACTGAACTGAGGTTGGTAGGCTTGGCAGCAAGTGCCTTTACCTGCTGAGACATCTAATTTGCCATAAATTCTTTAAAAACAAAATCAAACAAAACAGATTTACTTAAAAATATGGAATGCTTCTCAAATATATCTGACACAGGAGAGGATAGGCTAGTTTTCTGCCCAAACAAAAACCAGCTAATGTACTTACACACAAAATAAACCCAAACCCACACAGGAGGAAACCCTTGCTTTTTATTTCATTCATCCCAGGTGGGCAGCCCTTAGTTGATGGCATTTTGTAAAAAACTCAACAGTGTAATTCTCCATCCAGTAGATTAGAAAGGGGGAATCTGGCCCTACAAGTACAGAGTATTTCTGTTCTTCGCATTAGTGTTTAGCTCCTGGACATTTGGTCGAGTTTTTATCTACTTTTTTTGCTGTCTTTTGTTCCAATCCCAATCTCAGTCTTTGTGCTTAACCCATTTCCTCAGAGGCTGCTGGAGCTGGAATCTTTTTAAGTACTCTCTCCTCTTATGCCTATCTATTGACATATACTGAAATTCTTACAAAAAGACATGACAAACACACAATTCACTAAAATTTTACTTTACTAAAGCTGACCCACTAAATGTTTAGTCTTAACCTGCTCATCTCATACGTCATACTGACCCAAACCAATGTTCCCAACCCCAATTCATGGCATAATTGTATAAAGGTCTACTTACATGAATGTTTCATTTTTTTCAGACTATACTCTGATAAACATGAAATTTTATATTTGCTTAGTTATTTTTTCACAGTAACAACAATGAACAAAAGATATAAAGTGTAATAAAAACTCAAAGTTTTAAAGCTGCTCATCCCCCACCCTACCCCCAGGAAGCTAGACAGATTGTTCAGTGGTTAAGACCACTTGGCTGTTTCTGCAGAGGTGGGCTTGGTTCACAGCTATCTGTAACTCTAGTTCTGACTCCTTCTACCTCCCCAGGCACCATGTGTGGTACACATACATACATGCAGGCAAAACACTCATTCATATAAGATAAGTCTTTAAAAGTTTTTAAAAACCAATTTCAGCCATAGGGAAACTACTAATTTGTAAACTTCCTAAATTTTATACATCTTGGTGGCTTACCAGATTGTAATGGTAAACTTCTATTGCTAAAGACACCATGCACTTCTCCAGGACAAGGAGAAATCAAGTTAGTGCTGATAAGGAAGTTCCTCCTTGCTAGCTAGCGAGCTCTCGTACTGGAGGGTGCTGTACAGGCTGCTGGGAGACAGGGGTCATCCTGTGAACTGCAGTAGTGACCAGAGTAGCAAAATATGCCAATGGGTGCAACAGTGGCACCGATGTTATAGGCGAAACCAAGTGCTTGCTGATTGGACTTAAGGCATGTTCTAAAGAGGAAATGCGTGTCCGGGCCTATAAATAATCCAGTTAAGAACTCATGGTGGGGAGCTCATATGCAATAGGAATGAAGGTACTATTATCATTTGTTAATTGTACCTACTATCAGACTGTCCTCTAAACTGGTATCCCTTATACCCATAGATTAGAGCAATTCACAGACCTCTTTAGTGAAATCTGTTTGCGCAGTGGGAATGGTTTATGCAGAAATTCACAAGTAATCAATGTGTAGAGAATAAGTGTGTACAGATTGCTCAGTTACAACTGAGACATCTGAATCATAGAGTGGGCAGAAAACTGTTAGCGCCAGAGGCCAAAGAAGGCCAAGTGAAGCAGTGTCGCAGGCCAACTGATCTCCTTAACTCCTCACGGCTGTAATGGCCTCCACAAGATCAGGCCAGTAAACATTCTAGCAGAGGGGAGAGGGACTCACAGCATTTTCCCTAGTTGAGAAGCAACTGACACTTGATGGCTTCTGGGGGAGGGAAGAGTCAGTTATCATTAAAGGTGTTGCCTCTGGTAAGTAGGCCATGTTTGTTGGTTGGCCAGTATTAAGAGTGTATACGGGCAGCACAAACTGGACTTGGTAAGTTACCTAAAATAAGAGGACTTGAAGCTGAAAGGGATTGGGGGTATTGGGTATGGAGTAGGGAAGGAGAAGGGAGATGAATGAATATGATCAAAATACATTGTGTGTGTGTTTCAAGAATAACAATATTAGATATTTCTTAAAATTGCTCTCTTTTGGCCAAGGTGTGTTGGTAAATGCTACAATCCTAACACCGTGGAGCCTAAAAGAGGAGGATCGCTGAGTCTGAGCTAAGATTGTGTAGAACAAAACAAAACAACAAAGTTTCTCTGAAACATATTCTAACAACTGCCTGCTATCTGCCTCATTTCCTGGCAGTGACAGATTATCAAGTTAGTTACAAATGAAAACTCAACTACAAACAACTATTGACCAACTAGTGATCCTTCTAGCCACAGGCATTTCATTAGAGCAAATGTTAGGTGATGGAGGGAACTGTTGGGCAAGCAAAGCAACAGAGGGTTGTGCAACCAGGGGATGGGGACTCACTGTTAGTACAAGCATCACACAGCCAGGTGTGAGCAGTCCTATGAGTAACAGCAGCATCAAGGTGGAGCCTGAGTCTTTTTAGTTTCCCTCTCAAATGTTTACTGTCTACTTGGACTTGTTAATGGACACTGCACTGATTACTTTGAAATGCCAGTTCTGTCCCTTAATGACTGGTAGGCATCCCCACTATGGTCATGTCAGTAGGATACTTTCATCTTTACTTTTTTAAGATTCATTTATTTTTTGTATACGAGTACATTGCTGCTCTCTTCAGACACACGAGAAGAGGGGTCAAATACAAACCATGAAACCTGCCCTACATCAGGAGCACATTCAAAACCCCATTCTTCAATGACAGTATTAAAGCTTAAGTGAGACTGTTCAACTTCACCTAGCTATATTAATGATCTGACAGATCATATGGTATCATTATCATTTGATAATCACATGCCAATTTTAAAGGTTATAAAAGGATATGTGCTCTCTCTCGCTCTCTCTGTCTGTCTGTCTCTCTCTCTCTCTCTCTCTTTCCAATGTTAATTCCAGAACATACCTCAATGACAGAACACTTGCAGAGCAGTGTTCTAGGCCCATGGTTTACTCCCTAGTATGACAAACGAAAATTTAAAAAGAAATATCTTTTGATACAGATCTCTAAAATGATGAAAAAACTTGATAGCTTCTATTTTCTTTGTATAATCCTCCAAATTACAATAATTATTTTGTTTTTGCTCAAATGTCTTTTAGAATCAGAGAACTTGGTCTTGGCTCCTTTATTACAACTGGATCTACAGCACCCATCACAATAATGCTATCACAACAGCAAAAATGACAGGGTTGTATTTACAAGTGTGCTTTAGATTCCACAAAAGCACAATTCTGAGAAGAGCATGGGTCATTAGCCCAGAGTTACAAAAAAGAGAGAAAAATTTTTCATTGATCAGAATATGAATCTTAGTATTTAAATACCATCGATTTAGCCAAGAAATTCCTCTCCTGAGAAAAATGAACAGAGTGTTTCTATTCTCTGTCACACACTCCAAAACCATAGAAGCTGTTCTCTGCCTGTTGTTGCTGTCACTGTCCTTTGTATTGGTGTGTGATGGCAGGAAGATGACCTTAGCCTGGTTATTTTCAGTGCTGTTCTTTTCTCGTCAGGATGTCATCTTTCCAGGACAAACTTCGGGCTCTTCTCCCTATCTAAGCACATATTACAAAGTCCCGATGATACATATGCAAAACAGTCTAACGTTAAACACTTATTTCCATGATGCTAGATGTTCCCCTAGGTAGGAACCAGCTCAGGAAGACAGCTCTGGTTAAGCTTCTGGCACAGTGCATTCATTGTATGGGTAGTCCTGGGTTCAGTTCACAGCTCGAAGATAAACAAGAGCAAACTGTCTAGGCTCATATGCTACACTTCCTCTAAAAGACACCTCCATAAACTAAAACAGTTAAAGGCGCTGCACTGGGGGTAAATGAAAAGTAAAACTGCTGAAGCCCCACCCTCACTTTCCAACAGCAACCCAAAGCACTAATGTCTCTAAAGCGTCTCTGACAGACAGCACATGGTCAGTCTCTGGCAGAGCCGTCAGCACTTCCATTAATCTTTTTGTATGGTGCTAGAGATTGAGCCCAAGGCTTCTCATATGCTCCGTGAGTACTCTGCTACTGAGCTACAGTCAATGGGTTTTTTGTTTTGTTTTGTTTTTTAATCACTACTAGGCCAGAAAGAGATATCGGAGAAGTGAGCTGTCCCACATTCAACAAGCAATCCTTAAACAATTCTAAAAGGTGTTACCAGGTGGGTGAGGTGGCACACACCTTTAATCCCAGAATTTGGGAGGCAGAGGCAAGTGGATCTCTTTGAGTTTGGTCAGCATGGTCTACAGAGGGAATGCCAGGATAGCCAAGGATACATGTCTCAAAAACCAAAAATACTGCCCGACATAGTATGTGTGTATGTGGTGTGTGTGTGTGTGTGTTCTTATTTAGACTTCCAGCTTTTATCTCACAACCTACCAAGCAAAATATAGTAATTATAGAATGAAGTTTATTTGACTGTTAACCTTATTGTCAACTTGATAGGATTTAGAATCACTATGGAAACCAAGCTCTGGTGAGGGATTTTTCTAAATTAGATAACTGACAGGAAAATACATCCTAGAAGTGCATTCTATGGGCCGTGGTCCCCAGCCTAAATAAAGAGGAGACAGTAAGCTACACTCACAATAATCTCCGCCTCCCAGTTCTACAGCCAGGATGTGACAAGCTGTCTCAAGCTCTTACCACCATCATCCTTCCCCCCCCCCCCCCCCGCCCCGTGGATATATAACCTCAAACTGTGAGCCCAAATAAACCCTTCCTGCGGGTGTGTACTCATACATGTGTTTTACAGAAGGAAAAGGATTTCTGACAGGCAGAGAATAAGTAGGGCTCCTCATTTTAGGTAAGCAGGACGAACTAAGGCAAAAATCCCCGAATGCACAGTACTCCGTCTCTCCCCTCCACAGTTCATTTCCTGTGATATCACTACAACTGTCTGACTGAAAGTGGTAATTAGTTACCCAGCTGAAGCACACAGAGGGCGCAGACTCAAAGAGTGACGTCACTGGCCCCTTTCATGCTACCCTTCCTCATCTCAACTACCTTGAGCTCTAGTCTTAACAGGATCAACCTTTCCCTTTATAGTGTGTTCTGTCTGTGTAAACAGGGACCATTTTTCTTCCATATCTATTCCCATTTGCTACCATGCCAATTGTACTCACCTTCCAAGTGAGCCCCATGTCACGTCCAAGTAAACTGCAGAAATGTTTTGTTATACACAGAAACAAAGGCCAAGCAGAACCAGTTGATACTGAGTGAGAATATTTTAATTCATAGCTATTTAAGGAAACAGACTTCAGAGAGACAGACAGACAGACAGACAGACGTGTGTGAGTGAGTGAGTGAGTGTGTGTGTGTGTGTGTGAGTGTGTGTGATGTGCATTTGGCGGCAGGCACTTGAGAAGGCCAGAGACCTCCGATGCCCATGAAGCTGGAGTTAAAGGTGTGTGAAAGCCACCTTGGCAAGCTTGGGTCCTCTGGAAGAACAGTACATGCTCTTAACTTCTTAACTATTTCCCCAGCCTGGACTAACTACCTTACCAAGCAGTTTACTAGTCAAGTTTGCATTTCTACTTATTTAAGTCTCCCTCAGCAGTTAAAAACAATTTTTAAAAGGTTTCCATGTATGGGTAGTTTGCCTGTGTATAAGTCTGTGCATCATCTGTGTCCTGGTCCACAGAGACCAGAGGAGGATATCAGATGCCCCTGGAGCTGGAGTTACACTTGGTTGTGAACCACTATGTGGGTGCTGGGAATCAAACCCAAGCCCTATGGAAGACCAGCCAATGCTCTTAACAACTGAGCCATCTCTTCAGCCACCTCAGGATTTTAAAGACCATTATAGTTAGTATCCATAAGCTACATGTAGTATAGGCCCTTAACTCCTTATACTTTTTGCCTCTGCCTCTCAAAAGCTGGGATTAAAGGTGTGTGCTACCATGTCTAATGAAAAAGGTGTGTTCATGGATGTTCTGCTGTGGCCTAAGTTTACGTCTAGGTACAAGACTTGTTGGTTTTGTAATTGGATTCCTATCTTCCATTATTATATGATTGGTTATTGTTTACATAAAGGAAATTTACAGTTTTATATTAAGGCCAAAGATAGACAATTTTACTAATTAAAAGCCGAAGACAGTAGTCTGGTAGAAGTATTATAGATCCAAGTGAAAAAGTCCTTGGGACTCTGAGAAAACACATTATGTAACATGTACTAAAGGGGTGGCTTCTATAATTCACAAATAATTCCAAAAACAAATATAAACAAAAAAGAAAAAGTAAAGAAAAGAAAGTTACAAATGCAGCTTACAGCAAAAGAAACTTTGTCAGAAACCAGAGAAAATAGTGAGTTCACAATGTCCTGGTCCCATTTTTATTTGATCGAAGAGCAAATTAAGCTTGTAAAAGTTTAGTTGTTAGAAAGCTAAACCTCTCAAGAGACATGACAACAAAATTCAGATTCAACTTTTATTTATTTACTGTTTTTTGGAGACACGTTCTCACGGCGTAGACCAGGATGGCCTTAAAATGACTCTGTAGCTCACACTGGGCTTGAACTTCCGGCGCCCTTCTTGCTTCAGCATCCTGTGTACTCCTCTAAGGAGCTCTAGGAACTCACTGGCTTACCACTAGCTGCGTGAGGATGAAATTGTTTCTCTGGTCTGTAGCTGCCCTTTCCATCTGAGGTGAATAGAAAGCCTCCTCAGAATTAAGCACAGGAACTCTAGCCATGTGACTAGTTATAGAAATAAGGATGTCCTTATTGTGTAAGTACGACTTGTTACTGCCTTTATTTGGAGAATAAGGACGGTGTACAGAGACACATTTAGATGCCAAGCTGACAAGGGCTGGGTCTCTGATGATGTCATAAAGTGAGATGTATTGCTGCGCCACATGATACCCGGTACTGTGTGGCAAAACTTTCCCTAGGGACATATAACATGTGTCCACTCCCCTCAGATAGGGATCTCCCATGACAGACCAAAGTAGAGATACCTCCAAAGTCCAACTTGGTGAACCTATGAGTTTTGCTGGGGTTGCTTACAGGAACATAAGTGGAGGGTTCCTTACTGGAGCAGAATGACTCACTTTAGCTGCATCACTAAAGCCCACTCCAGCAAGGATGACAGCTCAGGAAACTGGGAGCCTGCAGCCCCCTGCAGCACCTGCAGGCAGCTCAATATCCTGAGAATATCCTTTCAGGTGCCTTAGGTGATCTACACTCTCGTGGTATCTTGGCTGGTTTCTGATTCTTCCTGGTGGCTGGTCTGATATCAAGTCTACAGCTTGGTTTGTCTGAGAATTTCTCTGCAGCTCTGTTCTATCAGTCTGATTGAGAGTGACTCTCAGCTTTTATTGCTTAATCTGGCAGGAAGGGACACCTAGAGAGTTTGGTCAGTTTCAGGGACTGCTCCTTTGAAATGTTTACTTTCCAGTTTAAGGAGCTTTCCCTGCAGAATGACATGCTTCAATCTCCAAGGGAACTGCTATACAACACATGACCTAAAGGCTTTGGAAGTGGTTTGCGGGAGAGATTCAGAAAAGTCTGGAGAAACTGGCTGGAGGAACCCAAGAGTGCTGCTAAGTGGGGTTTCATAGATGGCTCTGATGGAAGCTTACAAGGCCAGCCACAAAGACGGAACAAACTGCTAACGAGGTCTCTCACTGCTGGCTAGTTTTATGTCAACCTGACACAAGTTAAGAGTTACTTGAGAAAGTGTCCCTACCAGACTGCTTTGGGGGCAAGCCTGCAGGGCATGTTCTTGGTTGAACACTGATGTGAGAAAGCAGGCTGAGCAAGCCACGAGGAGCAAACAGTAAGCAGCACTCCTCCATGGCTTCTGCCTGAGCGCCTGCCTACAGTTTCTCTCTTTAACTCCTTCAATGATGGGCTGTGATGTGGAAATGTGAAATAACCCATTCCTCCCATCAAGCTATTTTAGACCATCATATTTTATCACAGCAATAGAAACCCTAAGACAGATAGGAACAAGGACTCCACTGAAAAACTGGACTATAGGTAACTAATGTAGCATACTAGCAAATAACTTGCACTCTTTGTCCTTTTTTTGGTTTTTCAAGACAGGGTTTCTCTGTGTAGCCCTGGCTGTCCTGGAACTCACTTTGTAGACCAGGCTGGCCTCGAACTCAGAAATCCTCCTGCCTCTGCCTCCCAAGTGCTGGGATTAAAGGCGTGCGCCACCACCGCCCGGCTGCATTCTTTGTCTATGCTCTTAGACTCTGAAGTATTAGACCTGAAGCTAGAAAGCTGGCTGAGCTGTTAAGAACACTGGCAGCTCTTCTGGGGGACCAGATCTCCAACAACAGAATGACAGTTTACAACCGTCTGTAACTGCAGTTGGTTTCTGTGGGCACCAGGCACACATGTGGAGCGGTGGGGAGGATATAAAAGAGCAGTCAAAAGAGACAGAGATGCGCATGGGAAGGATCAGCTGTAAACAGCAGCACTGTACACCAACACAAGCACTGCTGCTGGTTGCTCTAGAACCGCACTCTTGGCAGGAATTTGTGTTCTCTACTATGGAACACCTATTATTTACTAAGTCCAGGAATAGCTTTCTATTTAGTGTTTACTAAGGTGTGTGTGTGTGTGTGTGTGTGTGTGTGTGTGTGTGTGTACGTACATACTCTCATTCTATCAAGCCAGTTCTTTAGCATAACTAATGCTTTAAGTGAAGCTGATATGTAGTTCTGAGTGCATATTGCTTATGTCAATTTGTATGCAAGGAGTTCCACAGTAATGTTTAGTATACCAAATGTTTGATAGGAGAGTAAATTGACAAGTCAGCTTTAACATATCTTAGAGGCTCACACAAAAAACTGTGTGTGTGTGTAATTATTTTTACAGGAAGAACCAGGCATCTCTAATTGAAGCAACATGAGTTCATCAGTGGTTCTGGCAGAACTGACCAGCCACTGGACTTTTTTACTCCTTTAAGATGAAGAACTGTATGCCTCTAATACCACTGCCAAGGAGTCTAAGACAGGAAGACCACCAACAATTAGAGGCTAGCCTGGGTTATATAATACCAGGCTAGCCAGACTATAATGGAACAAACAAATGAATAAAAATAAATAAGTAAGAAGCTATAAAGTAGCACAGAAGACTAAATAAAAACATATTTCTGAGCCAGAAGATATAAATTTACAAAAACATCAGCTCTCCCCAAGATGATTTATACACTGATATAATGCATATACAATAAACAACAATATTTTTAGAATTAAGCATGCTGTCACCAGTGTTTAAAGAAAAATTGAAAGAAAACAAGGAAAAAATAGAAGCAGTGTGGAGAACGATCTAGCCAGAGATTAAAGAATGTAACAAAAGTACAGTCCATATAGTGACCAGATACAGTTCTAACTAAGTTGGGCTTGAGGTCGTCTGTAGTTCCAGACACTTTGGCAGCTCAGGCTGGAAGATCATATGCAGGCCTGGGCAACACAGCAGGACACTGCATTCACCACCACCACCACCTCCTCCTCCTCCTCCTCCTCCTCCACCACCACCACTTCTTCCTCCTCCTCCTCCTCCACCACCACCATCACCACCACCACCACCTCCACCACAATACAATGATTGGGGCTGGAGAGATGGCACAGTGGTTAAGAGTGAGTACTGCTCCTGAAGAGAACCAGAGTCCAGTTCTCAGTGCCTACATCAGGTGGCTCAGACCCGCCAGTAACCCCAGCCCCAGGGGACCTAATACCTAGGGTTTCCAGGAGCACTGGCATTCAGGTACACACAGACATATAGTTGAAGATAAAATAAACATTAAAACAATGCTTTAAAGCAAATAAAAAAAATACAATGCGTCACTTCAAATCAAAAGGAAAAGACCACCTAGAACTAGCTAGACACTGGAGGGATGGCAGCAGTGCTCAGCTGGGGCCTACATGGTGGTGTGTGCTTGTAATCCCAAGCTTGGTGGGCCAGCCTGGACTACAGTGTGAGACTGTTTCAAAATATAAAAAAAATAAATGATATGTTTTTTAATTTAACTTTAAACTAAAGCCTGCTGAGTAAATTGTGTAAAAATAAAACCATGTAAACACTGCAAGAAAACATGAGATAATGCTTTTCAATATGCATGAAAAAAGATCATCCTAAATAAAACTAAAATAAAAGGAACAAATGTAACAACATATGGAAATAAAAATTGCTCCATGAGGAGGGATATACTAAAGGAAAAACAAAGTACAAACAAGTAAAACTATTGCTATTCATAACTGACAGAATTAGAAACTAATGAGACACACAGAGAATGGATTGAGAGTTCAGAGAAGTAATGCCATGGCTAATAAAGATCTTATCTTTACTCATTTACAAATGCATATTAAATGATACAATATTTCACCTATCAGACTTGTCAAATTAAAAAACTCTTAAGGATACCCCAGCCTCATAGAAACAAATGAAGAAGGGTTCTGGACAAACAATTGTTATTCCCCAGAACGTCAAAAGGTAAGGCTGGTACAAGGCGTTAAAGGATCAGACAACACATGATCCAGCTTCTAGAGGAGACATGACAAGCAATGAACACCTGACTGGTAGTAACAGGGCAGAAGACTGCTGCAATTAAAACCTGCTGGGAAATAGTCAGACCAGGAATTTTATGCCCAGCAAACTATCATGATAACAGGAAAAACAAACAGGGTATTTCTGGACAATGAGGTTCCCAAAGTTTTATTTCCCCTAAACCAATCCCCAAGTTGAATCAGAAAATGGCCTCAAGTTAAAGGTGGAGCCTAAGAAAGAGGGAGATATCACACATTGGGACTAGTGGAAACTAACAGAGTGGTCAATAGCCTAATTTTCCTAATGGAGGAAAAGCAGCTATATTTCACATTAACTATAAAATATAATAAGTCCAAGCTAAAAGATAGAGAAGACAGAATCTGTATAACCAAAGTAGAAAATGTTCTAAGGACATGTTGAAGAATGTGTGCAATTTTAGAAAAAAAAGGCAAGTAAGTGGGAATTTTAGGAGGAAAGAGCCTCAAAATTAAATAAAATCATGCTTCAAATGAAAAAACAAACAAAAAACAAAACAAATAAAACAGCAGTTTTGAGCTCTATGTGGTGTCTATGAAAAGATAAACCCTGAAACCTGACCACTAAGAATACTTCTGTGATGTGGTCCAGAGGAGAAATCCATCAACAGTACTCCATTTGGTTGTAAACAGAAACATTTTACACACCTAAATGTAAATACTATTCACTCCAGCTATTAAAATCTATTATAATCAAAGCGAAGACTTCAGAATGGGTATAGAACAAAACGTCACCATTCCTTGTCAGTGTAAAAAGTAAGTGTAAGAAGACTGGGAAGGGAAAACTGGGCATAATTAATATAACACAGGAAGCAATTAGGAGTACTGAGTTGGTATTCTGGGAAATGGTGAATTCAGCATCTTAAACATAGAAAGAGGGCCTGGGAAATGGCTCAGTATTAAACTGCTTGCCCTGTAAGCATGAAGACCAAAATTTTGGATCCACGACCCATGTAAATATATGGCAGGTGGGTGAGGTGCCTTGGAAAGTGAATAGGGTCTCTCCAGCACAAGCTGGCTAGCCATACTGTCAAGATCTGGAAGTGACTGAGACCTTACCTTTGAGATATAAAACAGGCAGATTCGATGGCTCCTCACATCAGCTACATGTGCATGCACATACAAATGTACACACAAAGGAAAAGAAAAAAATTACCAAGGAGAGGGGGCAGAGAGAGAGGGGAGGGAGAGAGAGTATATGGAAAGGCAGTGAGATGTTGTTTAAGCAGGTTAACAAAATCAAGGGAACAGGACTGTTAAGATGACTCGGCAGGTAAAGCACCTATCACACAAACCTCATGACCTGTCCAATCCAGGATCCCAGATACAGGTATAAGGAGGACTGACTCCACAAAGTTGGTCTCTGACCACTCTACACATGCATCATGGTGCACCCACACACAGACCATACACACAACAATAAAAATGTCAAAGATTAAGAAAGAGTAGGGGTTGGGTATAGTGGCACACACTAATCTCAACACTCAGGAGGGAGAGGCAGATCTATAAACTCTACGTGCTAGAGGCCAGTCTGGTCTACATAACAAATTCTAGGACAGCCAAGATTGAATAGGAAGACCCTGTCTCCAGAGGAAAAAAAACAACCCAAACCAAAGCATAAAAGAAATGTGAGAAAATTTCAAAACTAGGATTAGGATGCTCACAGTAATATCCCTTAAGTCCAGTGGCTACTAACAGTAGCCATCCTGACTCTAAACAATGTTATTGTTTTATTTTTTGTGAGCATGTCAGTGTGATGTGCATGTGTCCATATGCCTGTATGTATACTTGCAGGTATGTGTAAGCAGGCACATGTGGAGGCCAGAGATCAATGTTGTGTCTTCCCCAATCTCTCTTCACCTTATTTTAAGACAGGTCTCTGACTTAACCTGGAGATCACCAGGTGAGTCTCAAGGACCCGCCTGGCTCCACCCTCACAGTTGTAGGCGTGCAGGCTCACATTCCTGTGGCTTTCTGTATGGGTTCCGGGGCGCCATCCATCCTCACGCTTGTGCTGCGTGTCCTTCCGCTTAATACTGGGGAGGGTGAGCAGGTATCTACTTTTTATGCACCTTTCTAGGTACTGAGGAACTCTGTTGGAAATCTTTTAAGACAGAACAATTTTCCAGTGTTTGGCTTATTTCAAAATATGAGTTCCTAACTTCTATTTTCTTGGTTTTGTTTCCAGAAATATTGGCAAAAAAAGTTGACAGCTGGGTATAAGGAAATGCTACTAAATGTTGCATTGCTAGCATTTGGTTTAAACCACAGCTACATGTCGTCTAGGCTCCTAGTATCTCATTCCACAGCTGGCCTCTGATTTCTGTCAACACCATGGGAACAGAGTCTTCAGCTAGGCTACAAAACTAAGCTTCAGATGCCCACTTCAGAATATGAGGTTTTCATACATAAATATGTCAGCTCAGATTAATTATTTTTGGACATCCCAGTACTGAGCATATAGACCGCTCTGTCAAAGAAACAAATACACATAATAGGCAGTGTAGAGATGACTAAGTATGAAAGAAGCAAGCCAACAGCTCGGTATCTACCCATTCAACAATCAGTCCTATCCTAGAGCAATGAGCATTATTTTGTAAGGTGTGACTATGATAAAAAATATTTTTATTAAATATCTCCTACTCAAACAAAATAGAACATAACACTATCTGAAAGTCATAAGAAAAATGCTCAAAAAGAAAGATTAATTTTACAATAATAGTGTTTCCTAAAGAGACTGAAATCAGAAATGTGTTCATTTGTACTTACAAATCTGGGGAACAAGAAGCAGATAATTTCTCCAGACTTTATTTTCCTTCCTAAAAAATGGGATTATGCACTCTTTCCCTGACTTGCTTACCAAACAGTTCATCTGAAAAAAGATTTGCTGTGCAATAATTTTGTAACAGCTTTATGACAACATCCAAGATTTTAAATAAAATGCAATGTCAACCTCCAAAGGCTCTCAAGTCAAGTGAAGAGATGCAAATAATGAGCGTAATTTAGCATGTATGACTCCAAATCCATAGAAACACTATGGGAGAGCCTGCCTGCCTGTGAGTGCATTCAGGAATCTCACACAGATAATACATAAACGACACCCACAGGGCCAGGTCAACAAGTTATTAGGAAAGTGCAGTCAAGACACTGGGAAGCAAAGCCTCAGGAACTCATGGCCAGAAAGGCCTGAGTGCGCCTGAAGAGGTTCAGAGTGGCCAGATAGAAAGAAGGTTGTTTGTTTTGTGAGAGCAAGGTAGAGCATTAGCACACCGAAGTGGGTGAAGGCCAGACAGACACAGCACCTTACCCTAGGGCTGGTTTCCTTCACATCCTGGCCTGGAGTCCTATGTAAGGGACACTCGCTAAAACCCAGGTTCCTTCCCACCACTGTAGACCTGTTGGGTCAGAATTTTGACCTACATGTGTAATGTCTTGCTAAAGCAAGTAATAAGACTTTAGAAGTAAAAAACTTCCAAGTAAATGAAGAGTTCTTGTGGTTATTCTCATGAAGTCCATCTAAGTAGGAGTCATGCAGGTCCCCTGGGCACTGAGCTTCAGGTAGGCACACCTGATAGTTGAGGCGCTCACTGCAAGTGAGCAAGTATCTGCCTCTCTCCCTGGCTTTCTTCTGTAAGACCTATTCCTGACAGCTTGTTCATGAAATTCTGCCAGGTGCCACACTGACAACTCTAGCAATGCTATGAAACTTCAACAGGACAGGAAGCAAAACCTGGGTGAGACAATCCAAGAACACAGTATAGGGCTAAGGGGGCATTGACTATGAGATGAGAGACAGGAGGCATTTCTAAGCAATATGCAAATCTGGCTATCAGTTCAACCAACTGGGTACTGCTATTGAGAAACAGAGTAATTTAGGCAAGTTAGCACATTAGAGCAGAAAAAGATCACATGAGAGACATGGAGACATTATAAGAAAAAACTAAGTATTAATCCAGCTCCTCTCTAGAGTATTCCCCACACGTCCTCACATGCACATGAAAGTTGCTTGTGTTTGCTTGTAAAACCCACCCATGCACATTACAGAACTTCATTCACGTCAAGTGCTGACTGAGTGCACAGGCATAAAGTCTGTGTGCAACAGAAACACAGCACAGCAGAGGGAAAAAATGTACTATACTTATAAATCAATAGGAAAAACTGATACTTGTAACAGCTAAATTTCCCATTCTCTTCATTTACTTGGAAGTTTTTTACTTCTAAAGTATGCCTATACCATATATTCAGTGTTTGTTTAACCACACACATACATTTTTCATTAAAATAATCTTTTCTCTTACTTTTATAATTTTTTATTATATTTCTAAACAACTATTATAATCATAAAGGAGAATTGCTGATTTTAAAATTGTTTTATATGGAATTACTCTATACTCTTAATCTAATAATTTCTCAGTCGACTCCCAGTGTTCCTAAAAATAGTTAAACCTCAAATGAGAATGGTCTAATTTCTTTCCTAGTACTCATCTCTCTTCTCAGTCATGCCTTACTGTACTGAAGCAAGCAAATGACTACAATTTAGAATCTAAATACAAAGACAACTATAAAATAAGAGCAAAGACAACCCAACCGTCTATGGTACATATATTTTATGATTATCAACTAAGTATTACCCTAAAAATGAAAAAAAAATGGCCTTAGATGGCTAAAGCAAACTGTTATTTGTGCTTGTGTGTTCTGACAGGTAAACACAATCACACATAACCCATACTTTTAAATGCTACATGTATTTCATATATTACATCTTAATACTTTTATCACTTCAACTGTACACATCTATATGAAATGTGCAGTGATCACTTACCATGTGCTGAAAACAACTAAATATACACTATACCTGGAGCATGATGAGGCTACCAAGGATGCTGAGCCAAGGGTGAGCGTCATACAAAGTGATCTTTTCTCAGGCTAAATTGTGAAAGCACTTTTGAAAAATCATTACTCCCTGACTATAAAGAATTACAGTTATCTTACAATAGTATTGTGTAACAGTTTCCTCTGAGATTGAAACATTCTATCCTTCAGGGAAGCTCCTTAAACAGAAAGGCAAGCAACACAAAATAGCTCCAGGAAGTCCTTGAAACTGACCAATTTCACTAGGCTCCTCCCTCCCAGAGTAAACAACAAAAGTTGGGCTGTGCAGAAGATTCTCAGACAAGCAAAGCTGCAAAGACTCTCAGACCAGCTGCCTGGAAGAGGTTTACATCAGACTCACTTGGAAAGGACTCTCCAATTCGTTGAGCTGCCTGCAAGTTACATGGTGTGCTCCAGGTTCCCAGCTTTTGTGTGTGAGTGGTCACCTGTGGTAGGTGGGCCTTGGTAATGCAGCTGTCTTTGAGTCATTTCTGCTTCTGTAAGTAACCGCAATAAAACTCGGTGGTCCACCAAGCTGGACTTTGGTGGTATCCATACTTTGGTATGTCATGGGTTCCCTATCTGGGGTGGGTAGACATGTGTGTTGTGTCTCCCCAGGAAATGGCTACTGACAGAGAGAGGCATTTCCAGTGAGCCTTGAGCAGTCTATAGACGGACTCAACAGCCGCCCCCACCCCCCACAACTATACTTGGCAAATACTTTGATCTATGACTGTCTTTTGTTCTGTGACTATCCAAGTTTATGCTGCTACCTCCCAGGCAGACTACATCATTCTAGACAACCAAACTCTGTGTTCCCAAGACATGCTCACTCACAGTTGTCTCAAAGTAAACTCTTACTCAAGAGTTTACTATCCTTAAACAATCTCTTAAATCAGCCACAAAATGTACAGTGCTAATGGCTTTTGTCTATCACTTTATAGGCATGTTTTGTACTTACATGTATTTAAAGGATTTATCTGTGTGTTTGAGTGTCCATGTGGGTGACATAAAAAATACACGTGCACAAAATGCTACAGCCAAACCTGCAAGCTACCTGAGGACCAACAAAACTATTTAGCCAACCTAAGCAGCAGTTTCTCACCCAGGATCATATAATTAATCAAGACTATACTAGAGGCAAATTACATGAGTAACAAAGTCACACTCAAGACCATGGGATTCAAGCTTAGGTACTAACACCAATCACATGGGCAACAAATTCACACTGCAATCATGTCTACTTTAAAGCAAATACTCAATAGTGGATGTGGTTGCAATATTTAAATTATCATTTCATTACCACTTCACATGTGACTAAAATAATTTCTCGCAAACTTAATGTGATGAGATTTCAGTGTACTGATTAGGTGTGGAAATCCAGTTTCGTAATTTCCCAAATTAGTGCACATGTACTGAGGTGTTAATGTGAAGATTAGGGGAAGTAATGTATAGAGACTATACTATGTTCATTCCTGACATTCATGACATTAAAGTTTAGATTTGAAGGACTTCAAAATTACTAAGAGGGCCGGGGAAATGGCTTAGGTAGTGCTTGCTGTGCACGCTGAAAGATCTAAGTTTGAGCCCTAAACACACATAAAGATCGGCCTCAGCATGGCGACACAACACTAGTGCTTACAACACTGGGAAGACTGAAGGAGAGAGGGATCCCTGGGGTTCAGTGAGAGACTCTATCTCAAAAATGTAAGGTGGGGCCACATGTGGTGGCTCATGGCTATAATTCTATCACTCAGAAGGCATAGGCAGATCTCTGGAGGTTCCAGGCTGGCCAGAGCTACATAGTTATTAGACCATCAAAAAAAGAAAAGTAGAGATGACTAAAGAAACAACATCACACTGACCCCTGGCCTCCACATACTAATACATGCATACCCACACATGCCCCTCTTTCTCTCTCTAGAGTACATTTAGAAAACAAGAAATTAATTTTCTGTCACATCATTTCAGCTGGAATTCCTTGTGACACCATTTAAATTAAAAGCAAACAAAAATCAGTCTTACTAGGTGTAAGGGGAAGTTCTGATGCTAACCCTGTTCCCCTATTTGTCCTTGATTAGTCAATAAAGAAGGCCAGGGGCCAATTGCTGGGTGGAAGAAGAGATGGGACTTCCAAGTCTCAAGAGGAAAAGACCGACACAAGGAAGGAGAGGGGGTTTCTTCTGTGCTTTGGAGGAAGAAGAATGCAAAAATCTTGTAAGGCCGAGGGGTGGTGGTGGGGGTGGAGGATGAGGATGGGGGAATAGCCTCTGCTACAGGTGGGTGGCCAAGAATGTTTTGCAGCAGTTAGGTGGAACAAGTCACTAAGTTTAGGGTGGAGGGAGAAACGGAGATAATAAATTAGTAAGGGAATTATTGTGCCCAACAATTGTGCCTAGTAGGCAAGTTAAAGTAAGGCTGTGTGTGAGTGTCTTTTATCCTCAGATTTAAGGGTTTCCAATTAGGGCTGGTAGCGGCTGATCCCAGAGCAAACATGGATAGAAAGAAAAGTCAGAGCTGGAGAGATAGCTCAGCGGTTAGGAGCACTGTCTGCTCTTCCAGAGATCCCGAGTTCAATTCCCATCAACGACATGGTGGCTCATAACCATCTGTAATGGGATCTGATGCCCTCCACTGGTGTGTCTGAAGACATGACAGTGTCCTCAAATACTTAAATAAAATCTTAAAAAAAAGAAAAGCCAGATTAGGGTTGGTGGCAGCTGATCCTGGAACTACAGCTGGGTAAAGCAAGGGAGAGCCAGGAGGAGCCAGAGCGTGGTCTGGGCCAGGCAAAGGCAGTAGCGATTTTTAAAACTACATGCAACAACTCTATGTACACACACACACCCCACCCACCTTTGAACAGATCTTCCTGTCTCAGTCTCCCAGATGCTGGAACTACAAAAGTGTATCTTCATGGCAGCCTAAGTTAGAAACTTCGATTCCTACATTAGTCACAATGTCACAGAAGGAGGCATGCTCTGTCATTAGTACTGAGGCAGTACCAAGTCACACTGTCTGCACATGCGCATTGGTTTCTGAATTCTACAGTTTTATAAACAGTAAAAATATCTGAAAGTATCAATAAAGTCAGTCTTTAAGTCACACAACAACGAAAAATATTCAGTAATCACGACAAATTACTGATGTAAAACAGTAACACATATTTAACTTTTAAAAGCATGTAGATTTGGGTTGGCAGATGGCTCAGTGGATGACAGCTCTGCCAAGAAGCCAGACAACACTGAGTGTGGCCCCTGGTACCCACACGGTGAGGAGAAGGACTCCTGCAAGTTGTCTCTGCCCTCTATATGGCAGGTCATGAGTCCCCTAATGCCCCCACCCCGTCAGTATGTAATAAACAATTTTAAAGCACAGAGATTTTCCTGGCTTATGAGAGATAGGCCACCATGGGATTATCACCCTGAAAAGTGACTGTGTATCTCATCAAGAGCAGTGTAGGCCAAACTGCTCACAGTGAGGTGAGAAAACAGAAACATCTCCTTTGTAGAGCTTAAATCTGAGCACCTACAACACTACTAATCCCAGGGAGATGACATGACAGAAATTTGTATTGCAGCTGTTTTAGAGATTAAAGGGAAACAAATTAAATACATGAAATAAACCACATGGCTGCTTTCCTTATTTCCACAAAATGGAGTCATAAAGTTTAGTGAAGTCTAGTCCATGTATATGAAATAAATGAAGAAACCTACATATGTAAGATCCAGTACCTAATACAGATTGTAATCCAGTGAGAACTGCATATAAGTCTTGTCGCATGTGCCCATAGGACACAACTATGAACTTCAGCACATGAACATGGGAAAGGAACCGCCAGATGCACAAACAAGAGCTGCTTCCAGTATTGGCTGGGGTTGCCAAGAGCCTGGGGGTGGACAGAGAAGCCCTGGCCACGGGAAACTGAGTCTAAGATGAAAGAAATCTAAATCTATTTCTTTAGTACTTGCTGTCCACTCGTTCTCCACTCCTATCAAGTATTAAAATGTTAATGTTTTAATGGAGCAGAAATTAAGTAAAGGACTAATATTCTAAGCTTATTAGAAGGTAGTATACACTAGCTACCAAGAGCCAGGGCCCAGCACAACATTCTCAGAATAGAATTCAACTCACTGTACAATGTCACAACTCCAAAATAAATGAGATGTGGTCCCTACTCTCAAAGTGCCCAAGAGCTGTTACTGAGTGCCCAGAGTGTGCTGGGCATTCCTAAATGCTTGCCTGTTTTACTATGATGCTGGCAGTCGTGGCGTGAATAAAGTTGGTTTTTTTTTTTTCAAATGAGAAAACATGTATCACTCAGAGACTATGTAACTGAGACAATGTCACTCCTCTGCTTTAGAGTAGGTGCTCTTAACCAAGCAGCCCCTCTGGCTCTCCTCTCACTTTCTAAGCTGTCCTGACTTCATGTACCTCAGCTATGCCAGATAACTCACCCTAATCTTTGCTGGGGAAAACTCATCGGCAGGAGTGCACTAACCTGCACATTTGGTATACTATCCTCAATAAAGACTGCCACTAAATATATCCAACCATGTTTTAGAAGTAGTATACGAGCTTTACTTAAATGAAAATGATTTGTGGTCAGTAGTAAGATGGCTCAGTGAATAAAGGCATTTGCCATGCAAACTTGCAACCTGATTTTAATCTCTAGGACCCCTAAGAACATGGAGGGAATATAACTGGGGGCCATAGGGTTTTCTGACAGGTGAGTGGTTTTTTAAAAATTTTTATTTACATTAGTATTCTTCCTCAATGCAGTCTGTGAGGGTGTCAGATTCCCTGGAACTGGAATTACAGACAGCTGTGAACTGCCAAGTGGGTGTTGGGATTTGAAGCTTGGTGCTTTAGAAGAAAAACCAATGTTTTTAACTGCTGAGCCATCTCTCCAGCCCCAGGTGAATGCTTTTACACAGTTTACAGGAGATTCTCTCTACTAGGGAAAGAACCAACTCCATCAAGTTGTCCTCTGACCCCACCTCTCTAACTAAGCATGTACACACACACACACATATACACACACCCACTCATACACACACACACAGACACACACATATACACACACTCATACACACACATATACACACATACATATACACATATACACACACACTCATACACACACACACACATATACACACACATACTCATACACACACACATATACACATACACACACATATATACACACACACACATATACAGAGAGAGAGAGAGAGAGAGAAATAAACTTTCAGATTTTTAATTAAACAACTTGGCAGACCTGGGAGCCTTATATTACTACTAAGGAAACTGAAAGCTAGTCATTCCAGTAAAGAACTACTACTTGGTTTCTTCCTCATTCCTACTATAAAGGCAAGCTACTAATTGCTTTGAAAAAGTCACATTCAACTTTTATAGTTAGCACATAGTTAGAAAAACCAATACAAAATAACCACTTCACAAATGCTTCTACACACCGCCTCTGAGAGCATCAGCTGCAAATAACAAAAGAGCTGTTAAGCTTTCAGGAAACCTTCCCAAGGACTCTATTCGACCCTTCCTTCCCCTGCTACATAACACATGGTTTCACTTCAGATAAAGCTAAGTTTTCAATGTTTTCCCCATAATTTTTTCCCCATTAACATGCCTTACAATTGATGCTGTCAGTATTTCATAAACCTGGATTCATAGAACAGTAGCTAATTTGGCAAAAAGAAAAAAAAAATCCCCAACATTTTTGGAGCTGCCAACAGCTTTCTTAAGGGAAAAAGAACACTTCATTCAATCTCAGGCTAAAGACAGTGAGTGAATTGTGAAATCGAATGGTACTTCAGGTCTAGATCTGCATCAAGTCCATCATGAGAAGCACCCGGGAAAGTAAGAGCTCTCAAAGGAAAGTAAGCCACAGAAATCAGCTTAGCATGATGAAAAACAAGTACACACTCAAAACAGGCCTAAATATCACACTGCCTGAGAGGTTCGCTGACTGACATACCACAAGCAGAAGGTGATCTTGGCATCACAGAGACGTGTCCGCAGCAGAAGCAGCATGCCTGACAGAGGTCAATGGCCGTTGCCATCTTTCCATGTGCTTGTCAGCACAACTGAGGACAGACCTAGAAAAGCTTGCTGTGCCTCTGGATTTGTTTCCAAGATTGAAAACTGCCTGGTGCCATTGGATTACCAAGAGAAGCTAGGGAACATATTTTCCTAGAAGTCTTTAACAGTAAGATGATGTTCAGTGGCTATTAAGAGTGCTGTGACTAGTGTCCTGGCTTCCTGCTTTGGCCACTGGCATACACTGGTGACCTACTCTCGATGCCTGTCACCCATCTGACGGCTCCCTGCGCCACTGACCACACCCGCCATAAGCTTGCTTTTCCAGAGCTACTGATATAGGGAGGGAGGATTTCCAGTGACAGTCACAGATTTTCACACGAAAGCTTTCAAATATGTACAAACTTACAACCATACTTTTTTTTTAAAGCTTCCGAAAAATAGAGGAACTAAGAACTAAACTCCCTCTAGGGAGTGGTTTGCTCACTCTGAAATCCGAAACAGGCCTTGAGTACTAGGAGTCCGTGGTCTGTGAATTGTAAAGAACGTCAGACATTTGCCAGGTAAAAAATAAGCACTCTGAAAAGCCAAGACCTAAGGCCACACGGCCAAGTTAAAAGCTGAATGCAGAATTCCAGCACTCAGAAATTTGACACAATGTTGTCCCCCCACCCCCAAAAACTATCATTCTTTGTTAAAAAAAAATTCCTCCAGACAGAAGTAGAAATAGCAATTCATCAACAACTTATGCAAGTGTTTCTCTTTCTTTGTAAGCTGTATATGCATGTCTGCATGTGGGTATGTGCACATCAGCAAATGCCCACAGAGGCCAGAGGCACTGGAGCTCCCAGCACTGTGACCCTAGTGCCATGGATGTGGGTAACCCAAGTAAGGGCCTCCAAAAGGCAACAGGAAGCATTCTTAACCAATGCCATCTCTCCACCCCAATTCTTAGATACTTCACATATACACTGAATGGATGACCTACAACTGGCATAATTTTTTAAACTACCTTTTCAAGTATATAGCTACTAATTGATTGAAATATAAAGAAAGGTATCACTCTTTTTTTTTCTTCCCCGACAGAGCCTTACCACACAGCTTTGGCTGGCTTGGAACTCAATATATAGACCAGGCTGGCCTTGAATGAAGAGATCCACCTGCTTCTGTCTCCAGAAAGACTCCTCCGTTACAAATCCAATTATATGCTAAAAGTTACTGAAAGGTAACTGTTCATCAACGAGCATAATTTAGACAAATTGTTATGCTAACTACCAAAACCAAGCACTTAAATTTCTAGGCCAAATAGAAAACACAGTATTCTAGCATTAGATATAAACTTAAAATAATCATTTGTATATTATTTCCTAAATGGTTTTATGCCAGAGCTTGGGAAATCACTTCAATTTTCTCCTCAATACATTAATGACTCAGCAAGCAACACACTGTACTGAACACACTATGGAGAAGCACGGAGTCCAAAGGTCCTGTTGTCCATCCCCACAGACAGAGTCGCCTCACCGTGAGAGCATCAGGCACTGAGACCAGAGCTCTTGATTTTTAAGCCTTATTTATTTTTATTATTTTTAATTACATGTGAGTATGTGCACACAAGGGCTAATGCCCACAGAGGATCTGGCCTGAGCTGGAGTTACAGGGGTTGCTGGGAACTGACCTCTGGAAGAGAGTACAGGCTCCTAACTGCTGAGCCATCTCTGCAGCTCCTGCAATCAAAGCTCCTCACACTCAGCAGAAAGAGCTTGATTTGGACACCCTGACTTTGAGGGAAAGATGCCTTTGCTGTAAGCCACCTCTTCCATCACTAACTTTAAAACTCTTCATTACAGCACTCTAAGTTTCAGCTCCCTAAACTGAACAGGCACACAGAGGGACGAATACCTACAGGTTCCTTAACTAGGGTCCTTATTCAAGGTTGAACTTTGAGGTCCATTACAACGTATCTAACACGGAGCCATGAATGACAGCAATCCTAGTCTTCAGGGTGGACTCTCAGACTTCACTGTCACGCTGTCTTGTTTTTACCTGTTACGGGCAAATACCCCAGTTCCTCTTAACCATCACTCTTAACTTTTATTTCACAGATCCTCCCCACTACTTTCCATCTGCACGGTGGGGACATGCTTAGTGCCCACCTTCTGGGATTAGCCCTGAGATCAATTCTTCCTCTATTTCCTTTAATACTTAGAAATTACTCAGTAATGGTCCCTGAACTTCAAGGACTTGTAAGGAGATTTCAAAGTCTTTGAGACTTATTTTGCAAGTCTCTGTTAGTTCTAATTTGTTCCCTTTTTGTGAATATCAAATCTTACTTTGCTGAAGCTGAGAGACCTGTAAGCTTATCACTACATACACGCTACAGACGCATTAGTACATTGGCACTTGCTATCTAGGCACAGTGGGTTTCCATTCAGATTTACCAAAACCTCAGTCTACAAGTTGAATGGGGTGCTAAGGAAACAAAACCAAAGGCCACAACGGTTTGGGACTCTAGTCACATGTGCAGTGCCATCAGTTAGAAAAGTGGGAAACAGAACTGACTATACAGACACAGTCATTCTGATTAGAGAAGGCACCTTCTTCCCTAATGGAAATGAACTGTTTGGACTAAATCAGTGGAGAACTCTCCTGGATCTGAACTGAACTGACTCTCTACTGAGCAGTAACACCCCATTACATAGCTCAGGACTTCTGTCCAAACTAGTTCTGCCAGGAAGCACTGACAGGAGCAAGGTTTGAAACACATCAGATTTCAAGGCTATCTTTGCTGCCCTGAATTTTAAGGCTAGATCACTGAGTACTACAAAGAACATTTAACAGTCTTTCTGAGACAGAGGCTGACAAAGACTGAAGAGTTCAAGACTTCCCTTGAAACACAACATTTAGGGGGGAAGGAAGATCTGAATGAACCTGATGGAGATCCAGGTTTCCAGTCCAGTGGACCTAGTAATGGCCCATATGCTGCCAGTATGCATGTGTGTGCTTGGAATGGAGAGCCGCTTGGTCTAATTTATAACCTCTCAAACGTCTCTAAATGAAATCCATGTGAGCAGCAGCTTCAAGGATACATACTTTTAGTGAAAAAAAAGTTAAATGCATTTGACAGGAAGAAAAAGTTAATTGATACCTATGAATTATTACACATTATAAAGAAATATCACCAAAGTGCTGTTCACCCAGTTGCCTACAGTGTGCTACTGTTACTGGCTTTAGCATGACTGTGTATCTGACAGACCCAGTCCCCATCCTCCTGGAATTCACATCCTGGTGGAAGACACAGACAAACAGATGACAATGCAGTGAGGAAATTTGGTTACAGTGGGGGACAAGATGCCATGGGAACAGGAAGCAGGAACACCTAACCCAAACTGCACTTTTCAAAGGAGGCAGTGTGAAAGATGAGAGAAGTCAGCAACCCAGGGAAGCAAGACTGAGAGGACCAGTGTTGCAGGAAGTGCAAGAGGCATCTGCACAGGCAAGCAAGGAAAGGTCAGGGAGAACGGAGGACCAAGTCAAGTCAGACAGGTCCTTGAGAGACAGAGCTTCACAATCCCTTTAATCTCTTTCACCAACTTTAAAACAACAACAAACCCAGGTCTGGCTCCATGTCAGACAAAGTCCATCTAAATCTATCACAGTTTTAAAAATGTTCCTAGGACTGAGAAGTTCTGGTGAAGCTTTACGAGGCCAGGCAAGGTGGTGGATGCTGGTGACCCTAGGGACGTGAAGGCAAGAGTACCGCAGCTGCGGGCCAAAAACTGCACTGCAAGAGCCCGGCTCAGTAACAGCAGCACTAACCACACAATCCTCCCCCCAAAATAAGCCAAAACCAAGCAAACAAAATCCTGAAGTACACATAATTACACATGCAAAGCTGAAAAATAAAAGGTGATCTTAATTAAACCTCTTCGGACCCTGTTTCCCAGCTCTATTAACTGAGCAATGACCCCCAACAAGATTAAAGGTAGAAGGGAAAGTAGTCAGAAAATGCTGGTTTTGTCAATGAATCTCTCTTCCTACCTGTCTGGCCTCACATTAGAATATCACCTCCTAGGGAAACTGACATTGCTCTGTCTACATAGGACAGGTTAAAAAAAAAATAATTAAACCAGACTTTCTAAAAACCCTACTTGACTATACCTTACACAAAAAACTATGATATACTAAGATTTCAGAGGTTGGATAATTTTAAAGATCCTATGTATTTTTGTGGAGGGGAAATCTTTCATGGTGCTTCATAAACACTTCCTTTAAAGATTCCCCCACTCTGGAATTCGAGATACAGAACAGTAAAATAGAAAGAACTGATCCTTTTAATGCCACTCGAGCTACTAAAGAGATCAAATAGGATTAAGTTCGCTCTCTTCAAATAAACAGACCAACAGAGCAAAGGCTCCGTACCCGACTGCAACTGTTTAAACTCTCTATTCAGGAGAGGAAACTAAGACAGTGAGCTGTTTTTAAAAAGTTATCACCGCCTACTTTATATGAGTATTCTCTTTCTATATTTAGATGGTTTTTGAAGGGAGGAGTGATTGGGGATAGAGGACCTTATGATAGGAAGGAAGCACGGCCTCTAGGACCCGCAGGTGCTGTTACCAGTTTTCTACAAATGGAGCTCTCAAGGGAATACTCTCTCACAAACTCACTGCCCTACTGAGCTCCTTGTACTCAATGACATGTCTTTAATCTACACCCCACTTACTTGAAATTTTAAAAGCCTTAGATAAACTCAATGTTTTTGTATCTGTATATTCATCTACAATGTATTTTCATGTACGTATTTTGTATCTGTATCAATTCCTTCCACTTGAGCAGGCATGCTTTCGAGCATTATGCTCTGTCATCAATAAAACATGTTACCTTATTTCCCTTCTGATACTACTATTCTGATGGGTGCCATTTGTTTCAATCACTCGTTCTGTGATTTTTTTTTTAAAATGGGCAAGTACTATTTTGAAAAATGAACAACTTTTTTAAAAAAAAAAAAGATATGGATGATTACATATTCCCTATTGTCTCCCTTTTAAAAGCCCCACAACACGAGGTGGGGAAAAAAAAACCCGAAAGTCAACAAAACCCAAACCCAAAAAACAAAACCAAACATCAAACCAACTGTACCCTTTCAGATGATTTTTACTGAGGATACTGCAGAACAGTTAATCTGGTAATTAAAAAATTCCAGGACACGTGATGTTTATTTAGACCGTGATCTACGCTGTCAACCAGAACCCAACGCTTCAGTTTGAAACAAAAATACCTTACAACTTGAATTCACAAGGATGATGGTAAATTCTTGGACTGCAGTTGCAGCGGGAACCCACTAATCAAAACACCCTGTTTTGATTTGTCCAAATTAATTTTGCAACACAGTATCTCTTATTTTTATTACTTTTTTTTATTATTTTTTATTTTTTGGCCCAGGACTTTTCTTACAACGCATCATTAAACACACAGATTCGACATCACACGATGTCAACAAATACCAAGAGGCTAGCCTCCAATATGGTCCAAAGTGGTTCAAAAGTTGCAGTGGCACCGGCCAGACCTAAGCTACCTGGGCTCTACCCAAGCCGGTTTCCCCAGGGTCCCACGAGCCCACGCCCCGCGTGTGCACAAAGGCGCAGTAGAGGCACAAGCTTCGGGCTGCAGTCTACTCTGTTCCCCACAGACGCAGGCTGCACAAGCCCTCCGTTCGTCCTCCATCTACCCACGTAGAGCGGAGGCTGACACCGTCCGCGAGCGGCAGAAGAGGCCGCACGGTCCCTGAATCGCAGGGGAGGCACGGAGAAGACGCGCGCCCGCGAGCCGACACCCGACTCCGGGAAGGAAGGCCCGGCAGGAGTGAGGGCGGCGGGGCTAGTCGACACCCGACCCCGGGGAGTGTGGCCCTGCGTGCCCTTCCCGGCCTCCCCGCGACCGCGCGATGGAGGAGGACCGGGCGGAGGCCGGGTACGAGGAGAGGGGCCGGGAGCCCTCCCGCCCGGAGCCCGCCCTCCCCGCCATCTACTCACGCTCCGGCTTCTCTAGGCTGCGCGGCTCCCGCCGCATCGGGTCCCGGCCCCGCGGGCGGCGGCGGCGGCGGCGCCGAGGGAGAGGACAGCGGGCGGCGCGGCGCCCGCCTCCCGGGCCCTCTCCCCCGCCGCTGCGGAGCGGCCCGGCCGGGCCCGAGCGCTGCCTCGCCGGCCGCCCCAGCCCCAGCCTCGGCCGCCGCGGCACCGGAACTGCCGCTCGCTCGACTGCTCGCTCCGCTCGGCGCCGGACCCGCCGCACGCCCCCACCCCCGGCTCCGCTCGCCGGCGCCCGGGCTCTTTTTCCTTTTGTTTCCAGAATAAACTTTATTGGTCTCTCTTTCCGCTCACATCGTGTAAACAAACAACGAACTCTTCCCCACCCCCTCGGCTCCCCCCTCCCTGGGGCAGAGGAGGGTGAGAGTTGAGGAGGGGCCGAACTTGCAACGCCCCGGAAACAGATCTGTGAGGACCGGAAGTGAGGCGGAGAAGAGGCCGGGCAATGTGCAAGTTCGGTAACAGTGATTCACTGCGCCTGCGTCCTGCTCTTCCGCCCCAACTCAGCGCTGCAGTAGTTCTGTAAGCTGTGGTGTCATCCCGGGACGGCGGACGTGTCAAGCCTATTAGTTTCTTCCAGCGACAGTCTGTCTTGGGAGAAGCAGACAGGAAAGTTGGGAGCGAGAGAGGCCCAAAGAGAAAACGAAAGGAGGGCAAGATGAAGGGCGGCTATCCCAAGTTGGATGCCGATTTTAGAAGAAGTCTTTTGCAAACACTGGTTTAAATTGTAACCCTCTCCGATAGCCCTCTGCAGTCTTTAAGCTCACTTCGCAGAGACCTTTGGCTATGCCCAGTCTTTTTTCCTTGTATCCCAGCTATAGAAGCTGTGTTACTTTTTCATTTTTGAGGCTTCAAAATAGTTATGCTGGCTTTAAGTTCGAGTCAACGTGGTAATTTGGTACTGCGTAAGGTATTAATTTCTTTTGGTTGAGAGGAATGAGATATGTTGACTTTTAAACAATGTAATCCCAGTAATCCCAGCACTCAGAAGGCTGGCGGATCTCTGAATTTCTGAGTTCTAGGCCAGACTGGTCTAGAGGCGTGGGCGGGGGAGGGGCAGCAAACGAACGGACAGACAGTCGGTATTCTGCGTTTCTCTCCCCCTACAGGTTTTTTATCATATTGAAAAAGCCTAAGGTCCAGAATCTGCGTCAGAACCAAGTTCGGCAGCCCCCTGGAATTTTTAGAGAGTAGAGGACAGGAAATAACACACTCAAAACTGCCACGCGTCCTCAACCCTGTCTTAAGGATTCATTCCTCTGTGTTTCACTGGACTGTGTATTTCCCGTTTTCTTTCGTTTCCACCCTAAGACCGCGTTTTCATCTCACATTCCAGGGAATCTGAATTTTTAAGTATTTAACTAGTCGTGTCCCAGCAGTTTCAGAACACCCTTATCCCCGGTCAAGGAGTTAAATATAACCTTGAATTTCGTAGTCAATCTGAGGACTTAAAAGCATCGTTACTTAAACCGTGCTTTCTGTGCAATATTAATAGATAATACTTGGTGAAGAAATTTTATGCTGGGAAGCTTGCTTTCTAAAATTTATTTTTTAAATAAATTTTTAAATAATTAAATTTTTTAAATATGCTAATTCTATGACATTATATATGTCATAGAAAACTCTCCCTTGGGGTACTTAAGTGCATAATACTTTACCTTGAAGCAAATACTATTTTTTTATTTAATTCATAGTTGCTACTTTTGACCTTATCTGGTGACCACTGATGTTACATGACTTATCTTACTTTCAAAGATATTTCTAAGTTTTGTTTTTGTAAAACTAGGGGCCAAACTAGGGATTTGGTGTATGCTAGCAAAGTCCCCTACCACAGAATTACAGCCTCGGATTCTGTCTGTAGTGTAACTAAATGTTTAAAGTATATTACATATCTGTGGGATAAAGTCATCATTAAAACACTGAAAGAAAAATGCTTTAGAGGAAAAGAAAAGTTATTTATTATTATTAGACTGTGAAGCAAACAAAACCAAAATGCATCAGAATTAAATAATTTCACCATAATTCTTCTTTTATTAGAATTAACTTACTTGTTTATTTATGTATTGAGACAGGACCTCAATATGGACCCATGGGTTGGCCTCTGTCTCTGCACAGTCTTCCTGCTTCATCATTCCGAGTGCTGAGATTACAGGTGTGACACACCACATCTGGTTAATACCATCCTAAGCATTCTGAGGCTGAAATGTCAACAGTAAAGCTATTATGCCATGCCAAATCACTGAAATTATGATCATAGTTATTTGTTTCTGGAATTTTTTTTTGAGGCAATGTCTTAGTAGCTCCTGGTAGCCTTGAACATTCTGTACTTCTGTGGATGACTTTGAAATGATGGTCCTTTGGCCTCTGCCTTCCAAGTTTGGGGTTATAGACATGTACAATTATTCTCCTGCATTTGGATTCACTACCATTGCTGAGGTGATGATTCACATTGATTATGAATTTCACTGGATCAAGAAACACCTATGGAAACTACTGAGACTCACCTCTGGGTGTGTCTGGTGGCATTTCCCAAGACAAGTAGATCAGGAAGGCTTTGTACAAATCAATGGATTAATCCTTTGATAGATTCATCGTATAGTGGCAGTGTTGGGAGATGGTGATAGGGAAATGGTGGGGCTTGGGCTCAGTGGGAGAAAGTAGATCAGGGAGTTTAGGGGAAGGCTCTGTCTTGTCCTGGTCTCTTCCTACATTTTCCTCTCTCAGCTTTGTGATCTAAGAAGTGAGAAACAGTCCACTACACTCCGACTTCCATGATGTTCTGCCCAGGCTCGGGGAAAGCTACAATGAGCTGATTCCTATAAGTTAAAATTTGGTGCTATAGGGAGGTACTGGACCTACTAGGAGGTGAAACCTAGAAAAAGGAAGTTAAGTCACTGAGGGATGTTCTTGAAAATGATATTGTGCCATGCCTCCTGAAGCTGGATCCTGGAAACCTGACTGGGAGCAACAGGAGATGAAAGAAGACAGACAGGTGTAACATAAAGCGGGGATCACTGCATGTGTGCTTGCATAGGGACACACCAGTATCCCTCCGTGAGGTTATTAGGTACAACATAAATGAGGAGACAGATCTTTGTAGAGGAGCAGTCTCAGGGTATGTGATGGTGCCGTCCTAGGGATGAAGTGGCTGCAGTTGAGACTCTGTACTCTTTGTAAGTACTGTTTTTAGTTAAAGGTCAACCTTTGGTCAGCATGTGTACTCAGACCAGGGAAAGACCTTGCCATGCTCCTGAGCCTGACTAGAGGAAGGCTTTGCCATTCCCATGAGTCTCGGGCATTGGCATCCTTGGCATAGTCACGCTCATGTCATATGCTCATTCACACAGAGATACACTGGCTCCCCACAATACTAGGACTTTGGTTGCTTTCATCTCTGCTTCCTGGATGCTGTGAAATAAGCAGCCTCCTCTGCCATTGGCTTCTTACATAAGAAACTCTTTTGCCAGAGGCTCAAATTAACGTGACCAAACAGCCACAAACTGAAACTTCAGAACCCAGAAACCAAAGTAAACCTTTCAAGTCATTTATCTTGGTTTAAAATGTTTAACATCTATTTACTGATACAGAAGGAGGGTGTGCTTGTGCCATTGATGAGTGTGGAGGTCAGAGAACAACTTGGAGTGGAGTCTTTCCTTCTGACCTGTGATGCTCATGGTTAGAACCCTGTTGCATGGCCTGGGACTTTGTGCCTTTAGCTGCTGAGTCACCTTGCTGGACCCTGTTGTGTGACACTATTCCTGGCACAAATGTCTACTCATCTCAGATAGGGAACTGATGACACACCAAAACAGCTACCCCTAAGGCCCAACTTGCTGGATCTATGAGTTTTGTTGGAGTTACTTATGAGAATATGGGTGAGGTGTTACTTACAGGAGCAGAAATGACCAAAGATTGCTGTATCACCAAAGCCCACTCCAGCATGGATGATAGTTCACACAAACTGGGAACCTGGAGCTCACTGCACAGCTAACAGGCAGCTCAACAGCTTGGAGAATATTCCTGGTCTTTGTTCCTTCTAAGCAGGCAGGCTGGTCTCTGGGTATTCCAGGCAATGCCTCGAAGTCATCCTTGCAGGCTGGCTTCTCTGAGAATGATGCTTGTCAATCTTTACTGTTAATATACTCCTGTTAAAGGAGGAGCGTAGAGAATCTGGTCAGTTTCAGGGGCTTCCTGGGTATTTTTGTTCCAGTGTCAAATTATTTCATTCAAATCCTACTGAGTTGATTCTCGGGAATTCATAATAAAAACCAACCAACCCAGTTGTAAAATAATTTTCCAACTGAATGTTAATGGATCACTGTGTCGACATTTCCTATAGTCAGAACTTTTAAAACTATTTTGGTGTTGATTATTTGGAACCAAAGCATGTCCTGGGTAATTATCACAAAGTTGATGAGATCTAGAATAACTGTACAACGGAAAAGGTGTCTGAAGGTAAACCCAGCCTACGGAAGGCTCCATCTTGTGAGAGACAATACAGGTGCATTTAAAAGGAGAGAGCTTGGGTTGAGAAGGCTGGAGACAACTGCTGGTGCTCAACCCGCCTTATTCTCCCTTCTAGAAATCCTCTCTCTCTCTTTGTAGGTAGGAGCACATACTGCTCTTGCAGAAGACCCAAGTTCAATTCTCAGCACAAACACCAGGTGTTTCACGGTGTATAGAAATCTCCCCTCCACGGGGGTGGGGGTTATTTCTAGAAGGGAGAATAAGGCGGGTTGAGCACCAGCAGTCATCTCCTTTTGCTTTCTGACTATGAGAATAATGTGACCAGTCATCTTAGCCTTCTGCTGTCATTCATTCCTCATCGTGATACACTGTATCCCTTCTAACTATGAGTCAAGTTAAAACTTCCAGAAGTTGCTTTTGCCAGCAATTTTGTTACAACAGCAAGAAATCATCCTTTATATGTTGAGACTCATTAAGTGTACCACACCAGGAATAAATCCTAAACTAGGTGTTTTGTTTTGTTTTGTTTTCAGACAGGGTTTCTCTGTGTAACCCTAGCTGTTCTTGAACTTGCTTTGTAGACCAGACTAGCCTGGAACTAAGAAATCTGCTTGATTTTGCCAAGTGCTGGGATCAAAGGCATGTGCCACTATGGTTAACATTATTTTTGTTAATTTCTTTTTTGTTGTTTATTTTTGAGATTGTATTTTAGTTACAATATTTTTCTCTTCTCTTCCATCCATCCAAACCATCCCACTCACCTTCAAGTTCACAGATTCCCTATTCATCAACTGTTATTGTATGCATATATGTATTATATTTATGTTTTCACAAATATAACCTGTTGTGTGTATAGTGTCAAGGCTGACTGTTTGATACCAGACAACTAGTGTATGTTCTTGCCTGGGAAGGGCCATCTCTCCTGCTTCCAGCTTTACTCAGTTGCCTGTGGTTCTTTGTGTAGGGCATGTCCCTGTCTGGTTTGACCTGTTTGCTGCTGTCCTCCTTGTTCAGGTCATATTTGGGCAGTCATATTGGTGAGACTTTATGGGTGTAACTTCTGATGTTACCAGAAGAGACAGTCTCACAGCAAACTCCCTGATCCTCTGCCTCTTACAATCTCCCTCCCCGCTGTTCCCTGAACCTTAGGTGAGGGAGTGTTGGCTAGATGTATTCATTAGGACTGGGCTCCACAACTCTGTGTGTAGATTGGTGTGGGTTTCTGTTATGGTCTCTAATACATAGAGAAGTTTCCTTGATAAGGAGTGGAGACTACACTTATTGGTAGGTATAAGCACAAATGATTATAATTTGTTGTTAGGGATTGTACTGATTTGTAGAGTCTCCTCCAATAACCATGACTTCACTAGCACTGATTAGTTTGCTTGGTTTCCAGTATCCCTCTTGTTGAGTAGTAGGTCTTAAGTTCAATTAGAGAGACATTGGTGGGGCTGGAGAGATGGCTCAGTGGTTAAGAGCACTGACTGCTCTTCCAAAGGTCCTGAGTTCAAATCCCAACAACCACATGGTGGCTCACAACCATCTGTAATGGTATCTGCTGCCCTCTTCTGGTGTGTCTGAAGACAGCTACAGTATACTCATTTACATAAAATAAATAAATCATTAAAAAAAAAAAGAGAGACATTGGTTACTGCCAAGGTATGTGTGGCACTACTTACTGTACCTGTAGGGTATTGTGCCATACTGGTCATTTGATTTATAGGTGTCAAAGCAAGGTCGAACTGTTGGCTGCCTCTTTTTTTTTTTTTTTTTTGGAAGCTTTCAAGGTGTCTTCTGAGACCTATTTCTGAGGTACACGATGCCTTCAGCAATAGGAATTTACCTTTCCTTTCTGGCAGGTACCCAAGGGCAACAACAATAGGTTAAATGTTTCAGGAACTACTTCGCCCTTGCCAACAACTAAAAAGAGGGCTTCTCATTTATGGTACCAGGTTTGTTAAGTTGGCTTTGATTTTTGGATGAAATGGGAATGCTATCAGCCAAGATGACAAAAGTTCACACGTACATACAATATATGTATGTGTGTACATACATAATTATGTGCATTATAGGTTGGTTTGTTTGATTTTAAGTAACTAGTAGTATGATTCCTTGTGACTTTTTAGCCACCCACGTTGTTATTTTACCTCTGATGCTCCTCCTCTAATTTGTTTCCCTTTCTCAGCCTTCCCTAAGGAGTCTGCCCTTCCCCAGACCAGGTCAGTTCTAATCTATGATTCCCCTTTACCTTCCTCCTCCATTCTTCGGTATTAACTCTCTTCCCTTCCAAAGGGGCCCACGTTTCCAGTCTTCTTGATCATACTACTTGTACTCTGTTACTCCTCACTCTCCTGCTTCTCACCTCCCCTATCCTGGCAATGACCCTGTTTTATTTTCCTTGTTTCTGCAGTTACTACAGGCTATGTATTTACATCTGAAGATCTGGAGCTAAGAGCTGTTAGTAAGAGAGAACATGTGACATTTATCTTTCTGGGTCTGGGTTATTACCTGACTCAATACCATCTAGTTCTGTCCACTTACCTGCAACCTTCATGATTTTACTTTTCTTTACCACTGAATAGTATCCCATAGTGTCTGTGCATCCCCTTTTCATTATCTGTTTATCAGTTGTAGGACATTTAGGTGGTTTCCACTTTCTAGCTGTCTTCATTAAAGTTGCTATTGCATGATGAAACAATGACCAAAAAGCAAGTTGGGGAGGAAAGGGATTTTTTTTGGCTTACACTTCCACAGCACTGTTCATCTTGAAGGAGGTGAGGACAGGAACCACACGGGTCAGGAACCTGGAGGCAGGAGCTGATGCAAAGGCCATGGATGGACACTGCTGCCTGGCTTGCTCAGCCTGCTTTCTTAAAGAACCCAAGACCACCAGCCCAGGGATGGGACATACAATGGGCTGGGCCCCTCCCCATCAATCACTATTTAAGAAAACACACTTGCCATTCAAGTCAGAAAACCTGGGTTCAATCCCCAGAACCCATGTAGAAAGCTAGACACAGTGGTCTGAATATATAATCTTGATTCCCCCTAATGGATGGGACCCCTAAGTGGTTACTGAACATCAAGTAGCCACCCTTGTAATTATAGACATACGATTAACATTAAACAGTCATCATGTTGTATTTATACATATATGTGTTTATTTTAAATTTTAAATTAAAAATTTATTTTAATTTAAATTTTAAATTTATTTTAAATTTTTAGGTTTATTTAGATTTTATTTATGTGAATGAGTGTTTTTGCCTATCCACATGTATAGATACAAAATGTGAGCCTGGTGCTCAAAGAAGTAAGGAGAGGTATTAGATCTCTTGGACCTGAAGGTACAGATGTTTCTGCTCTGCCATATGGGAATCAAAGCCTATTTTGCAGTGGTCCACGTGGAGCTCTGGCTCTTAGCATCTTCCACCTCCTCTTCTGTGACGTTGACTGGGCCTTGGGAAGAGAGATGTAATATAGATTTTCCACTTAAGGGTGAGCAGTCCACAGTCACTTACTCTCTGCACTTGGGTCATTGGAGGTCCTCCGAATCAACCTTTGTCCACCTCAGAGAGGGGTTTCTCTGGTTGATGGGGAGTGAGGGCTGTACTAACCTTTGGGTATAAGTATAAGTAATGAAGTTGGAAAAGGAATGTGTGAGGAGGGAACCAGGAGGAGCCGAAGGGGGTGGGGTAGCATGGATTTGAGAAAACAGAATGAATTCATGTATGGAGGGAGAAAATAAAATTTTGAAACTTAGAATGCCATTGGATACTATGACAATTTAACAAAATGATAATAAGCTCTCTTCTAGGGCCTATGACCTCTCTAGCCACAAGTTCTTAGCCATGTAGCTGTGTTTATAGTGCTAGGCATGAGTTCTCTCCTGTTAAGTAGGTCTTAAATTCTATCAGGCAGCTATTGGTTGCCATACACACACACCCCCAGACATCCGTGCCATCATTATACCAGTGAGTATATCTTGCCAGGTGAGTCATTGTTATTTCCAGCACTGCAAGAGTGTTGGTACTTTTTTCTGTCCCGGTTAGATAAGCACTTACTGATTTTATGAAAGGTAGTCATCGTGGAGGAAGGTTCTGTTACAATACCAGTTTGATTTCTCTCAAGTTCTGTGACCCAAGTACTTGGTATCTTCAGCAATAGGGTACACACAGGTTCTGGTGGGCAATAGCACTAGCCTGCATTGTTTGGGGGATTAGGGGGGACTCTACTGTTGAAGAACTCAAAGGAAAGCATCCTATACCTGATGTTGGGCCTTTTAGTTGATAGATACGGTTTCTGGGAGGAACATTATTCCCCATGTGGAATAATTCTGATGAAACTAATTTTTAATAAAAGAGTAGATTTCTATGTGACTTTTCCCACACATCCTCAATGTATCCCTCCTTCTACCCCACCCCACAGTTCACTCTCTTATTCCCTTCCCAATTTAACTGCCTTACCCTGTTACTTCTCTTTCTCTCCTCACGCCACCTGTGTTCAACTGTTCACCTCCATTAAGCTCCCTCTGTGCCCAGCCCACCAATGGTCCCTTCTGCTTCCTTGGTTTCTGCAGAGGCTCCAAGTCACACACAGAGACCTAAGGGTTCAGAACGGTGCGTGTTGCTTGTTGCTGCTTTGGCCTTTGTGCGAGCTGTATCCTTAGTCCTTTGTGGACCAGTTATCATAGGGTCATTTATTTTCTTCCTATAGCCTCTTGGCTGTATTTATTCCTCTCTTCCATTCTGAGTACTGCTTCTAGTATTTCCTGTAGGGCTGAACTGGTGGATATGAAGTCCTTTAGCTGGTTCACAGCGTGGACATTTGTTTTTTTGTCTCTACAACTATAAAAGATAGTTTTGCTCCGTAAAGGAGTCTGGGTTAGCATCTGTGGTCTTTAGGCCTTGAAGTACATGCATCTAGGCTCTTCTGGATTTTAAGTTTCTACTGGGAAGGCAGCTCTGGTTCTAACTGGCTTACCTCTGTATGTGACTTGTGGCTTCTCTTGAACCCTGCAGTATGGTTTCTTTGTTCCGCATAGTCAGAGTTTCTCTATAATAATGCAGGAGTTCCTGTGTGGTCCTGTCCATTTGGTATTCTATGTGCCTCTTGTATCTGCATGAGCCTCAGCAACCTTAGATCTGAGACCATTTCTCCCATGAGTCTACTTTGAGTATCTCCAAGTTGAATCTCATTGAGAGACCAGTTGCTCTCTTGTCACCAATCCTGATATTCTGTCTTCTGTGTGATCCACACTGAGGTTTTTTTTTTTTAATTTTAAACTTTAATTTTTAATTTAATTTTAAAAACTAGGTTGTTTAGTTTTTCATTTCTGGGTTCATGTCAGCATGTGTTCTCTTCAGTATTCACATTTCTTTGTGGAATTCACTTTTCCTATCCCCAATTGTCTTCCTTGTTTTATATGTTTCCTTGAATGTAATCAGCTTTTTCCTGTCCTCTTTAGGTTCATTCAGGTGTTTGTTTCTTCTTTAAATTCCCTGAATTTATTGAACATGTTCATAAGAGTCTTGAGAGCCATCTGGGTTATCCCTATTGGTGAACATTGCTGGGGGGATGATGATATCTGCCTGGAGCATACAGTCTTGCTTTCATATTGATTGTAGGTTTTGTGTTGGGACCTGGCCACCTGGTGTTAGGCTGTTGGTTGTGTGTTTGTTATGAGTTTCTAGAGCACCTGTATCACACAGACAGTTTTGTTCTGTTTTCTTTCCCCCCCCTTAGATATATTCTTTATTTACATTTCAAATGATTTCCCCTTTCCTGGTTCCCCCCTCTCCGAAAGTTTCATAAGCCCTCTTCTCTCCCCCCTGTTCCCCAATCAACCCCCTCCTGTTTCCCTGTCCTGGTATTCCCCTACACTGCTGCATCGAGCCTTTCCAGGACCAGGGGACTCTCCTTCCTTCTTCTTGGGCATCATTTGATATGTGAATTGTGTCGTGGGTTGTTCTGTTTTCACTGTTATAGTGTCATGGCTGCTTTCAGATCAAGCGGGAAAGTATCTGAACTCAGTTGTTCAGGTCCTCAGTGTTGATTGGAGAGTGGGGCCAGGGTGATTCCATTTCATGGCTTCCAGGCACTGCTAGGGTTGAGGCAGCTTTGTGAGTGCTCAGATGAGGCCTTGAAACAAGCTGAAGGTCGGGGGCTGTCTAAACACTGAGAGCTTTGTGAGTAGTTGCTTGGGCAAAGTACTGGGACAGGTGGCATAGGGTAAAGGGGACTTACCACCAGGGCCAAGGGGACTTACCACCTGTGACTTTGGGTGCAGCTTGCTGCTAGAGCTGGATCCAGGGAAAACAGGGTTGGGGGTGGGGAATACACGGACTTACCAACAAAGCCCACAAGTGCAAATATTGGTCAAGCTGGAACTGGTTGGGCAGAGTCTATATTTTCTTTGTAGAATTAAGTGGTGTCTTGCTGCCACTGCCAAATGAAGTGAAATTGCTTCACCTCTAAAGCTAAGAGTCTTCTTCTCTCAATTTAGCCTAACAATTTGTTCATCGAATTTAATGTGGTATTTATGAGATAACAAACCTGATGCTTACAAGACACCCTAACAATCAGAAAGACTTCACTAAAGAAGTCCACCTTTCATAACAGCTGGAGATTCCAGCTCCGGCCTCCTGTGGGTCAGAACGTTCTTCCCTTACCGCATGTGTTGGGCATTTAATTGTGCACAGGTGCTTTCCTGTGCTTTCTGCCTTGTTATCTCACTTGAGCATATCTTTGCCCTGGGAAGATGAGTCACTGTGAACACAAGCCTCCTCTAATCCTAGTTATCGCAGCTCTTTGGGGATGATCATGGTTCTGAGCAGATGGACTTCTAAGAAGAATAGCCACAAGCTACCCTGATGAAATCTCGAGCCGCAGCGTTACTCTTCCTGCTGCCTCGAGGGTAGAAAAAGCTAAGAAAGAGGAAGCAATAGATTGGGGGCAGTTTATAATGGCTCAGTATGGGAAGTGCTTGCCAGTCAAGGGTGAGGGCCTAAAATCAAATCCAGAATCCATGTCAAAAACATACGGGTGTGGAAGATGGAGGCAGGCAGATTCCTCGGGCTCACTGGCCAGCCACTCCCAACCTAGTGTATTTGGTGAGCTCCGGACCTGTCTCAAAAACTCAAGTGCGGCATCTGAGGAGCACCACCTGAGGTTTTCCTGTAGCCTCCACATGTAGCCAGACATATGTGTACCATATACATATATGAACCCACTCACACATGAACACATGTGCGCACACGCGCGCACACACACACATACACACACACACACACACACACACAGCATACTGACAGGAGTGTGGCCAGTGCCTATAATTCCAGCACTTGGGAGCTAGAAGCAAAAGAAGCAAGATTTCAAGGATAGTCTTGACTACATAGCAACTTTGAGGCTAGCCTATACTACATGAAACCCTGTCAGGGGTGGGGAGGGAGCGCAGAAGAAATGAAGGGAGGGAGAAAAGAAGACATGAACGAAGGAAAGATGGAGCTCTTAGATGTAAAAGGGAAAGCAAGACCCAGCATACTTAAGCCCGACTCTGGAAACGTGGCATTTAGAGTAGCCTGTGTGTGTTTGCTTACAGTAGGTGTCCACATTGGAACCCAGGGCTCCCGCTGCTGCCTGTAGGGTTTCTGATATGGAAGATTTAGGGATTTTAAGGACACAAATGGTGGGAAATTGAGTGAAAAAAGAAAGAGAAAACAGACTTTTCCCGGGCTGACTTCACACAAAATAGTTTCACTATGCCCTTAAAAGTCTAGTAATGAGGGCTGGAGAGATGGCGCAGTGGTTAAGAGCCTACCAGCTCTTCCAGAGGACATGGGTTTAGTTCTAGCATCCTTGTGGGAGCTCACCACAGCTGACACTCCAGTTTGAAGCGATCCAATGCCCCCTTCTGGCCTCCAGAAACACTGCACTCAAGTGGTGTACAGGAACACTTGCTGGTAAAAGAACACTTGCTGGTAAAGGAACTTGTGGTATACACACACACACACACACACACACACACACACACACAATCTAGTGTTGATTTCAGAATTTCTCTCAAAAGCGTATGTAACTCCAGCTCCTCTTCTGGCCTCCTTAGACTCCAGGTACACCCATACACATAAAATTAAATTTAAAAAATAGTGTGAGTTGTTCTCTCAGTTCAGTGCAGATTTTATGTGGGTCTATCTAGCCCGATTCATGCATGGAGATGTCAGGGAGTACGTGACATTTGAAGACTTGCTTGCGCCTCTGCCACTGGTGTCTCTGTCAGCATCAGCCTCATTGTGGATGGGCGTGGCTGCAAACTGTGCTGAGATTTAAGGCTGCGAACATGGAGCCACTATACAGAATACCCTGACGCATGAGAAAAAGTCATCACAGATTTTCCAAGAAGAGGGAAAGGGGATGGGCTGAAAGGAAATGAGGGAGGAAAGGGGAAGGAAGGACGGAAGGAAGAAAAGAAGGGAGGGAGGGAGGGAGGAAGGAAAGAAGGAAGGAAGGAAGGAAGGAAGGAAGGAAAGATGTACACAGAAAACTAGATAAAAAAAAAACTAAAGCAACTTGTAAGATTAGTTTCATAGCCAAGCAGTGAACCTTTTTCAGTTATGATGCTGAAGAACCTTTTCACATACGAAAACACGCACTCAAATGTAAAGTCGAGGCTGTGATGGTGACACACACCTGTAACCAACCCCAGCATTTGGGAGGTAGAAGCAGGAGAATTAGAAGTTCAAGGCCAGCCTGGGCTATACAGGAAACTTGAGGATAGCCCCGATCAGATGAGATTCTGCGATTCTGCCTCCAAAAACAACCCCCCCACACACAGACATTATATCACCCATACATCTGTCAGTCTCTATATCTATATCTCCATCTACCTACTTATCTAAAATATGTTGAAGATAAATATTATTGATGTAGCTTTTCATGCTAAATACTTTTGATTGCAGGAATATTTGTGCAGTCATGTTTATTTTCAAGATATGTGAACTTGTAGTGAACAGAGTTGTAACTGAAAAAAACAAAACCCACGCAAATCCAGAGTGGGTAAAACTGTGTGTTGCTTATCTCCTGAGCTTATTATGTTTGACTGCATTATTTACTGAGAACCCTTTATTTAATTTCTTGTCATTTTGCTTAGTTTGTTTAACAGTTGCTCTTTAACTGAAAATATTCATATTACTTCAGTAAAAGATGGCATTGGAGGGTTGGGTGAAGAAAACTGATGCCAGCTTGGGGATGCAGCTCAGATGCTAGTTTGCCTGGCAAACAAGGGGCCCTGGGCTCCATCCCTAGTACTACATAAAGTGGGTGTGGTGAAACATTCCTGGAAAGTGCTTAATAGGTAGAGGCAGCAGGATCAGGGGTCCAAGGTCATCCTCTGCTACTCAAATGGTTCAAGGTTAGCCTGGGATATATAAGAGCCTATCTCAAACAAAATAAAACAAAACACATATTTAAAAAAAAATCCCGCCGGGCGGTGGTGGCGCACGCCTTTAATCCCAGCACTTGGGAGGCAAAGGCAGGTGGATTTCTGAGTTCGAGGCCAGCCTGGTCTACAGAGTGAGTTCCAGGACAGCCAAGGCTACACAGAGAAACCCTGTCTCGAAAAACAAAACAAAACAAAACAAAAAAAAAAGAATCCCAAGAATAATGGATGATTTTAGACTTTTCAACTTACATATGATTTTTTTTTTTTGTTTTTGTTTTTTTTTTTTTTTGGTTTTTTCGAGACAGTGTTTCTCTGTGTAGCCCTGGATGTCCTGGAACTCACTTTGTAGACCAGGCTGGCCTCGAACTCAGAAATCCTCCTGCCTCCGCCTCCCAAGTGCTGGGATTAAAGGCGTGTGCCACCACCGCCCAGCTCACATATGATTTTTAAAAAGGTAAAATAGCCGGGCGGTGGTGGCGCACGCCTTTAATCCCAGCACTTGGGAGGCAGAGGCAGGAGGATTTCTGAGTTCGAGGCCAGCCTGGTCTACAAAGTGAGTTCCAGGACAGCCAGGGCTACACAGAGAAACCCTGTCTCGAAAAAACCAAAAAAAAAAAAAAAAAAAGGTAAAATAGCACTCATTTTATTAAAAGATCTTGATAGTTAACCATTAGATTATAAAATATACTGATTTAGGCCTGGCAAGATAGTTCTGTGAGGGAAAAGTGAACTCAAGGGCTTGCCATATAAGCCTGATGACCATGGGCACCGTGGCACACCTGTGCTGTACACACACACTAATAATACCACATGAAATAAGATAATTAAAACTATACCTACTGATTTAGGGGGCCATCAGTCTCCTACATCTTGGTGACTTGATTTCATAGTATATAGTAGGTGTCTGAAATTTGTGTTTGCCATCTGTCTTAGCATTTTACTGCTGTGAACAGACACCATGACCAAGGCAACTCATATAAGGATGACTTTTAATTAGGGCTGGTTTACAGGCTCAGAGGTTCAGTCTATTATCATCAAGGCAGGAGCATGGCAGCTTCCAAGCAGACATGGTGCAGGAAGGAGGGGCTGAGAGTTCTACATCTTCATCTGAAGACTACTAGGAGAAGACTGGCTTCCAGGCAGCTAGGATGAGAGTCCTAAAGCCCACACCCACAGTGACACACCTACTCCAACAAGGTCACACCTCCAAATAGTGCCACTCCCTGGGCCAAGCATATTCAAACCACCATACCACCTTATCCTTGTAGCTTATCTATCTGAAGGCTCTCTCCTTGATGGTTTATCTCTATAACTTACAGTGTGTAGTAAAAAAAAGCCAACTAAGCACATTGCATACTTTTGTGTAACAGTGACACATACTTTAGTGTGCAAGAGTTGACTGAAGGGAGGAGAGATTTGTTTTGGAGTTCATCTTTAGTATTCAGTTACTTATGAGTCATGAAAACAAGGAGTTACAGTACTTGCTCCCTCTGTGGGCCAGACCATTCACATCACTGCAGACCAGGAAACAGCATCCAGAAGTTTGTGGAATGCAAAAGACATCATTGTAACCAAGGGATGAAACATTCAAAACATGAGCTTGGGAGACATTTCAGAGTCAATGTCCCCCCCCCCCATCAGCTTGATCTACATGTTTGGGGGAATCTGAGATTTCTGAAGGACTGTTAGTCAAAAAGAAAAAATCAATACAATTGAAACGGATTTGGGGCATAGCAATTTGTACTCTTTGCAAACTCTATACTTTGTTGCAATGGTACCCTGTTTATTTACCAGCAGACTCACCTTTTCCCTAGTGGTAAAGGATTTAAAACACTGTTTCCATGTTGGAGCCACCGTATATTTCTGTTCTGGAGCTCTCAGCGGGCATTGCTAGACTGTGGCGTTTCTCCTGTTATCTGGAGGCTTTTCTGTCCATGCCTGCTTAGTTCTTCATTTTCACACACAGATCCTTAGCAGCTATTGAAACCCTAAAGTCACCTTCAGTATCTGCTTACTGCAGGATCTGAAGCTAAAATATCAGTAAAGACTGAATGACAGGCTAGCAGGGTGGCTCAGCAGGTAAAGGCCCTTGCCACCAATCCTGACAACCCGAATTTGAGATTGATCCCCAAGACCTATATGCGAGAGGGAGAGACCCAGCTCCTAGAAAGTTTTCTCTGACCTCCACACATGAGTGCATGTATAAACACACACACACACACACACACACACACACACACACACACACACACACCATGTAATTTAAACAGAAAGTTTTCATGCTGTAACATGTGCAGGGCTGTGGGTTTGATCTCCAGCAATACACAAATGCAGAAAGACACACAGACAGACAGACAACCTCAGATGGCATGTGATATACAGAGAGTTTCTGAAACAAGTTGACAATCTAACTGCTGAAATTTATAACAGTAATGCAAGGATAAGTGTGTATTGTCAACTTGACAGAATCTAGAATTAGTGGGAGATGAACCTCTGGACTAACCTGTGGGTATTATCTAGATCGAACTAATTAAAATTGATATGGGAACATTCATCTTTTTGTTTTTAAAGGCAGGGTGTGGCGGTTTGAATAGTAGTATAGACTTGTGTGTTTGAAGACTTGGCCCATAGGGAGTGGAACTATTAACAGGCATGACCTTGTTGGAATAAGTGAGGCCTTGTTGGAGGAAATGTCATTGTGGGGGGTGGGCTTTAAGGTCATATATACTCAAGCTATGCCCATTGTGAAATGGTCTCCTTTTGCTGCCTGCAAAGCAAGATGTAGAACTCTCAGCTTCTTCTCCAGCGTGGTCTGCCTGCATGCCACCGTGTTTCCCACCATGATAATGGTAGTACTAAACCTTTGAAACTGTAAGCCAGCCCCAGTGAAATGTTTTATAAGTGTTGCTGTCATGGTCATGGTGTCTTTCCACAGCAATAAAACATAAAGTAAAGCTAAGGGTCTCACTATTTAGCCCCAGCTGACCTGGAACTTGTTGTGTTGATCAGGCTGGCTCCGAACTCATAGACATATATGCCTGTGGGCCTCCGTGCAGAGGCCACACTGAAAGCCGGTGTGAGGGTTCCGGTGGAGGGGGCTGCCCTCGCCCCCTGCCTCTCCGTTGTCGCCGGTGCTGTCGCTGGCTGTGGGCCTCCGTGCAGAGGCCCCGCTGAAAGCGGGTGCGGGGTTTGCCCATGCTGCTCCGTGCCCGATCCGATCTGAGGCTGGCGAAGGCCCCCTAGCCGGGAAAGGTTACGATGGAGCGGCCGACAGTGTTCCTGTTCCAGGAGAGAGAACCTCTTCCCGTGTGTTACAGCTCTTTGTGATAAAACCTCCCAGACGGCAGAGTAATCCTCAAACGCCCTTTTATTTTATAGGATCCAGGTTGGGATTTTATATATGATTTGGGGATGCTCCGGGGTTTGGCAGCAGGTACTTCTGATTGGCTTGGATTGAGAGTTTAGGAAACCTTATTTACATGTGGGAGGGGCTTGGGGCCGCAACTACGTGACTGGTAGCCACACATCTCTCCTGGGGGGGGGTTGCAACCGCGCCAGGAGCTAGGTTCCAGGGGGCGGTGACTGAACTCCTCCCGTCCCATGCAGGTGGAAGCTCCGCCCACAAGATCGTAGGTAGAAACCACCCCCTACCCGGTCCCGGGGTTCAAAGTCCTTGCTCTACCTGAGAACCAGGCTGCCTGTGCACAGACCACCTCCCGACATATGCCTGCCTCTGCCTTTCAACTGTCCAGCTTGAAAAGTATCCTAATTAGGGTTGCTTTTGCTGTGATAAAACACTATGGCCAAAAGCAAGTCGGGGAGAGAAGGGTTTATTTGGCTTCTACATCGTGGTCCATCATAGAAGGAAGTCAGGACTACAACACAATCAGGGCAGGAACCTGGAGGCAGGAGCTAATGCAGAGGCCATGGCGGAGTGCTGCTTACTGGCTTGCTCATCGTGGTTTGCTCTATCTGCTTTCTTATAGAACCCAGGACCACCAGCCCACGGGTGGCACCACCCACAGTGTGCCGAGCCCTCCTCTATTAATCACTAAATAAGAAAATGCTTTTCAGGCCTAACACTACCCGATCTTGTGGAGACATTTACTCAATAGAGGCTCCCTCCTCTCAGACGACTTTAGCTTGTATCAAATTGACATAAAAGCAGCAGTCAGCACAGCAAGGTGCATCTTAACTGCGAGTGGAATCATTCCTTGCCTCAAGTGGGGAGAGGACCTAAGCAGCAACAGGTATCCATTTGTGTCAGTCTCGTGATCGTGGAAATTATGTGACAAGCTTCTTCAGATTCTTACTGCCTTGACTTTGAGCCTCACAGACTCGAACTGTGAACCAAAGCACGCCATTTTCCTTTAAATGGCGGTTGTCACATCAACAGGAAAGGGGGGTGGGGAAGACAATGGTTATTTAGGAGAACACTCTGGTGGAGGAGAGCCTATGGATGGCACAATAACTCAGGCTTTGAAAAGTACCCATGTGGTAGCAGGAAGACAGTCCCCCCAGCCCCGCCTCCCGCATGTGACAATAACTTCAGTTGCTCAGTGCTCTGGTGTCCTACAGAAGGCTAACAGGTGAGCGCCGTGGGCTGATGTGTGAAGACCGACTGTTGTGTTCATAAGCTTTTTGGTAGTTACGAAAGCCTTCACTGCCACAGTGGGAGAACAGAAATAACTGAAAGTCACACTCAGAACTCAGCGTCATCAAATTAAGACTACTGTGAGACCCTGTCTCAAAACACAAACATCAACCAAAGCAACCACTTTGGAACTGTACGTGGCCCCGAGAGATCCCGTTTTACAAGCAGCTTTTGACTCTGTTTTCAGAGCAGGATGACTCTGCACCCCCTCATGCATATGAACACCACCGTCTGTTTGTCTGTCTGTCTGTCCGGAACCATCCACGAAGTGCGGACTAGATAGGTAACTTATGCCTAAAGGTAATAAGTGTGTTACCTTACAACCCCACCAGGCTTGAACAGGATCACACGTGCACGTGGGTATCGAAATCACACCAGGGAGCTCTGGCCTGATGACTCACAGGGCACACCAGATAGAGGACAGGGTGCAACTTCCTCAAGGAACCTAACTTCCGGCAGTAATGGAGTGGTGGGCGGGACTCCTGACGTACCAGGGGCTCTGCTTGGTTACCTCAGCTAACTCAGTTGTTACTCTACCTGTTTTATTGTGTGGACCTTGTTCATCCCACCCTCCATCACTACCGCCTCTGTGGCTCCAGGCCTCACTCCTGCAGCTCGACTGGCCAATGGAGCCTGACTCTATAGCAGAACACCAGAGATCAGTTCCACTCCATATCAGCCCTCTCTGCCCGTGGGTTAGGCCTCCTGAGACCTCTGATTCCCACCACAGCCTTTACCTTCACATCCATTCTGTAATGCACATACCTAAATATTTTCATATAGACCTATTTACTGTGTGACATGCAATAAATGGCCTGAGAGTTAATATTAGTAACTAAGATTGAAATTGCACCTGTGCAGGCCTCCTCGGCAATCCCTTCTGAAATTGTCTTTTTGTTTTTGAGACTCTCATGAAGTTCAGGCTGGCCTGCAACTCACTGTGTAGGTGAGGATGACCTGATCCTGATCCTCCTGCCTCAACCTGCAGGGGGTTTGGTTCATAAGCCATTTTAGTAAGGTGAGGCTTTAGGGTGAAGCTAAAGCATGAGGCTTTCAGGCTGTAGGCGTGTTTGGGAAGATTTATAGTTGGCAAGTTCTTTCCCACCTCTGTACATGTGTGTGTGTGTGTGTGTTATAAAAATAAAACCTGTGCTTTTTGACTATTAAACTTCTTTATATACTTTTGTGTTTTCTGCATTGAAACTAGACTGCTCTTAGACAACGGTGCCTTATTCTCTTGTCTGTTCCTAGAGCAGAGTAGCGGATGATTTCTAAAGAGAAGGAGTTTCTTTAACTCATGGTTCTAGGGGTTGGTCATCCAAGGTCGGGGGCTCTTTCTGAGAGCTGTGTGCCACATCACCATTTGGGGCAGAGAAAGGGAGTATGGACAAGACTGACAGAAAACACCTCAGGGTGGGGCTCGTTCGGTGACAACCTGCTCTGCAGGTAACCGACCCAGCCCTGTGAGAACTGCATGAACTAAGCTGTTTAGAGTCCTGCCTCCCAACACCGGCATAACAGCAACACAGTTTCAATGTCAGTTTGGGAGCTAAACTATGTTCTAGCGACATCGAACAAACACAGAAAAGAGGATAAAAATGATGGGTAGCTTAATGAAAACGAATGTAAGTCGGATTTCTTGATTACAACCTATGTCAGGAAGCAAAGCTCTGCTGGTGAGCCCGGAAGCCTCCCTTGTGTGTGCAAATAAACGTGGAGACCAGAAGTCAGTCCTGGTTGTTGTTCCTTGTGCTTTGAGACAGGGTCTCTCACTGGGACCTGGCCTTCACTGCCTCAGCTACACTGAATGGCTACCAAGCTCCAGGGATCTGCCCGTCTCTACCTCTCTAGAGCAGGGATAGCAAGCATGCTCTGTTGCACTAAATCTCCAACCCAAACAGGCCCGTGCAAAGAAAACACAACTCAATTAATGTGAAGACAAGCAGCACGCCTAGATTGGGCAGATCTACCACTACAGTACTATATTCCCAATCTACGAGACCCCTTATAACTTGCGGTTTCTCCACGCCATGTGTTTCTGCTCCATTCTCCTTCCACCTCCTCCCTTCTCTCCTCTCCTCCTTCTCCCTCAAACTTTTCAGCTCCACCTTCCCTTCCACTGCCCAATCACCAGCTCTAGCCTTTATTTTACAAGTTAAGGTGGGGAGAGGTTCCCAAGAAGTTGTCTGTGATTCACTCCTAGTCTGCAGTCCCTCCTGAGAAAGCAGAATTAGCATCAAAATACAAACAGCACCAGGACTATCCACAACAATGTTCCACTAGGCTTCATTTTTTTTCCATGTGGTAAGGTTTGAACTCACTACCCCATGTACAGTAGGCACTTTACTACCTGAGCCATCTCCCCAGCCCTGACTTCTAGACTTCTACATTTCTCTCTTTCTCTCTCTTCCCCTCCTCCTCTCTCTGCCTCTCTCTCTCCCTCCCCTCTCCCTGCCCCCTCTCTCCCTCCCCCTCTCACTGCCTCTCTCTCCCTGCCTCTCTTCCTCCCTCCCTCCCCCTCTCCCTGCCTTTCTCCCTCCCTCCCCCCCCCCCCCCCCGAGACAGGAGCTCTCTATATACCTCTGGGTGTTTTGGGACTCACAATGTTGACCAGGCCAACTAACAGAGATCCTCCTGCTTCTGCCTCCCAAGTTCTGGAACTGAAGGTGTACGCTGCCACGGCTGGCTCCATTTCTTGTACTCATGAGTTGAATCTTCAGGGTTGACACAACAGGTGGGTTGGTAAGAATCTCTTTGTTTTCCCCTCTTTAGTTCTTCTGTGGACTTCACTGTCAGAGGTCTCCTGGCTTCCCTTCTGCTCTGGATCCTCCTCCTCTATTATATATTTGGATTCCAGTGCCAGCATTTTCTCTCCAGATTGGAGAGCAAGTCTGGGCTTGTTAGTTTATGAACAGGGCATGCTCATCAACTTAGTGTGTCCCCCTTGTATAAATATGCTCTGTGAGTCCTGTCAGCCGCTGCCGTCTCGGCCTGACCATGGCACACAGGGCTTTAGCTATGGTTGGTTTGTTTCCATCCTCAATTATATTTTGAGCCTGGGAGGACATCTCAGTGTGGTAATTGGCTGCGGCCCGATCTTTGCTTCCTATACGATCCAGCTTTTAATTAGAGGAATGAAAAGCAGCTGAAATTGTATCTCTGCTGCTGACATCTTGCTACTGTCCCCCCTCCCCACACTTTTTTTTTTAAAATGTTCCAAAGACACTTGAGGAATTGTTTTGTTTGAACTAAGACTTTTGGTATATCGTGTTGTTATCATTGTAAAGGAAGAAGTGTGTCTAAAAGCAGCAAAAATAATTCTGAAGTCTTTCTCTGATGCTGTCATTGAAAAAGTAACACTGGAAGGCATTGTGCCCTGATCTTGAAAGGGAAGGTGCATAGCGTCTCAAATCTCCATGCAAATTTCCTCACAAGAGGGGAAATTGACCTGATATATGTACCAGCCTTTGGAGATCATGCATGTTTCTTTTCTTCTTATCATGTGTCCACATGAAGATTCCTGGCATAGATAACCACAATAGCTCAAGTCAATCGAAGCCACCCAAAGTATGTTACAATTATATTCTTGGTAAGCAAACCAACACAGTAGATTGCTGTTGTATATAATTCAATATAATGAAAATAATTCTCTCTGTGTTATATTTTGAGACAGAGTCTCATGTAGCCAAGGCTAGCTTTGAATTGGTCATGTAGATGATCGTGACCTTGATCGCCTATGTCACCTCACATGAGTGTGCTCGCTTTACCTGCACAAAAGTAGGTGCATCACATGCATGCTTGCTTCCTGGGGAGCCAGAATAGGGCGTTGGGTTCTCGAGAACTGGGATTACAGATGGCTGGGCACCAACACCTGGGACTGGGAAGTGGACCCTGGTCCTCTGCAAAAGCAGCAGATGCTCTTAACTGCTGAGCCTTCTCTTCAGATCCTTCAACTTTGTTTGAAGATTGGAGTTTTCTCCTGATAGATTCAGTATTTCCTATATAGTAGTTACATTAAGAGAGAACTTTTTGTCAAGTACAATTGTCAGACACTGTAATCCTATTAAAGAATAGAAGGACAGACATTCCTTGTTCATCCATGCATTTGTTGAATGATAGTCATTATTCAATTAACTGTGGCCATTACAAATATGCTGCTTGCACTGTATCAGCTAACAAATTCGAGGATTTGTGAAGTGATTTTTCCTCCTCTCCTCCTTCTCGTCCTCCTTCATAATTGAATTGGACATGGTGGTATATGTCTGTGATCTCGCCACTCAGAAGGCTCAGGCCAGCCTGGAATAGTACAACCATGGCTCAAAGACAAAAAAAAAAAAAAAGGAATGGGTCTTATGCTGAGGCAGAAGAAAACCTTACTGTAGCCACTCACCATGCGCTTCTCTTCCTCAAAAATCTCTTTTGTCCTCAAGAAAGCTGTGGTCAATAGAAATTCCTCCCAAAGATCTACTTCCTTTGCTCCCCTGAAGGCTTGGGAGTCATTTGAGAGGGGACAGGAGCAGGGTGGTAAATGGGCAGCAAGGAGGGGTATTTTAAGGGGTTCTTAGGTACAACCTTGCACCCCATTGACTCTGGTCCCAACAGTTGACTCCTACCCACTGCTTTGGGGTCGACAGTCGATCTGTAACCTTCAGCTTTGTCCTTTCCTCACTCTGAGCTGGAAGGTGATGCTATTACTGCGAGTGGGTTTTAAGGCTGCAGGTGCTAAAGAAATAAGTTTGCGGACATTCTTCTCGTTCTTCATGAGCAAACACTAAGCTTGAGCCGCAGCTGCTTCCTTTGTGGGCTTACCTCAGCTTCCTATCGCATCTCCTGTTGTGTAGGCTCAGGTGTCTGGGATGTAGATCCCAAGGTCTGTCCACAGTTCCTTCCCAGACAACTTCTTGTTTGGGAGAGGGGAGCAGACATGAGGTCTTTCTTGAGGTTTATAACAACACCTCCAAGAGACAAGATTGACTGCCCATATTTGTGTCAGGTTATACTCTTAAAAATTTGTTATGGTTACTATTCCTCCATGCAGGATGCAGGCCTGCTGTGGTCAGAGGACAGTTTTGGGGAGTCGCTTCTTACCTTCCACCCTGCAGCAGGGTATCCCTTGTTTCTACTACTGTGGTGCATACCCCAGTCCAGTTGGCCTGAGAACTTATGGGGGGTTCTCCTGTTTCTGCTCTGCATCTCACCACAGGGATGCTGGGATTACTGATGCAAGTCACTGCACCTGGCTTTTATTATGCAGGTACCATACAGCCATCTTGCTGGCCCCAGATTGTATTCTTATTTGGAATGTCTCCTCTCTGCTGCCGCCCATCACTGTGCCAGATACCTATGAAGGCAGAGATGACCGTGCAGGCTTAAGGTTTAGTGACAAAAGTGGCTTTGGCCATTGGAATCTGTGTGGATAGGCCATAACACATCAGTGTCACAATGTGACATTGGAGACATAGCTTTAAATGGCTCCACTAGTTTCCACTAGTGATTTTGATCCTTTCTTTTGCTTCAAGTCCCATAGAGGTGTGCCTTCCCTCAACTGACCATCAACACACAATCATACAAATAGGTTTCAGCCACAAGTCATTGAGATTTGTTTTTGTCCTATAGTAAAGGTGATAATTACGACCTGTTTCTTTTTCTTTCATTTACTTTATTTTTAAATATTATTTATTTATTTGGGGGTGCTGAATCTAACAAGACCCAGTGATTCACAACAAAAGCTCTAATTTGTGGGGCCATTTTCTCTGTCATGAGATTTACATTTCTATGAAACAAGTATCTTGGCATTACCTGCTTTTTTCCTGGGCCAGGGAAGGAAACACCTTATCTGTTTGAAGTAACTGTAGGGCCAGGGGGAGCAAATATGGATCACTGAGTGTATGTGTGTGTATGAGCTAGCAGGTGAGGTCCCTACTTTCAGCTTTTAAATTTCATTCTGACATGCCAATACACACAAAACCATTAAATATAAACTGAAGACTCCAAGACCTGTCTCTTTCTGCACTCAGGGAGTTTAAAGTAGATATTATATATAATAAAGTCAGATGTGAGGAATGGAGACTGTGTTATCATGCAGTGACCTGAGAGGCCATGGAAGTTCCTTATGGGAGAGGCTGCAGAGGACAAGGATAGAAAGGGAGAAAGGCATTTAACGCCAAGGACAGACTACGTAAGATCACAGAGGTAACGAGAGATTATGGGCCTGTGATGGATAGAACACAGTCTGTCAATAGGAGTGTTTCTGGATTAGAAACTGAAGAGGGAAGGCGAGCCCTGAATGTGGGTGGCATCCCGTGGATGGAAAGTAGGCGAGCAGCTCCTCCCGGCTTCCTGACTATGGGCATTTGTGACCAACTGCCCCACTTTTGCCCTCACGCACTCCCTGCTGTGATGGACTGTACCTTCAAACTGCGAGCCAAAATTAACTTCTTTTCTTCCGTTGCCTTTGCCAGCTATTTTATAAGATGGGACCTGAAAATGAGGATGAGGGCTGTCAGATGGGAAAGGTTAGCCAGGGCTCAGCATGATCCCAGCTAGCAAGCGTGAATGGCAAAGTTCTGAGACAGGCTAAAGCTTATAACAAAGGGCTGAGAAATGCGTTTCTACCCCGCTGTTTTAATTACAATGAAACCATTTGTTAGTTTCACACATAACGCCATGCACTGAACTCATCTGTAGGGTGGACACTTGTCCTGATGGCGGGTGCACACTGAACAGTTCTCGAATTTTCGAAGCCAGTACCGGGTTGTTGGCGCATGCTCCAGTCATAGCCTTACATTCCTGTGTAAGTTGTCTGGCTACTAGGCTGAGCTGTGGCTCAGCATATTTAGATTCTGGCATTTTAGTTTATGGTTTACACAATAACCACACACAACATGAAAGTACTTGATGCTGTGAAACCATACTCTGCCGAGAAAATGGAAAATTTGTGTCATGTTGTCCAAGGAAAAAAACCCCAGCCACTATACAAGTATTCACATGCAGAAGGTACAAGCAGGCAGAACCCTAGGGCTGCAATCCATCCCAGCGCCTCTCTTGAAGGTATCCCGGGGACTTCTGCGGTCCATCCGGTCCTGCGGGTGAGCGGGCTCTGCACCCTAGTGAGGCCTTGGCCGGCTGCTTCCCAAAGTCTCTGGGCGGAGGCACAGGGAATGCAGTTTCCAGGTCTCAGAGGAGAACCTCCGCCCTCCTACCAGGCGGTGCCAGGCTTCTGCCTTCATCGCTTTCAGGGTAGGCTGGGGCAGCTCCGAGGAGCCATCAGGGCCAGGTTAGTGAACCCTCTCGCGTCGCCGTCCGGCACCTGCCCTGCGCCCGGGGTCTGCTGGAGCAGCCGCTGTCCGTGCACATGCGCAGTAGCGCTGCCGGAGCCCTGCCTCCTCCTCCTCCTCCTCCTCCTCCTTCTCCTCCTCTGTCGCCGCCGCCGCCGCCGCCTCCCGGTTCCGCAGTCACTTCCTGCAGCTGTTTCCCTGTGGCTCCGCTCCGACCGACTTTTGACAATCTGCCTCCAGCAGCGGAGCGACCGGTCGGCGGCGGGCAGCGCAGAAAGTGGTCTTGGAGCGGGCGGCGGCGCGTGGGGTGGCGGGGCGACTGCGGCCTGCCGGTTCCGGTGAGTGCGGTCTTCGAGTCCGCGCGGCTGCGTTCGTGTTTGCGTGTCAGCCTCGCCCGCGGCGTCCAGCGGGCTACCGATCCCGATCCCGCAGCCATTCGCACAGCCGCTTCGGCGACTCGGTGCTCCACGCCGGCATCCGCGCGGGACCGGAGTGCGTGTGAGCGTGCCCAGCCCGGGAATGGCACACGCGGGGGCGATGGTGCAGGGGCGCAGCTTTGAGCCCTAGATGCTGAGTCTGGGTCGCCACGGCCTCCTCCCCTTCTCAGCTTCCTTCTGTGATGTAAAACAGCCTGCTAGGGCTGTTTTTCTGCCTGCCACGTTTTGGTGACCTCTAAGTAAGGTTTTCTCTTGTCTTCTCTTCTCCGGAATACCCAGGGGTAGCCTTCCCTACTTTACCCGGACGCCAGGAACCTGTTCCTGGATTCTCTTCTTTGCCCTGGGTCTGTTTCTGCTAAGGGGAGGCTGTTGTTTGCAGTACAGCCGGTGAGGAGTAGGCCCCAGCCCAGCCATGGAAACCTGTGCTGTGGTCATTCATTTCCCTCAGACCGGTACATGATGGAGCTGTGATTTTCTTTAGTGTCTCTGAGCTCCCTTCCAAATTAGGGCATCAAGCTTTGTGCAACCTTCGTGTGTGCCATCGCACACATCCAATCGGATGGATTTTAAGATCTGAGAAGTATTTTTATATCAGCTTCTAAATTAGTCTCTTAAATTAATGCAGCAGTTTGAACGGATCCGAGTATGTTTTTGAATCTCTGTATTGCAGTTTGTGTATTCACTGAAGCTTTGGTTTTATTTATTTTAGAGTTTTTTTTTCCCCAAATGTAATACCTGTTGTGATTGTCACCTATAGACTTTTTGGGAGGGGGTTAGCCTTATGTTGATTGTTAAATATAACAGTATTTTTGAGGTCTCTATTCTTTCTTTGAACATTATGAAAATAAAATGTAATAATAGGTAAACCTGCACTGTAAACACCCCCACCCCACCCTGGCCAGTGTTTTGCTCTGGGATAAGGCCTTTTTGTGCCTCTGCTGGGAGGAGGGCCTTACTGGACCGCTGCATGATACTGGGGGTAACGCATGCTGGGGTTTCATCATGTGGGAATAAGCATGTAAGAAACAAGCCCAGGCATGTCTTGGGAGCAGGCTGATTCTGTTCTCTATGTATATTGCTGATTTTCTATATCCGGATGTTTTGATATCCTTCTCTGTCCTTTCTCTGTGACCTAACAGAGAATCTGGAAGACAAGTTAGAGCCAGAATGACATGGTCCGTTATAACTAAGTAGTTAAACTATTTAAGAAGATGGTTTCATTACCCCGCCTCCAATAGCCATAATCATCTTGCTCTTTGAATGTCTTAGTTGGGAGAAATAATATTGTTTCAGAGAAATTTACTGTTTAAATGTATCAAATCTGTATCACTTTTCTTTGTGTTTCCAGAGATATACGTAGTTGATTATTATCCGTTTCTAGCTACTATGATTAATGAAAAGTATTGTTAAATATTACAACTAACCATGTTGCAGTAAACCTCCAACCCAAATTACCCAGTTAAAGAAATCACAACTCAATCAATATGAATACAAGCTGTATGCCTAGATTGGGCAGATCTACCACTACACTCCTATATTCCCATCTATGAGATCCCACATAACTTGCGGTTTCTCCAAGCCACGGGCTTCTCTCCATCCTCCTTCCACTTCCGTCGATCCTCTCTCCTCCCTCCCTCTCCTCTTCCCAAAAACCTTTCAGCTTTCCCTTCCCTCCTCCTGCCCAATCATTGGCTCTAGTCTTTATTTGAAAAGTTAAGGTGGGGAGAAGGTTCACAAGGCACCTGTATCTGTGATTAACTCCTTGTCTGCAACCCCTCCCAGGAGTGGAATTAGCATCAAAATACAAGACCAGGGCTATCCACAACACTCTTTGTGTTTCCAGAGATATGGGTAGTTGATTATTATCCTTTTCTAGCTATTATGATTAATGAAAAGTTAAATATTACTACTAACCACTCTTGACTGAATGACTTCCCAGTCAGTGGCTCCTCATCACTGAGTGTCTACCAAATGTACTAAATAGTCTTCTACTTTTTAAAGCTTGCTTGAGTCACTTTAGTGAGTCTGTTAGTGTCCTAGCCTACACATCTTCATCAGAGACAGGAAACCTCAGCAGCCGCAGACACTGCATTCTATTGTCCAAGAAAAGGAGTTTTAGCAATACTTCTAACAGGAGGGAAGTGTAGACTTTGCTGTTGGCTTTTCTTTTTTTTTCTTTGAGGCACACTTTCTTCTACATAGTCCTGGCTGTCCTAGAACTCACTGTGTAGACCAGGCTGACCTTGAACCCAGGAGCAGGAAGAATCAGGGATAAAGATATAAAGGGAGTAGAACATAGTGGGTCTATTCTGAGGAAAATGGAATAGAGAGTCTTGGTTTCTTTTTTGTTGGTATAATAAAATATCCTGGCAAAAGTAACTTAAGGGAGAAAGGGTTTGTCTTAGAGTTCAAGGTACCCCTATCATGGTGGGGCAGTCTAAAGCAACAGGAGCCTGAAGCAACTGGTCACATCAGGTCCACAATCAGAAGAGAGTAGTGCTGGTGTTCAATTCTGTCTCCTTTTGATGCAGTCCAGTACTCATACAGGGATGCTATCCACATTTAGGGTGGGTCTTCCCACCTCAACCTATTTAAGAAAATCCCTTATAGGCACACCAACACCCAACCTAACCTGAATCACTCCTTTAGACGCACCAGAAGAGGACACCAGACCCCATTACAGATGGTTGTGAGCCACCATGTGGTTGCTGGGAATTGAACTCAGGACCTCTGGAAGAGCAGTCAGTGCTCTTAACCGCTGAGCCATCTCTCCAGCCCACCTGCATCACTCCTCATTGAGACTCCTTTTTGTAGGTACTTCTAGATCCTGTCAAGTTGACAACTGAAATGATAACTACCGTAGGACTTAGGATAGTGTAGTCAATTACTTGGTTGGACATTTTTCAATCTGGCTGCTTTATTGAATAGGTAATTTACCTCCTAATAGAGAATACACTTTGATTTTGCAAGGGTTGTAGTCCAAGGCTGGATGGAGTAGAGTCATCACACCAAGTCAATGCCCTGAGTAGGGTTGAGGGGGCTGGGAGAAGGCTGGCCTGGGTGTAGAATATGGTGCTCTTGGCACCAAATAGCTGGTTGTGTGTGGCGGAGGAGGTGGGTGTAGTGTTGTCAGATTATCCTTTCATTACTAGATTCTGTGAAGCTTTTGATTTTTTTTTAAATATTGATAACTAACTCAACTTAAAAACAAAAACAAAACAATACTCTGTTTTCCTAACAGCACATCTGTGCTGTGTGAGGCCGGCAGGTCTTTGCTGTCCTCCCTGCCTTCCAGAATTGCTGGCTCAGTGACTTAGTTACTGTTGCTTGCTTAGAAGTATCGATTCATTTACATCTGTTACATTTTAATGCCCCTTTTCTAGATTTCACCCACCTTTCAAGTGGTAGAAATGCCTTAACTATCTGACTGGTGGCTGGGTGTGACTGTGAAGGACTATGATTGTAGTAGCTGGGAGGTTGAGGCAGGAAGATAAAGGGGTAAAGTTGGCAATTAATGTGTTGTCAAACATATTTTCCATAAGTCTCGCAAGCCCTGCTCTGTGTTACTTATTTAGCAATTTTACAGAATTTAAAGTATAAGAACGCAGTTTGTATTCTGAAACATTTCAAACAAAACAGAACAAAAGTTAAAGTCTTTCTCAGCAACACAGCAGATTTGAGGCCATCTATGTGAGACCCTGTCTTAAAAAAGCAGAGAGAAAAGGTGGCTGGTGGGTAGAATGCTGCTTTGCCTCTTAGGTACACACATGTGTTTTTAAGGTAGGAAGAGCTGTGCCATGCAAGTGTGCACATACACACACACACACACATGTGCAGATACACAAACACAGTAAAAACAAATAAAATACCTAAAGGGGAAAAAAATAAAGAAAAGAGGAAAGAAGATTCTGAGAGGTGATAATCTTCTACTCTTTGACATCCTTTGGGTGGAAGAGTTCTTACCTGGTGGCTTTTCTCTTGTTTGCTTGGGTTGTAAATATTACCATCAAGAGTGTTTCAGCACTCCAGAGGAATGGGGTCCGGATGACCTTAGATGTCGAATTCCAGCCATGTGACTTTTCAACTTAATTGCCCATGGATGCAGTGCTGCTAATTAATGTCCATGGCCGGAGGGATGAAGGTTGGTATTGAGCCAAGCAAAATAAAGGCAAATCTCCGAAGCCTTATGTTAGTGGGGATAGCCAGGCAGGGAACATCTGCTTGGCTAAGGTTAAGGAGAGATGCCCCCCCAAGGTGGGCTTGGAGAGAAAAGTGACTTTGGTGTCATTTCTCTGTCATGTTGCTGAGCTCTCATTTTAATTTTTTTCCCCGGGTTGCTTTAGGTTTGAAGACTCCACCCCTTGTCACCTACCGGATTATGCTCGTGGCTTTCCTGCCTGATGATTCTTTTGCAGCAGGTCTGGCTTCCTTTACCTAATCAGCCCTCAACCTCTCCTCCTATGTCAGTGGCTGCCAGGTCCACAAGGACCTTGCAGCTCCCGCCACAGAAGGCTTTTGGGCAGGAAGCATCCTTGCCTCTGGCAGGGGAAGAGGATTTAGCTAAGAGAGGGGAGCCAGACTCTGCCCTGGAGGAGCTGTGTAAGCCCCTCTTCTGCAAACTCTGCAATGTCACCTTGAACTCCGCTCAGCAAGCCCAGGCACACTATCAGGTAAGAGAGGGGAAGGACAGCAGGTGTCAGCGGGGTGAACATTTTGGGTGCTGGTTGGTTAGATGGTGTCAGTGGGGTGAACATTTTGGGTGTTGATTGGTTAGAAGATGTCAGTGGGGTGAACATTTTGGATGCCAGTTTAGTTAGATGGTTTCAGTGGGGTGAACATTTTGGATGCCAGTTTAGTTAGATGGTTTCAGTGGGGTGAACATTTTGGGTGCTGGTTGGTTAGATGGTGTCAGTGGGGTGAACATTTTGGGTGCTGGTTGGTTAGATGGTGTCAGTGGGGTGAACATTTTGGGTGCTGGTTGGTTAGATGGTGTCAGTGGGGTGAACATTTGGGTACCATCTGGCCACAAGTTGCCTCTCCATATATGGCCAGTTGTGGCTGGAAAACTCAGATGAGCTAGAGAATAGAGTACCATGTTTGACACAGTGGATTCTGCCTGTTGTTCTGTGGAGAATGTGAAATGTGCTACCTTAATTCAGTGTAAAATTGTTCTAAAGTTTGTACAGCTTGCATCAGATCAATGCTACCTACCACATGAGTCTTACGATTTCTTTTAGTTAAGACTTTATCTATGTGCCCTGTTATGGCTGAGGCAAATACAGGTGACTTTTTATAAAGAGAATAATATGGTATTGAATTACTGAGTCCTACCTTCATTATAAACATACCTTAGTTTCTTTTAGTATTCAGAGGGAACTGATACTGAATATTAAGATTTAAAGCATTTTATCTCTATGTAGAATAGATTGTGGAAAAGATCATTCAAAAGGATATTATTGCCTAAGAATAAATGGGGAACTAGGAGAGGGTATAGGGTCTGTTTTTAAGTTTTTATTTATGTGTTTTTGTGTGTGTGCATGTGTGTATGCACTTGTGCATTTCGGCATACACAGGAGCCAGAAGAGAATGCTGGATCTTGTCTTAGTTAGGGTTTCCATGGCTGTGAAGAGACACCATGACCGAGGCAACTCTTGTAAAGGACAACATTTAATTGGGGCTGGCTTACAGTTTCAGAGGTTTAGTTCATTATTGTAATTGTGGGAAGCACGGCAGCGTCCAGAAAAACATGGTACTGGAGAAGCTGAGAGTTCTACACCTTGATCCAGAAGCAGCCAGCCAGGAGGAGACTGGGTCACAGTGGCCAGACTTGAGCATATAGGAGACGTCAAAGCCCCGCCTCCACAGTGACACACTTCCTCTAACAAGGCCATACCTCCTAATAGTGCCACTTCCCATGGGCCAAGCATATTCAAACTATGTTGGAAGAGTGTGATCTGTTTTTTGATTTTAATTTTAAAAGGTATTACAATTAAGAAATTGCATGAATCTCAGAAGAGATTTGAACTTTGGACTTATGACATTGTTGAGACCGTTATAGACTCTGGGACTTTTGAAGTTGGACTAAGTGTATTTTGTATTACCAGGTATGGCCCCCATAGACTCATATGTTTGGACAAGCCCATGGGGGCCATCCAGGGAGGGGGATGTGGCAGTTTGAGTAAGCTGTTAGTTATAAAGCATTTCTTCTTGCCTGAAACTATACCTTTCTGTTACAATCTCTACTGCTTTCAGATTGACCTGACAGAGGTGACAGAAAAGGAAGAAAAGACAGACAGCATTTAGAAAACTGGGATCCGGTGGGCAGTGATCCCTGCTGGGAAGGCTTTAGAATGCAGTTAGGCTCCAGAGAGCCAAATAACCCTATTAAAAAATGGGGTACAGAGCTAAACAAAGAGTTTTCACCTGAAGAATATTGAAAGGCTGAGAAGCACCTAAAGAAATGTTCAACATCCTTAGTCATTAGGGAAATGCAAATCAAAACAACCCTGAGATTCCACCTCACACCAGTCAGAATGGCTAAGATCAAAAACACAGGAGACAGCAGTTGTTGGCGAGGATGTGGAGAAAGAGGAACACTCTTCCACTGCTGGTGGGATTGCAAGCTGGTACAACCACTCTGGAAAGCTGTCTGGCGGTTCCTCAGAAAACTGGGCATAACACTCCCGGAGGATCCGGCTATACCACTCCTGGGCATATACCCAGAGGCTTCCCCTGCATGCAATAAGGACACATGTTCCACTATGTTCATAGCAGCCTTATTTATAATAGCCAGAAGCTGGAAAGAACCCAGATGTCCCTCAACGGAGGAATGGATTCAGAAGATGTATATTTACCCAATGGAATACTACTCTGCAATTAAAAACAATGAATTCACAAAATTCTTAGGCAAATGGTCAGAACTGGAAAATATCATCCTTAGTGAGGTAACCCAATCACAAAAGAACACATATGGTATGCAGTCACTGATAAGGGGATATTAACCCAGAATCTCGGAATACCCAAGACACAATTCACATATCAATAGATTTCCAAGAAGATGGAAGGAGAGACCCCTGGTCCTGGAAAGACTGGATGTAGGGGAATACCAGGACAGAGAAACGAGAGGGAGTTGAATGGGGAACAGAGGCAGGGAAGGGGGCTTATGGGACTTTCGGGGAGGGAGGAAACGGGAAAGGAGAAATCATTTGAAATGTAAATAAAAAAATATAGAAAAAAAATGCAGTGGCCAGGGAACTCATCACTGGAAGAGGAGCAGGAGGAGGCAGGTTAGCTGCTGTTGGGAGGGAGACTCCATGGGGGAGCAGTCTTATGCTGCAGGCATCATTTCTTGGTTCTTTTTGTACACACTGTTAAGAGTAGTGTTCGAGTTCAGGGGAATAGGAAGGCCACACCATTCCCATGAGTCCCTGGGCTCTGGGTGCCTGACGTAGCTCATGTTAGAACTACACATTCACTCAGAAGTTTGTCAGCTCCTCACACTTTCTCCATTTTAAAGGTTTTGTTGGCCGGGCAGTGGGTGGCGCATGCCTTTAATCCCAGCACTTGGGAGGCAGAGGCAGGTGGATTTCTGAGTTGGAGGACAGCTTGGTCTACAGAGTGAGTTCCAGGACAGCCAGGGCTACACAGAGAAACCCTGTCTTGAAAAAACAAAAAACAACACAAGTTTTTCTTTACTTAATTTTGACTTTGATACTAAAGATGGATAATTGAGCAGTTTGTCCTGCATTAGAAATATTTCCTTGGGAAGAGGTCTGTGGCTCTGCCTTGTTCAGGTTTATTTGTACTCATCAGTAGAGTGGAATTCATTGTAGCAGATTGTTTCGTTGATGTTGTTGTTCTTCCTATGGTGTTGCAAACCCCTTCTGCTCCTTCATTCCTTTCTCTAACTCCTCCTTTGCGGACCTCATGCTGAGTCCAGTGGTTGGTTGCAAGCGTCCACCTCCGTATTTGTCAGGCTCTGGCAGAGCCCCTCAGGAGACAGCTATAGGGTCTTTTTCCATACTCAGAGCCTACTGGCTAGGATGGCAGGCCAGTGAGAGCTCCAGGGATCTGTCTGTCTCTGGCTCCTCAGTGCTAGACTGGTCTATACAGTGAGTTGTAGACCAGCAAGTGCTATTTCATGAGATCCCATCTCAAAAAACCAGGAGACAGAAACTGTGTATCCTAGGGCTCTGAACTCAGGTCCTCCTGCCCCTGCACCAGATGCTTTACGGACCAGCCATATCTTCAGTGTCTGAGATTTGGATCTCTATAAGAGAAGTCGTCAGCATGAGAATGTATGGAAGAATAATCAGCATGATCATGTGGAACCAAGAAGAACAGGTGGCCCATCATAGAAGGAAACTGTAGCAAGGTTAGCCCAGACCCCTGTGATTCTAGCACTTGGGAGGTGGATGCAGTAGGGGTAAAGGTTCAAGGCATTCTTGCTACATAGTATCTAGGAACTCCAGAATATGCTGGCGTATTTGAGACCCTGTTCACATCAATCAGAAAAATGTCAGAATGAAAGATGAGTGAGTAGGCCCAACTGAGCGCTAATAAAGAAAGCTATTACGGCAGTGGTAACACAGGGAGCTAGGACTCCCCAGCCCTAGCGGCAGGCGGAGGCAGTGAGTGCAGACTGGTAAAGCCAGTGGTTTGTGACGAAAGGAGGCACACACGTAAAGCTTGGTCGTAGGATGAAAAACCCCGCTTTTCAGTTGTTATTTCAGGGTGAGATCATGGACAAACATCTGTTATCGCAGTCACGTGCTTGTAAGTGGACAGGCCCTTTGTGGATGCACAGTTCACCCTCTGTATTACCTGACCCTCCTTCGTGAGCTGCTGTTGTGGATTTTGGAGTTTCGTATTGCTCAGTGTCGTAAGCGGCCATTGTTAACTGAAGTCCAACTGTATCACATTCCGGTACTCAGGCTACAGTAGAGTCTGGCCCTTAACCACTCCCCTCAGCCTCACTTCCATTTCTTCTGCCTTCTTTTTTGTTTGTTTGTTTTTTGAGACGTGGTTTCTCTGTGTAGCCCTGGCTGTCCTGGAACTCACTCTGTAGACCAGGCTTTCTTCTGACTTCTTGGTATTCCTCACTGGGGGCTGTCTTCCATGGGTAGCCATCACAGATGGTTTATGCCCCAGGCTTTCTAGCCCAGTCACTTAGATGGGAAGCAGCCTCAGCTGAGTTATTTAGTTTTTAATGAGTCTACCCAATTTTTCAGTTTTAAAACTATGGCTTTGGTTATAACTTAAAGTCAAAGTTTTGGACGAGAAATGAGTTTTCATTTTATTAAAATTTGTCTGCATGCTCAGATTATGTAGTGCGAGCCTGGCATGAAGAAATATAATAGGATCTTATCAGCATAAACAGCCAGAGGAAGAGCAGCTTTGAGAAGGAAAGTAACAGAAAATTTGTTTACATTTATATATGTGTGTATATGTGTGTATGGGGTCAAACCCAGGTTATCAGACTTGGTGCCAAGTGCCTTTATCTGCTGAGCCCTCTTGCAGGCTGCATTTTGATTTTCAAAGCAAATTACATGAATGAAGTTTACTAAGTGTCCTCCTTGAAAATTAGAAATGTATTTGCTAATTTGCATATTCATATGAAAAAGAACTAGTTACACAAAGCACTTTTCTAAAGTTCATCATAAACATAGATTGTGCTTGGTATCTAGATGTGTGTCACATTAGCCACGTTGATGAGAGATACTGAACTGTTTTAGACCTATGATGCTAAATGCAGTGGTCTCCAGTCATACTAAACATACTAAACAGTGTGTGGGCTAGGGAGATGGTACATCAGGTAAAGTGCTATGCGAGCTCAGAACTCCCATCCCAGGGAAAAGGTTGGGTGTCACTCTCAACTATAATCCCAGCCAGCCCTCGGGGGGTCAAAAGGGGGGATGGAGGATGCCAAGTCCTGCCAGCCTAGCCTTCCAGGTTCAGTAAGATGTAGATGTTTGGCCTGGTTCTTCCTCCCAGCCCCATGCTCTCAGAAATAAGACTCAGACTCAAAATATATTTACAAATACCTTGATTATATAGCTAGGCTCCTTGACTAGATCATAACTTAGATAACCTAATTATTTTAACCTACATTCTGCCATGTGACTGGTTTCCTGTGCTCAGCTACCAAGCATCTGTCTCCTCACATCTTCCCCCGAGGATCTTCCCGTGCCTGGCTCTATCCTAGAATCCTTTCTGCCTCCTGGATGTCCCTCCTTCCATTTCCTGCCAAAGCCATAGACCATAGGCTTTTTAATTGACAGGTGATGCATCCACACAATACACAAGATATTCTCTCTACAGCAAGAGACAGTATCTCAGAAGATAAGGTAGAGAACGGTAGAGGAAGACACTGTGTCAGCTGATTTCTGCACGCTCAGGAATGTACGCACACTATGTTTGCATCTTCCCATATAAATTAAAACAGCAGTCACGTTCCCTTTATGCTTAGTCCTACCTCTTAGCTTTTTCTCTGCCCTCTGCTTTTCAGAGTTTGGCCTGGAATAATTAGACCAAAAAAGGTCTTCCTTTCCCATTCTTTCTCAGCTGGCTGAACTTTGGTATCCATTACAGTGTTCCGCTGATTTAGACACAGTTTAATAGTCCTCAGCTAATTTTTACATACTTACATAAAATTTTGCATATTCGTGTTGCAAAGAGCTAGTTATACAAAACACTTTTCTAAAGTTCATCATAAACATAGATTGTGCTTGGTATCCAGATGTGTGTCACATTAGCCACATTGATGAGAGAAACTAAGCTGTTTTAGGTCTATGATGCTAAATGCAAAATTTTCTTACCCACATGAACTAGGAATGGTCAAAATACTCCTGAGGTTTGGGTGGGTTTTTGCATTTTCCTAAGTGGTCTAGGTACTTTGGAATCCTGACTCCGTTGCTTTAGATTAGAAAACCTTTTCCTACTCAGTATCTGTCTGTAAAGCACAGGTTATTATTTTCCCTTGCAGGATGGAGAGATTTGAATGTTTTATGTTAGTAAATACTGATTGGTTGAGAGGGGTTTCTGTTGTTTAGAGTGTTTGGGTTTGATGTTTCTATTTCTGTGATAAAATACCAGGACCCAAAGTAACTTGGGATGGGAGAAGGTTTATTTCAGCTTCCTACTCTCAGGTTACACTCCATCGCTGCCGACATCAGATAGGAGCTGAGTGAGACAGAGATCATGGAGGAATGCTGTTTATTAGCTTGGACCTTGTGGCTTGCTTGGTTTGCTTTCTTATACCTTACACACCTCAGGACCATCTGCCATTCGGTGGTATCACGCTCTGTGGGCTGGGCCCTTCTGTCAATCACTAATCCAGAAAATTCACTATAGACTTCTCTACAGGCTAATCTTATGAAGGCATTTCTCAATTAAGAGCCTGTCTTCCCAGATTGTCAAGGTAATGTCAACTTGGCAAAAAACAACCAGCACAATTGGCCACTTGTCAATTGGATGCATTTGTTACAAGTACATCACTTATTAAACCATAGCCTGTCCTTTCTTATTCATCCCAGTGATCACATATTAATTTCATAATATACAGGATAATGTCCTGCAGTCTCTAAAATTTTCAATATTTTAAAAGTCCAAGTTTTCTTTAAAATTCAACATTTCTTTAAAAGTTCATAGTCTTCTCTAAAATATCTAAATATTCTCTGAAATGTGTTTCATAGCTGTGGGTTTTACAAAATGGGGGAAAAAAGTTAAATACTTTCTTATTTCAAGAAGAAAGAACCAGGATACAGTTAACATTCAAGTCAGAGCAAAACCAAATCCCAGCAGTGTGAAGCTCAGTGTCCAGCATCTGGGACTCACGGTCTGGGTGCGAAGGCTCGAGCAGCTCCAGCTCCGTGGCTCTGCGATCCACAGACACATAGCTTGTCCTACAGCTTCAGGCAGGCTCTGCTCCACAGCTGCTGGTGTTGCTAGTGGTCATCCCACGACACTGGCGTCTCCACTGGAGATGGCCACACCTTCACCAAGAGCCTCTCCTGGCCTCTCACAACACTAAGCTTCAGCTGTTCCCCATGACCCCTTCATGCCTTCAAAACCAACACCACTTGAGAAAGTCTTGCACATTACCAAGTTAGGCTGCCAGTGCAAGGTACAGCCTTAACCCCCTCTAGACTGCAGCTGTGTGTGTCGACTCTGAGAAACACTCCCAGAAATACTTCTCATCTCAACAGTGCTGGTCTCTTCCTAATCACAGCAGATTTTTCAGCTCCAGCTGACCAGTATTGATTGTCTCAGCAAAGCAAAGGTTTTACTTTAGTAGTACTGGTCTCTTGGTCATCACAGCCAAATTCTTCAGCTTCAGCTGACTAGAACCAAAGATTCTTAAATGAAAATAATGAATATTCCCTTATAGAGACTGTAACTCTCCAACTTCCCTCTGAACTTCACAAGCCAGGCTTCTATCCTCGGCACCCATCCCAGTATATCTTCTAAGTTTCCAAGTCCTTCCACAACCCCCCACCCCCAACCTCCCAAACAGCATAGTCATGTCTGCCACAGCAAGACGCTACTCCTGATACCAGTTTGTGTCTTAGTTAGGTTTCTGTGGCTGTGATAAAACACCATGACCAAAACTTAAGTTGTAAGGTGGTATTTTGGCTTCCAACTCTCAGGTCACACTCTGTCACTGAGGGGAGTCAAGGCAGGAACTGATGCAGAGGCTGTGGAAGAATGTTCCTTATTGGCTTCTTCCTCATGTTTGCTTTCTTATTCACCCCAGGACCAACTGCCCTGTGTTGGCACCGCCCCCAATGGGCTGGACCCTTCTATATCTGTTGTTAATCAAGAAAATTCCCCCAAAGACTTGCCTAAAGGTTAAAAACATCTGGGGGGGGGGAAATACAGTGAACTTTATTGACGGTATTCAAGAGAGTAGGGCTCTCTAGACCCTTCCCATTATTGTGGGGACCTGGGGTGGGTACTCCTTCCCATTCTGTGCTGTCAAATCCCTTCTGTTCCCCTTTCCACCATGTTCTCTGGTCCTCTTGGGGTCACCAATGACCTGGTAGGCCAAATCTAGCTGTGTCTCTCTTGCTATCTCGGTGATATTTGATACTGGTGACGTTTTCTCTCTTAAACAATTTAAGAAAGTATTTTGTCACCCCAGGTAATGTCTGTGGAACAAAGAGCTCATGATGGTACAGTGGCCGCTTGCTGCCATTTCCCATGTACTGTGTGTCCTCCTCCCCAGTCTTCTTTCTAGCTCTCAGCATGGATGTGCTGTGGTTTTACAGTTCCACACTCTGTTGATTCCGATTGTTGAAGACTGACTTTAGGCCTTTGGGTCCTCGGGAGGAGAGAAACAGTGTCCAGCTCAGTTGTTTCCTTCCATTTACACTTGGGGTTGGGATCCCACGTACTCAGGTGTTCATGTGGGTAACATTGAAGTTTCTCAGAATCATGTCTTCTTTATGTTGATCCATACATGGATTACAAACTTGAAATTGTGTTGCTTTTCCTTAACGTCTTATTGGGTTTCTTGAGAACAGGAGGAAGACTCACATACCCTAAAGAAACCCATTACTGTCTTTCCGGCCCATATTACCTCTTGAGTCTGTTTCTTTGTTGTTCACAATCAGTTTCATTGCATGAAGCCCACTGATTCCCTCTTTAGATCTGTGTTAGTTGTTTTGCATCAGATCATGACTCCTTGTGTAGCCTTTCCTACTTCTGGAATTTTAGTTGCTTTTCTCTTCCTTCTTTCTCTTACGTCATGTTCATTATAGCACCACCCTTCCTCCACAGACTTCTACCCACATCATCGCACTGGATGCTCCTTTGTACCTTAGGTTTCTCGTTCTTACCCCATTTCCCCAAGCCCTCTGGCTTGTTTCACACCTTCAATTTTGTACCTCTGTTCACTATTCCTTAGGCGACTGTTTCCTAAACATTGTTATCTTCTTCCTTGTCCTCCCTCCCCACCCCCTTTTGTTTCCTCAGAGTGCAGTATGGTCGCAGAACCAAGGAAGAGAGAACAAATGTAATTGTGTATCCTAACTGCTGGTTACTTTATGCTGTCCCAACACAAGCTAGACTCATTTGGGAAAAGGGGCTCAATTGAGAAAATGCCTCTAAAATTGCCTGTGAGCAAGTCTGTGGGAGGGGGCCATTTTCTTGATTGATTGATTGATGTGCTTGGGTACAGTGCCTCGCCTGAGCAGCTGGTGTTGGATGGTCTGAGAAAGCAGACTGAGCAAGTCACAGGGAGCGAGTCAGCAGGCAGCATCCATTCCCTGCGGCTTGGCTTCACTTCTGCTGGCTTCTGTAGTCATGGACCGTAAGCCATGAGTTGAAGTAACTGCTTCCTTCTTTTAGTTGGTTTTGTTCTTGGTGTTTTTCACAGTAGTAGAAACCCTAACTAAGACACCAGCAAACCTCACTTTTAAATAATATGAAGAAGTAACAGGGAGTTAAACATTTCTCATCTCTTACATTTCAAAATGGTGTCTGCATTGTGCTGCACTAGAAGCATAGCTCTAGGTAGAGTAAATACTGTTCTCCATTGTTTAGACTCGCCTCATGTAGAAGGGAAACCTTCCTCTGGGTTTTATTTCTTTGTAGGTAGCCTGCTTTAATTGTCCCTTCCTCTATTTCCTTCCCTGTAAGGTTTTAGGCTCCTCTTTTATTCTTTGAGCCTGAAATTTCGTACTGATGGATGTGTCTGGGTCTGGGTCTTTAAAATTTGTTCTGGTCAGCACATAGTAGAAGACTTTCTGTCTGTTTTCATCCATTATCTAAGCTCTGGAGGCAGTTAAAAAATTAAAAAAATATCCTCTGTGACACCCCCCACCCCCATAATCTGGAAACCTTACAATCCCTATCCCTTGACTAATTTTCTTCTTGCTCCTGCCCAATTTATTGATATATAGCGATGTAATGATATACACGATTTTGGATTTTTGACTGATATTTTTATATAGTAATCTCTTCTCATCCCTGGGGCCGCCTGTCATTTTGTGACCTTCCTCCAGAAGTTGCTTGACACTCTGGATGGTACCATTCCTATAGGTGTCATGCTTTCCCACACATGCATTCACAAGTTCAACTGAGCACGTGTGCACATGGCTGTCACTTGTGTGGTCTGAGGGTGGTCATGGCCCAGCATGGACTTTCTATCCTTCATAATTCATAGATAAATCAGCCCTCAGTATGGACATGAGTCATTCAGCGTATTATTTTTCCCTTCCTTATTAAGTTGGGAACTTTTACCTTTTTACTGGCAAGGGAGTGCTCTCCAGTTTCTCTTTGTCATGTTCGAACACCAGCACTGTAGCGCTTACACCACGGCGCCATCTTCACAGAAAATGGTGATTCCTGACACACAGGTGTTGTGATACGACAGCATCCATCTCCTCGTTGGCGATTGAGGACTGAGGAGGTAGCAAGTTGAGCATAGGTATACCAGAAGAAAAGACAGGTCCTATCCAGGCAGGTGAATTATAAGCTTTTTTAAAATGTGTGAATCATTAAATTTTTTTTTTTCTTTTCTTTCCTTTTTTTTTTTGTTTTTTATTTTTAAGACAGAGTTTCTCTGTAACAACCCTAACTGTCCTGGAACTCGATTTTTAGATCTGGCTGGCTTTGAACTCTCAGAGATCCACCTGCTTCTGCCTCCTGAATGCCTGGATTAAAGGCGTGTACCATGCCTGGCCAAAATGTGTGAATCTTTATTTCTGGAGTTTTCTGTCTTATACAGTGTGACATCAGAAGTGAAACCTAGGGGTGACAGAGGGCTTCTGCACTGCCTGTCCCAAGGGGTGAGAGTGGGCTGGCTCCGAGTCGCCCATTCCGAGGGGCGAGGCACGGTGGGCTTCTGTCTCCTCCCTTCTAATTATTAGTTCATTTAGTTTTAATTTTAGAAGTAGCCTTGATTTGAAATACTATATTGCTTTCATTTATCTCTTTATTTGTTTTTGTTTTTTTGAGACAGAGTCTCACTCTTTATGTAGCCTTGGTTGTCCTAGAACTCAGTCTGTAGACCATGCTGGCCATGTATCACAGAGATCAGTCTGCCTCTGTCTTGTGAGTGCTGAGATTAAAAATGTGGGTCACCACACCGGGCTGCTGTTTTTTTTCTTTCTTTTTAAATTTGATAGCTGTTCTTTAAGCAGCAAGGTTCTTGATTTCTTACTCCTTTCAGAGCACCCTTTTAAAATAAGAAGTCAATTAAGAATATGATGTTGTGAACCTGAGTATTTATTTTGTAGTCTTATGCTTGCCTGATGTGCAGTGTTAGAAATACATCCTGTTTTGGCTTTTGAGAACAGTGATTTTTGACACAGCATCTTCGTATCAACGGGTATCAGGTAGTCCAAACAGTTCCTTGTGCCTGACTACTGAGAACGGTCCCTGGGTGCAGTGGGGCAAGGCATCATATATTCTGCAAGCAGATGATTGGTTCCTGTTATGGCACTTTCTTAAGGATTGGGAAAACTTGATTACTGCTTCTTGTTTGAATCATCTTACGGACTTGAGCTTCTTCCAGTTTCCCAAGTATGGACGGTCTACATAGAAGTATAGTTATCACCGCTCGGATGCATATCCTGAGGTCTGGGTGTTTGGCATGCAGACAGACCCTTGGGAGGTGGCGGGAGGATGGTGGGGTGGTCAGGTGTTTGGCTTGACTTCATAGTGAGTTCTAAGCCAGCCTGAGCTGCCTAGATGCTGTTTCAAAAGCAGAAGCAACAATAAACTCACCCCAAGCACACCGAAGTACCAACACAGATGGAAACTGTGCGCTCTCTGTGCTTTGCAAACTGTTGTCCTTTCACTACTGTCTTCCCCTTTTGCCTCTGGTGACTAGTCCAAAATTACAATTTACACTCAGATTTAATGTTTTCTTTAACTTAGAAAGGCAGTTCCTCCACCACCTCCTCTCCTTCACCTTTGTCTTCTTTAGTGATCTTACAGTTTTTGAAGAATGGTTTTGTCGAGTGTTACAGATTTTGCCTGGTTTAATTGAGTTTAGGCAAGAGTACTACAGACACGATGCTGTGTCCTTTCTGCTGCCTGAGTCGGGGTGCTTCCATGGTGCTAATTATCTCTCAATTAAGGTGGTGCCTACAAGGATCTCCTTGGAAAAGATAGCGCTTTCCTGTCAAGTAAGGATCATATGGACGGATATTTTGAGACTACATGTGTGTTTTTATTTCTCATCACACTTTTGCTTAGTTAGTGATGTTTCTCATCCGCAGTAACTATTAATTACAGCGGGGATTGCCAGAGAGCGTGGGAGGGGTGGTGCTGGGCATGGGACCAGGGCTTCGCTCATGTGAGGCATGTGTTCAGTCCCTGCTCTGTGCCCCTCACCCCTCCACAGTTCTTATTTGAGTTAGTCCTGTGTTTACCTCTCATGTTGGTGGCACAGACCTGGGACAGTGGGGCCTAAAGATGAGGTGGACTGCTGTCCCATGCAATAGCCGGCTTTATTCAGATCATCCAATAGTTTATGCTCTGAGGGTTAAGAGTCATCAGTGTAGAGTGTACAACCGCAAGGACAAGCCCAAAGTGGTAAAACATGTTTTTCCGTAGAGGCACATGAATAACAGCATCTGAAGTAAACCCACTCCTGGGAGGAGCATGAAAACACATTGTAAGAACAGTTGGGTGTTTTTTAAAGATATCGAGGTCACAAGACTGTGTCTGTTTGTTTGTTTTTGTTTTTTGTTTTTTGTTTTTTTTTGAGTTTTCTCACAAGCACTCAATTCTCACAGTACTCTGTTCTTGTACTGTCTTCTTGTACTATGTTCTGAGACTTTGTCACCCAGCCAGGCCTTGAACTTGTGTGATCTTCCTCAGCCTCCCAACTACTTGGAACTGCAGGTGTGTACTACCATGTCTTTGTTTGTTTATTTGGTAAAGATCCTCAAACCAGGGTAGAGGGTCTGGTTCAGTTCCCGGCACCCACGTTAGGCAGCTCATAGGCACCTGTCACTGCAGGTTAAGCATGTATATAAATATATATATTTATTTGTATGTATATATAGCCTTGGCTGGCTTGGAACTCAGTATGGAGACCAGGCTGACCTTGAACTCATAGAGATCCACCTGCCGCTCCCTCTTCAGTGCTGGTTGGGATAAAAGGTATATACAACCACAACCATCTGCCACACATTTATTCATTGTCTCTAAGAAGCCAGGTAAAGGGAACTAGAGTTGGAACACAGACAAGTTCAAGGGTGGGCCTTGGGCACTGTAGAGCTTCAGGTCTGACAGAGGAAGCGAGATGGGAAGAGGTAAGAGGGAGCCATGGAAGACAGAACATTCTGAGAAGGACTGAGGGAGGGTTAATGGTGTTGCATTGCTCAGAGTTCATGTAAGATAACAATCAGAGGGGACCGGAAGCTTGACTCTCTGGTAGTCCCATGGAAATGGTATGGCTGGAACACTGGGATGGCAGGGGATGGAATTTAGCTGTCTTTAGGCCATCTGCTGGCCCTTTGTTCATTCCTAGGAGTTACAGGTAGTAGGTGGTAAATGTTGGTATGAAGGCTTAACCTGCAGTGACAGGTGCCTATGAGCTGCCTAACGTGGGTGCCGGAAACTGAACCAGACCCTCTACCCTGGTGGGAAGCTCTTTTAATTTCTGGGTCATCTCTGCAGTCCCATCAGAGTGCTTCTGATTCTTCCAACCAGTTTGTATTTATTTATTAGCTTAAGGAATAGACTCCTGTGATTTACAACTTAAAACTTGGTGAGAAAGGCCACTCTGACTTGGGAGAAGTTCACAGGGTTGCCAGAAGCCACGGAGATGTGCGATAAGGGCCATGCTGGACAGGTTTAAAGTCATGGCTCTGCTGATGTTCCCTTCCGAAGGCGTGTGCCCACCCCCCCAGCAATCCCTCCACCGCGAGGCATGGTCGATATCAGCAGATTGTTACAGGATTTATGAGCAGTCAACCAACCGAGGCTCATGCACGTTGACCTCTGTATGAAGTGACCCTATATGTAAGGGCCGTTTTCCTAAAAGTGGTTGGATTAGCTGTCTCTTTACTTGATTCTGAAGCCAGTTAGATCAGAGCATCTCAAGATTCCTATTGAAGCAGCGGTGTGGATGGGGGTAAGCTTTAGGCAGCACAGCACTGGGGGGTGCAAGTCTTCTCTAGAGAGAAGCATTGGAGGAAATTAATTTCTTTGGACTGCATTGTTACCTTCTCCAGATAAATGCAATGGTTCTCTTAGAACCAAACGATAGACTCTGCCCTCAGTTAGTTATTACTGCTAATTTGACACAACCCCCTGGGAAGAGAGAGCCTCATTCGAATGATTGCTTCAATCGGGTTGGTCTTGGCTATGTGTGTGAGAGGTTGTCTTGATTGATCGTTGATGTCAGAGGGTCCAGACCACAGCTGGTGTCACCATCTTTACCTAGGGTGGGTCTGGGCTGTATATAGGGTGGGTCACCAGCTGGGCCAGTGAGTAAGCCGGAAGCAGTGCTCATCCCTGGTTTCTGCCCGAGCTCTGTCCGGCCAGGCTTAAGTTCGTGCTCTGACCTAGTGACCTGGAAGTGTAAGCTAAACTAAACCTGTCCCTCTGCCAAGTTGCTTTTGTCATGACGTTCACCACAGCAACAGAACTCAGAGCAGGCACAGACGCTTGTTCTTTAAGACCGAGCCACAACCGGCCAGTGGTCTGTTGTCCTGGGCGCTCATCAAAGCTAGTGTTGCCGGGTGGGGCGCGCCGATGACCGCCGCCTGACAAAGCGTGCTCTCTGATTGTCTGCTTTGTGTTTACCCCTAGGGTAAAAACCATGGCAAGAAACTCCGAAATTATTATGCGGCTAACAGCTGTCCTCCTCCAGCCAGGGTGAGCAGCGTGGCAGAGCCTATAGCCACACCCCTCGTTGCCGTCCCTCCACAGGTGAGGCAGTGCAGTACAAAGCGGTCATGAGTACAGTGGCCCGTGTCCGCGTCTGTCAGGGTCAGGCTGGGCAACACCCAGGAAGGTTCTTGGTATTCCTAACTCCTGTAGCTGTGTCTGCCAAAATCTTTGAGCCTTGGGATCTCTCACTGGACTTGGCAGTCATGCGTGGGATGATGGAACAGTTTTGTCCATTGCTCTGTGTCTGCAGATTCGGGTTAAATGACCCTGTGATGTCTACACTTTGCTCTGAAAAAAAAAATAACAACAACAAAAAATAAAAGCATGTAAGGACTGAAGAAATGGCTCAGTGGTTAAGAGCATTTCCTGCTCTTGTGAGACCTGGGTTTTGTTTCAAGCACCCACAAGGTGGCTCACAATCATCTGTAACTCCAGTTCCAGGGGAGGTTAGTTCTTCTGGTTTCTGAGGGCACCAGGCCTATATGTTGTGCATAACATACATGGAGACAAAAACCTCTCATGTATAAAGTAAAATAAATCTAAAACATTCCATTAAAATATTATTTATCTTGATTGCTTTGATGCTGTCTTAAATCTCACACACCACATAAGTTTATAATTGACTTCATTCTAGTCCTGGACCCTGGCCTCATTTAGTATCTGCTGTTACTTGGAAGTGTTGGCCTTATTATTCAAAGCTTGGTCCATGGACGGGCAGCATGAGCCTCGTGGGGGCTTTATTAGAGGCTGAGAAAGCTAAGTAGCTTTCCATGATGTTGCAAAGCAAACTTTTGTTCCATCCATGCCTGATGTTCCGGCCACCAAGGTATAATGTTGCTCTCTGGAGTGTTTTCCTCCGTCAAATAGGTTCCCCTGCTGAGCCTCCTCCTCAGATTTCTGGGAAAATGAGATAGATTAAAAGTGGCAGCAGAAGCCCTTCCAGCTGAATGGTTTTTACATTATGAGTTTCTTTGGGATGCTCTAGAGTCAGGTGGCTGTCCCTTTCCTCTTGGGAAAATAGCACAGGCTACTTTGTTTGTTTAGCACAAACTATGAAATATGAAGATGCCATGCTGTGTCTGGAGAATCTTCTAGGTCAGTCAATGCTAGTCCCCCCCCCCCCGCCAATTGTTCTAGATAAGGTATGGTCTCCACAATCTTAACCTCTCTTCTACCCGAAGTTTACTTTGTAGCTTGTGCTAGTCTAGTCCAGTGCGGTTTAGTATCTTGTGTTTGGTTTCCTGGCTTAGTGAGGTGTTGTCCCTAGATATATATGCACAGGTGGTTTGGAGAGATTGTAGGACTGGAACATTCAAAACTTTGTGGCTTTGAGTTTAGCACACAGTTGGTGCTCTAAGGTGAGTTACTCAGTACACAGTAGGTGCTCGTTGTTTATTGGTGGATTTTGAGTAGACTTCCCTGGCAAGAAGATTTTAGCCTTACTTATTTACTTGCCTCCTACCCTAAATGTCCACACTTTAAAACCATTTGTTTTTTGCAATGGATACTAGTTAGTGCTTTGGTTCACAGGTAATTGTAATCCAAAATGGAACAAAGGGTCTCCCAGTCTCTCTTTCCCTGGATTTATTTTCTTATAAAATTCAGTGTCTGCCGCCACGCCCTAGGCTATGGTTAGGTCTAAGGGCTCTGAAGGGTCTTGGAAGGTGTGTAACTGTTCTTCCGTGTCTTTGCTGGCAGGTGGGCTCCGGTAAGCCAGGTGGCAGGGTGATCCTAGCTACAGAGAATGACTACTGTAAGCTGTGCGACGCCTCCTTCAGCTCCCCTGCCGTGGCCCAGGCGCACTACCAGGGGAAGAACCATGCCAAGAGACTTCGTCTGGCTGAAGCTCAGAGTCACTCGTTCTCGTAGGTATTGCCATTGCCTCAGAGGACAGATTGTTGTGTGAGAGCGACTGTGGTAGAGGAAGAGCTGAAAGGGAGCCTTGTTCTGCTGGCTCACTCGTTTCAAATTCCTTTCACCAGGGACTCGGCAGAGGCAGGGCAACGGCGGCCTCGGAAAGAAGGGAGTGAATTTAAGATGGTGGCCACCAGGAGGAATATGTACTCAGTCCAGAGCAATGCAGGTAGCCTGTGTGTCCCCGGGGTACAAAGCATGCCCGTGTCTGCAGAAGATGGCGGCAGTAGGTGACCCCAAGGAATTAGGTAGTGGGTTTTCCTGAGCCGCTCTTATGACTGTTCAGGCTTCTCTTTATTTCTGCTAGTCTTTATTTCCTATTCAGTATACTATTTTGGCTTTAGTGTTTTAGAGTCTCTTCTAAGTCCCCCCCCCTTTTTTTTTAAAAAAAAAAAACCAGTTGTCAGATGAGATATGTAAAGCCCATTAGAAAATGGGCCTCTCGGGGGCTGGGAAGATGGTGCAGGCATGCAGGCATGAAGACCTGGGTTTGATTCCGATCTCATGGAGCCAGCCAGGCACAGCAACTGATAGCTCTCGTCTCAGGCGGAGATGGAAGGTTCCTGAGCTCACTGGTCTGACAGCCTCGCCGAATCAGCAAGCCCCAGGTTCAGACCCCGAGAACTCTGACTCTGGCTCAGAATATAAGGTAGAGAGCTACTAAGGAAGAAACTGGACACATGTGCAAGCACGCATGCACACTCACGCCTCCCGACTTTAAGTCACTCTGTGTTCAGTGTGGTCTTTATACAGGTAATGGATGAGAATTGCCTGGGAATCCTTGTGACGTGTGCATTCAGTGGAGAGCTGTGCGTTTATGGAAGTGTTCTCTGCTTATTCTAGTCCTGGCCACCACAGCCTCCGATGCTATGCATGCCAGCAGGGGCTGTTTGTACAAGCAAGAAAACAAAAACAGATTTCACTGAATAACAAGAGACAGCGAGATAACAAAAGCCAGAAAAACCTTTTGTCTGATAAATGTAATCTCAGTGTATTATTAGTTATGACCAAAGTCAACTAAAAGACAGAGATGGTCAGGCTGTATTTAAAAGGCTAGCTGAGATGAAGGAACATCCCCTAGCTGTGTTAATGTCAAGGAAAATATATTTTAGGATGGGGATGGCCCAGATTAGGTTCTTTGAGTAGAGTAAGCGAAATAAAGGGACTGGGCTGGAGCCATGGGGTTTACTGTACTTCTCACACTGGTTTCAAATTTGTCACAATCCTTTGCCTTAGGCTCCCAAGTGCTAAATTATAGGCACAAGCCACCATGCTTGGCTACAGTCTTTAAACATTTATTTCTAAGAGCCATGAGAACTTGACTGCAGGCTTGGCTCTGTAGTCAATGTCCTGGCACTAGTTGGAAAATCATTTTATGTTTGTAAGTTGACCTTCTATGTACATGTAATTAAAGAAAAAGAAAAACCCCATTCACCTCTCTTCATTTAAACTCTTCAGTTAAAAGTCTGATTTTGAATTTAGAATTATAGGTTACAATGGGGACTGGTGGTTTTTACTAAATGGACATGCTGAGGATCTGCACTTGTGTGTGTTGAGTGTGCAAAGGCTAGAGGTTTAATTTGGGGGTAACTTTCTCTATTGCTCTCCGCCTTACGTTTTAAGGCAGGTTCTCTCCTTGAACCTGCAGCTCACGGATTGGCTAGGCTAGCTGGCTAGCACATCCTCAGGACGCTCCTGTCTCTGCCTTCTGCACTGTGGTTACAAGCCCAGGCCACAACGCTTTTATGTGGGTGCTGGAGACCTGAGCTCAGGTCCTCGAGCCCCGCCTCCTCCCTTGACTACCTCACTTGTGTCTCTTGCATCAGCAGGCCCTTACTTCAACGCCCGCTCCCGGCAGAGGATCCCACGAGATCTCGCCATGTGCGTTACTCCAAGTGGCCAGTTTTACTGCTCGATGTGTAACGTTGGAGCTGGTGAGGAGGTGGAGTTCCGGCAGCATCTGGAGAGCAAGCAGCACAAAAGCAAGGTGTCCGAGCAGCGGTACCGGAGCGAGATGGAGAACCTGGGCTACGTTCAGTGATGGCCGCCCTCACGGAGAGGCCCGCCCTGCCTGTTTGCCTTCCGTCGACCCGCCTTGCTTCGTGGTCCTCCATGCGTACATTCCTCATTTCTCTGCATAGTGCGAGTAACCTGCAGTGGTGTCCGAGCCGTCAGGTCGGGGTGGGGGAGGGAGGCGGGCTTCTTAGGTCACGAGGATGCTCTTTTGGGACAACTGTGTAAACAACTCACAGTGGTGTGTGAGCTTCCTGCTCCATCAGGTGTGACTTCCTATCTTGGCCCAGTTCTGGTTAAGCAGCAGTAGCCTGACCATTTAGAGCTACGATTATTTAAAGATGGCATCTACTTTTGCGGTTTTAGGTTTAACCGCATTAGAGGAGTTGACTTGAGTTCTTACTTCCAATGACAGAGAAAAGAGGTAAACCGAGATTCCCGTTTCCTGATGCTCCTGGGAGCCATTACCACCACAGTGTGGTGTCAGTAAGATGCACTGTTAGGGTGTGTGCCTGGGTCTCCCAGCAGCACCTAGTTCCCTGCGGCATATCCCTCCCTCCATAATTGACACACAGGTTTCCTTGAATTCATATGCATCCAGAGTACTGTGTTCTTCTGAACACGTCACTTCATCTCCAGTTGTGACCCGCACAAGTAGTTCCTGTCTCCTTCCCTACTGGTCAGCTTCTCCACTCACCCTACTTCATGGCCTCTCTGTGAGGCAGTTTTGGAGACCCAGATTTGACTGTCTAATGACTTGAAGATGGATATTCTTTTAGAAAATATATTTTCAGATGATTCAAGGAAATGCAAGGATGTGTTTGAGGTTTCAATTTGGAATTCTGTTTTCACTGATGATTATGTGAACTCATGGGATAGTCATTTTGTGGCTTTTGATTGTATTCTGACACTGCCCTGACAGGTAATGGGCATGCCTGGAAAATACCCATCTGCTGGCCCTTCCTTCCTTCCTTCCTTCCTTTTTTTAAAAGCTGATCAAGTTTCAGTGTCATTTTTCCAATAGAAAAACATACAACCATTGCATTTTCTTCTTTGCCTCCTTGAAGAGACTGAAAACAGAGATGACTTTGGTGTCTAATGATTACAATGGGATTCTTATTTTTTAAATAAAAAGCCATAGTGTATGTCTAGACGGACTGATGGAGTGTTATGTGAACTCGTGTTCACTGCGTGTCCCTTGTCCTTTTTCCTTCACGTGGGTGAGGTCAGCATGCCTGTGCTTCTAAGGGGAGCAAGCGTGCTTCTGCAGAAGGCTTACGGCAAGCAGCATTTTGCACTACAACAAATACATATTTCCTGACTCAGTCACCTGAGAATTCTCGGGGCAGATGGAGAGGGAGGAGACTCTCGGCTGCCTCCTCTCCAGTCTCGCTTTAGAGTAGTTGAGACCCATAATTAAAGGTTGATTTTATGATTAGTTTCTGGAACCATACCTGGTTACTTTCTCCTGGTGAAATGCTGGTTTCTGGGAAAGTGGAGCTATTTGGTTAAGCATTTCCCCCCTAGAAACAGAAGAAAGAACAGTGATAGTTTAAGATTTGATCTCCGTTTGCAACTCCTCATACCAAGAACCCCTCCTTGTGGCCATTTACAGAGTTGGCCAGTTTAGGGCAATCTAGGGTGTATCTTGTTGGCCATTTGGTTGCTCATTTTGCTGCAAAATATAATTCCTCAGTAGACTTAAATATACTGCTGACCACTTGGTTCTGTGATTAACAGTTTCATCTGTTCTCTCTGCAGGGTGTGGGTCTGTGTGTCTCTCTGTTTGAGTCTGAAGTTATAGGCCCCCCCTCCCTCCAGTTTTACATGATATCCCAGAGAGAATTTCACCTCATCTTTATCTCAGATAATATTGAAAGATCCTGGGTATGGATTTACATTTTATAAAAGTGACATTTATCTGCTTTGGGTTTTTTTCCTCTGGGAATCAAGTCAAAGGATGTCCCCCAACCCCCTGTATATACAGAAAACAGTGGACTTAAAGGCTTGATGTGTTTTCAAGCCTCATGAATTCAGGTTTCTAGTTTCCCAGTGCCCTTAATGGATGTTAGGGACGCATAAGTGTGGTTTCTTTTAGGGTGAAATGTTAGAGTTATAGTGTTGTTTCTATATTCCTTTGCACTAGAGAGAGTGATGTGTTTGTTTTGTGACACTCCAGTGCCAGGTTCCCTATGATAACTCAGTTTGTTTCCGGACTCTGGAAGTTTTTAAGTAACTGCTACGGTCCTGGTTAGAGGTTCTGTGGATGTCTGAAACACTTCCAAGTCCCCTGGCTGAAGCTGTATTGTCCCTACTTGTATTCCGTGGGTAGGGCAGAGGCTATCAGAGCTGCATGGCGCCGTTTCTCACTAGTCGAATGCTGTATGGACAGTGTCCCTTCCTTGTCTGATCAAGCTATGGTGGCATCTGAGTTGGTGAGGTGAGCTCTCTGTTGGCTTCATTTTGCTGTGGGATTGGCCCCCTGTTCCCCAGGAAGCCAGTACAGTATGGTGTGTCACAGTCAGGGATGGACAGAAGTGTAAACAAACAGAGACCTTAGTCCAAAATTAAGTAGACTTCGGTTTCATCGATTATTTGTAGCAGTGAAGTCTGTCTTTGAGGCTCTGCTTCATGAGGCCAGTCAGGACACCCAGAGCCAAGGCTTCAGGAAGGGTCTGTTCAGTCAGACGGTCTGTATCCCCTCTGCCTTCAGACAGCATTAGCTTTGGAAGTTCAGCTATAGCCCTGTGTGCACTGACCTTTTAGACTTTACGTTGACCAGAGACTTTGCTGGTCTGGGTCGATCTGTGGCCTGCCGCTTGTAAATGCATGCCCATTGTTTTACGCCTGTCTGCTTGCCTCTTACAAACCGAATTCTGCATTTCCCACAATTTTTCCACACTGTTTGTCTTGATAAAAAAAAGCTCCTCTTCATCTTCTCTTTTAGTTTGCCCTAGGCTTAGAGACTTGGTGAGGCGGTTTGAAGCCTTGGGAATGGATGAGGGACTGTGGCTGAGAGCCTGTGACCTGCTGAGGTGTCTCTCCCACCGCACCCCACAGAGCTGCCCTATAAGCTTTGTGTAGCCCTCGGTCTACAACCCTGCAATCCCAATAAGGAGAAAAACGTTATACGTATACATGTATACCTGATTACGTATCCCTGTGTAGATAGGATCTAAGAGTTGGCAGTGGGACTTGGAACTACCCCAACCTGTGTTTCCAGGAGTCTGAGCAATGGTGGTCCAAGGGCAGACAGGTAACTTCCTCGTAGTGCTTTTTTTGCAGAGAGGCTCAAGAACAGCAGGTTTGGAATGTTCTGTAAATGGCAGAACTGGGGCTGGAAGTATTTACCAGAGAAACTGGTGGGCTGTGTACCCAAGCGGTGGAGTATCTTTAGAAATGGGGAAACATTTTGTTGGTGTATGCAGAAGTTTAATGTAGATATTTGAACAGGTGTTTGAAAGAATTCTACCTTGCTCCCCACCCTTAAATCTCTGTTAGGAGTTTTATATGTGATTTTAAAAAAAAATGCTTTGTTGCTTTTGTGTTCTGTCTGGGCGAGTCTCCTGTGCGCTGCAGTGTCAGCGTCGCTGAGTGGACACTAGCTATGTAAATAGCTTCTCAAGAGACATTTATATGGATAGCTGTGTGGCATTTCCTTTCATTATCAATAGGGACCCTTTGTGAACGCCATTTCTCTGTAGCTACCAAAAAAAAAAGTTCTGACTTATGGTCCCACGTGACCTTGTATCCGTTAAACCCAGAATATGAGTGCCTTTAGCAAGCGTTAGCATTTCACAGAGGGTAGAGATGACAGGATTTACTGCCATTAACCACTGTTCATAAAATAGCTTGAAATAGCAACGGTCCTTGTGAATTCTGTCCTGTGTCCCCCACCCCACCCCGTGTCTTAGTGCAATCTCAGTTTGCTTTGGTAAAGTGTGCATGCACTCTGGGCGGGAGCCTGGCAGCTGAGGTTGGCAGGAGTCATCCCCATGACTCTGTTTGACGCCACAGAGGACGCAGAGCTTGGGATGCTGATGTTGGAAAAAAATTCCCACACTGACCGCTCTGGCGTGGCTCGTCTGTAGAGTGGAGAGAATTACGGATCTACACACAATGTGGCTCCAGGCCATACTGCACTTCATCTCTGGTGGATAGAGGGACCTTTCCAAGCAAGTTTGAGGCCTTTGAAAAAACGACAATTTCCTTCCTTTGATTAACTGAAAACATTAAATTTCCTGAGGTCTTTACAATCTTCCAAACATATGATTAAACCAATAGTAACATTTCCCTCAGAATTTTATTATGAAGGATTTTGGACATTTGTCAAACGGAAAACATTTTGAAGCACGCCTAACTTTATCTCCTACTGTTGACCTTTCCCCACTGGGGTTTTCTCATGTCTCCCACGAGCCCACGGCCGTGTTCTTCTGTCTGCCCATCAGGACAGATGGCTCTATACATTTCAGACAGTGTCCATACCACGAGTGTCATACACTAGGACTTAATATTTAAATGTTAATGTCTTAGGAAGACCGCATGTATAGGTCACAACCTGAGCCAGTAAACAGTGTCTGTTCTCTCCTGTGGATATCAGTCTTCCTTGTTTCTGTTCTTGAGTTTCCAATAAGTCTGCACCAGGTTACGTGGCCCACAAACGTTACGTTCCCGACAGGACTTGCTGTGAAATCCCAGACTGTAACCACTCACCTCCTCTGCCTGTACATAGCAGGATTAAACTCTGAGACAACAGTACTGCCTACTGAGGGTGGGCAAGCCTTAGAGCAGTCTACAGCCTTCCTCCATCACATCGGGGAGAACTGCAGTCTGCCTCCATCCTCTGTCCACCTTCTGTGGCCAGCTTTGCAGAACTGAAGGGGTTTGCTCAGGTCGGATAGATTGGATGGGGAGAACCAAATCACAGACCAACCTGAGTGCTTTTAGTTGTAATCTTAGGCTTCCAGTGTAACTGAACACTTCCTTCGTGCCCTTAGAAAGACTGTATTTATTTTTTACCAACTAGAATTTTAGTTTTAGACATTTCACAGTGCTCTTTAACACAGAGATATTCCTGTGGTTATTTGTTGTTTCGTGATGTTCCATGTAGCTCAGGTGAGTCAATTCTACTATGTAGCCAAGGATGACCTTGAACTCCTCCGTCCCCCATCCTCTTGCCTCCACCTCCTGGTGCTGGGATTACAGGCATGAACCACCATGCCAGGCTATAAATTGTAGTTTTAATTGAGTCCAAAGCAATTGCTAAAATCTCACTGCACTGTTGAACACCAACTCATGCAGGGTCTGTCCGATTGTTTTTTTTTTACGACCACTCTGTCGACGTAAGTGCTCATGTGACCCCCTCACTCTTGAAAATGGTGTTCTCCATCACTGACCCCTTTCATGCACTTTCTACCTGATGTTTTTTTTGTTGGTTTTAAGAAATGACTCCATAAGTCAGGGTGAGTGATACTGTCTTAGGGCAAAGGTCTCTCGGGAGCAAACCCTCCTGGAAGTGGCCAGGCATTGCTCTGCCTTCTTTTGGTATCTGATCACCCACCAAAGGTTCTGTAAGCCAGTGTGTCATTGTGTAAGTCTCATGTTGACTCTGCTCACCTGTGGTCCCCCTCCCCCCTCCAGTCAACTGCAGTGACTTGGCACGGGTTTTGTGTGTTGTCTTCGAAATGCCTTATTGGGTGTGCCAGGCTCTGCTGTCAAGCGTCCCTGCTGTCTGCTGACACATACATGTCCTCTCTGGGGTATGTGCTCTTGATCCAGAAGCAAAGCTGATGTTGCTTTCACTATCAAGGGTGCACTGTAACACAGTTATTGTCTTAAGTTAGAAAGGAAGCAGGAAACCGAGAGAGTGTGGAACCTTTCGTGTGATCAGTGTGGAGAACCGTAAATGTGCTTTTCACTAGAAAGAACGCAGCTAAGAAAAGCCAGTCCAGACCGGAAAGTGGGGCTGTGTGTCCTATCACGCGCCATCGGGCAGTGGGCCAGTCTATGTTCTGGGGCTACAGAGCAGACTGACGTCACAGGATTCAAACCAATCAACTGTGAATTGTGAAATTGAAATTGCTCTTTGGGATTTTTATTTCCTTCAGCCTAATAAACAGAAGTCTGAATGTTATTTAAGCTTCTTATACCACTTATGTTGGCTCACATTGGCTGTGTATTCTCATGTATGTACTGATTTCTGATAAAGGCTTGATGACATTGTAACTGGCTTTTTGTGTTCAGTTCAATAAAACAGTTTATGAGTCTTGTCTCAAAAGTGTTTGGTTATGAGTTGGAGAGGAAGGTGCTCAGTGGTTAGCACACAGATGTTATCCCCATACTTGGGATGAGATGTGAGTTCCCCGTTCACAGTGGCATGTGGTCTACTACGTGCTTTCCGAGGCTTAGAACACTGAATTCTTCGAGGACTTGCTGTGGAGTTGGCCTAGCTATCCGTCCACCCCCACCCTCCTCCCCAGCTAAGCCTGGGACTGGTGTGGATTCTGTTTTGTGATACCTTCTGATATTTATGTTCCCTTCAAATTCTGAGAAAATGAACCCAGAAGAATGCTGACCCCGGCTTCTGGAAAGAAACACAGCAGAGAGCAGACACTGTCATCTCTTGGACGTTTCACCTGTAAAATGGGCTTATGAATAGGATCACTCTGGAATGCATGCCTCATAGAGTCTTTGGAGTGCTGTGGAGTGCACATGAGTGGGTCATGCTTTGAATTTTAATGTCTGCTTGAAAAGTAGATTGTAAGTTTTAAAATGGGATGAGGACGGGCATCAGAGGCACCTAAGTCACAGGAGCCTTTTGGTTTCCCTTGTGGCAGGCGTTCCGAGATGGGGACTTTGGCTCACGCTCCAGGATCATGTCCTGGTCCACCCTTCACAGCTGCTTGTAAGACAGCACCGGACATGCCCAGCTGCTGGTGACCTGAAAGGAGGGAACCTTGAAGACTTGTCTTTTGAGCTCAGTGCATGAAAATTTATTCCTATCTGTGGGATACTCAAACTATTGAGAACTTAGAAAGGAAGACGGTTTGCTACAGTGCAATGAGAGTATTAATAGGACTGAGAAAAATCTTTATACAAATGTGTCTAACACACATGTAACCCCCAACATACGTGAGGTGTGTACTTGCCCCTGAAAGGTTATTTAAGATGCAGTGCTCCTGATTCAGCAAGCGGAGGTAGACCTGCTTTGGAAGAGAGAGAAGCTGGTAAGTTAAGCTTGGCATTTGGGCTTTTAAGTATGTAATTAGAACTTCAAATGTATTTTGGATGGCAGCCTTCTCTCCAGACAAGAATAAGATGGTTTTCTAATCCTTGTAAGCCGGAGAGACTCCTTTGCTCTGATTTCCACCACAGTTCACTAGGTTACAGACTCGGCCCATAGGTGTGTAGCGCCACCTTGTGGATTCTTCAAGGCTTGCTGTTGTAATGACCTTAAAATCAGGATTTAGGTTAAAAACTTACAGAGGATATGAGTTTTACTGGTAACTGAAGCAAAACTTAGATTAATTCAAAAATAAATCAAATCCAGACATAGTGTCTTCAGTAATCATTGGTGACTGCTTCCCTTGATAAAGCTGTTAGAGTAATTATTGTGGGGAATGCCTGTTTTTTTTTTTAAACACAGTTCTTTCAGAATGCCTATTTTATTTAAAACTAAACCAGACAACCCCCTAGCTCCACGTTTTCCTGCATGTGGACAAGAAGCACAGACCTGAGAATGAAGTGATCATAATGAAAGTCTCTACATTGGGAGCAAAGAATTAGAGCCTCGAAAGAAGACCATGGGAAGTGAAAGAGAATGAAATAAAGGCAAAGTGTTACTGAATGAGCAGACATCACCGTGGCAGCATAAAAACCAAGGCTAAAACACTAAGCTTTTCCTGAATGTAATGTTTGTGGCAGGGGCAGAATAGTTTCTGCACAGTGAGCTGCAGCTGGGGAGACAGGATGTTTTAAAGTATCCTGGACATTCGGAAAAGGCTGACGCTGGTGCCCCATCCTTGCTCTGCCTCGAGGCCAGGTCTAGAGTCAGGTGTGGGGTGGTTTCAGGCATCCCTTCTCATTCCTTCCTTTGTACTGTACGTTGTTTAGAGGAGTATCTTCAAATGATTTTTTTTTTTGACAGGATAGATCACTTTAAATTCTCTTCCCCGTCCCTTGATCCGTCAGCGTCACTAGTTTCTTGAGTAGTTTCCTGGAGCTGGTCTGTGTAATGCTGACGCATCATCTCTCCTGTTTGCCTCTTTTTGGTGACACCAGTGTGTCTTGACAAACAACCCTCAGTGTGGCTTGACCTATTTTTTTTTTTTTTTGAGTGTGTAGTCTCTTACATGATAACCCAAATTTTTAGTTTGGGGAATTGTTCTGACTTTTAAAGTTAAGGACTTCTTAAATGAGTAACACATGCATAAAAGAATGGGTTGCTTTAATCATTTTTAGGGTGCAGTTGAGTGGCATCAAATCCGCTTACTTTGTTGTGTAGCTGTGACCACAATCCCACTCCTCAGCAGTTTTCTTCTTCCTGGTCTGACACTTCTCAAGCACAAACCAGGAACTATAGTTCAATCCTGAAGAAACTGCAAGGCTTGCCAACTGGCCTGAGGCGAGGCTGCTGCAAGCGGCAAGCTGCCACAGGGACCTCCCAAGCAGTTCTTGGGCGAGTTTCTCTCAATGGCAGTGTTACCACAAGGTGAGCTCAACAACACTATGCAAGGCGAACCAATACATGTGTGTTGTTAGTGAAGAATAGAGAGGTGGAGCAAACCAAACCAAGGCTCAGTGCTCATCTCTCAATGTCTGTGGGGTCATATTTATACTTCTTCATCACAGGTCCTTTCACGTGTTTGCTGTATCAAAACATCCATTTACCTTGTGACTGCTTCAGGAAAACATTCATGTGTCTGCTTCAGCAAAACATCCTTTCACCTGTGACTGCTTCAGAAATAATTCTTTCATGTGTCTGCTTTAGCAAGACATCCTTCCACCTGTGTGCCCCAGCAAAACATGAGTAGACATAACTAGCCTTCCAAACTAGAAGTTTCCATTTCAGAAGTGACTCACCCTTTCCCTCACAGTTAAACCTATATTCTTCAGGTTGGTGTTTTGGTGTTTCTTTCAGTATCTATAGACTAATGATACGTAGTCTGTTGAGTGTTGTTATTTGCCTTATTCCCATGTGATTTATTGAACACACTATAGTTTTTCCTCCACCAGCAGATACACAGGGGCCATTCAGTATTTCCTCATAGCAAATACTTCAACACATCTATGATAAATTCTTTTTCTCTTTTTAAATGTTCTCCTTTAAGACAGGAGGATCTCATGTAGCCCAGGCTGTCTTTAAGCTTCCTATCTAACAGTGGAAAACCCTGAACTCATGATCCTCCTTCACTTCCTGAGTGCTGGGATTACAGGGTGTGCTACCCTGCCTGGTGTTGGGGATCAGACTGAGGGCTCAGCATGTAAGGCAAGTCCTCCATCCACTGAGCCACAGATAGAATCTCCTTTATTCTTTCATTAAAGACCTGCTGCTGCTGCTGCTGCTGCTGCTGTGTGTGTGTGTGTGTGTGTGTGTGTGTGTGTGTGTGTGTGTGTGAGAGAGAGAGAGAGAGAGAGAGAGAGAGAGAGAGAGAGAGAGAGAGAGTGAGTCATGTTTGTGGGTACCCTTGGAGGCCAGAAGAGGGCATCAGCTTCCTTCCTTGTGTTGGAGTTTTCCATCTATTATCCTTTGATGGGCTGGATTTGTGGAAAGATATTGTGTAAATTTGGTTTTATCATGGAATATCTTGTTTTCTTCATCTATGGTGATTGAGAGTTTTGCTGGGTATAGTAGTCTGGACTGGCATTTGTGTTCTCTTAGGGTCTGTATGAGATCTGCCGAGGATCTTCTAGCTTTCATGGTCTCTGGTGAGAAGTCTGGTGTAATCCTGATAGATCTGCCTTTATAGGTTACTTGACCTTTTCCCCTTACTACTTTTAATATTCTTTCTTTGTTTTGTGCATTTGGTGTTTTGATTATTATGTGACACGAGGAATTTCTTGTCCAATATACTTGGAGTTCTGTAGGCCTCTTGTATGTTCATGGGCATCTCTTTCTTTAGGGAAGTTTTCTTCTATAATTTGGTTGAAGATATTTACTGGCCCTTTAAGTTGGGAATCTTTGCTCTCTTCTATATCTATAATCCTTAGATTTGTTTTTCTTATTGTGTCCTAGATTTCCTGGATATTTTGGGTTAGGAGCTTTTTGCATTTTGTATTTTCTTTGACTGTTGTGTCAATGTTTTCTATGGTATCTTCTGCACCTGAGATTCTCTCTTCTATCTCTTGTATTCTGTTGGTGATGCTTGCATCTATGACTCCTGATCTCTTTCCTATGTTTTCTATCTCCAGAGTTGTCTCCCTTTGTGATTTCTTTATTGTTTCTACTTCCATTTTTAGATCCTGGATGGTTTTGTTCAATTCCTTCACCTGTTCAGTTGTGTTTTCCTGTAATTCTTTAAGGGATTTATGTGTTTCCCTTTTAAGGACTTCTAACTGTTTACCTGTATTCTTCTTTATTTCTTTAAGGGAGTTATTTATGTCCTTCTTAATGTCCCCTATCATCATCATGAGATGTGACTTTAAATCGGAGTCTTAGTTTTCTTGTGTGTTGGGGTATCCAGGGCTCGTTGTAGTGGGAGAACTGGTTTCTGATGATGCCAAGTAGGCTAGGTTTCTGTTGCTTATGTTCTTGCCCTTGCCTCTTGCCATCTGGTTATCTCTGGTGTTAGCTTGTCTTGCTGTCTCTGACTATGACTTGTCCCTCCTGTGAGCCTGTGTGTCAGAACTCCTGGGAGAGCAGTTCTCTCTGGGAGGAATTTGGGTATGGAGAGCTGTGGCACAGGAACAGCTTTGGGCACAGACGGAAACTGGAAGTATAATGTTAAATCAGACCTTTCTTAATGCAAGGTCACAGACCAGATACCTAGGACTCAGTTAGGTTGCTGGATGTGTTTTATTAGGCCTTAAAGTGTTATAGTAAAACTATAATATCAAGGTCAAGGGATTTAACAAGAGAATGACAGTTTCTGTTCTAGGCTCACATCCTCAGGTAGGTCAGATGAGAGAGTTCATGGCATACACCTTGTTGGTGTTGCAGGCTCACTGCCATCTGTCAGCACCCCTCCCAGTTTTTAAAAACTGAGCTGGGGTTACCCTGTGGCAAAATTTTTGTTTTCAGCTTTGCGCAAGTAGGGCTGTGGGTGGGGCCTCCACTTGTAGGTTTCAGAAGGTCTGCAGTTCTACAGAAACCACACCCACATGCTTCCTTGTGCTGGCCAGCTCATCTGCATTGACACTCATCTTTGCAAACTCCTCCTAAAATAAGCCACCGGCATCTCATCCCTGCCTCAGGCTCTGTTTTTGGTGGCAATCACCTATTTTCGTGTGTGTGTGTGTGTGTGTTTGTGTATCTACACAGCATCCCTTGTGTATTGAAGGTCCTTAGCTAGTCTGCATTTCTGCCTGTCTTTTTTTTTTAAAGATTTATTTATTTTATGTATGTGAATACACTGTCACTGTATTCAGACACACCAGAAGAGGGCATCAGATCCTATTACAGATGGTTGTAAGCCACCATGTGGTTGCTGGGAATTGAATTCAGGACCATTGGAAGAGCAGATGGTGTTCTTAAATACTGAGCCATCTCTCCAGCCCCTCTGCCTGTCTTTATGTGTATTTGTATGCCTGATTTGCTTGTACTCTTGGGAGCTTATATTTTTACTTAGCAGGAGGAATAGGACAGCATCCATCCCCACCTTTGCTGAAAGCAGGCACCCCCCCCCACCCAACGCAAATTTTTCAACTACATACAGCACTAAGGAAACACGAACTCCAAGCTACAGTCATATTTTATTGTGAAGTTTTACTTCACACGATCAATTCCCCTCTTGTTTGTTTGAGATCATCTCTTGTACTGTACCCAGGCTGGCCACAGACTCATGTGTTTGGATGCTTGGTCACTAAGGAGTGGTACTACTAGGAGGTGTGGCCCTGTTGGAGGAAGCGTCACTGTGGGTGGGCTTTGAGGTTTCAGGAGCTTAAGTCAGGCCTAGTGTCTCATTGTCTTGTCCTGCTGCCTGTGGATCCAGATGTAAAACTCCCAGCTACCTCTCCATCATTACATCTGCCTGCACACTGCCATGCTTCCCGCTGTGATGATAATGAACTAAACCTCAAACTGTAAGCCAGCCCGTAAAATGTTGTCCTTTATAAGACTTGTCGTGGTCATGGTATCTCTTCACAGCAATAGAAACCCTAACTAAAACAATATCCTTGGACGACTTCAGACTCATGCTAATCATCCTCTGTCAGTCTCTTGAGGGCTGGGATTACACTTATATGCTACCACTCCTGGCTTTAAATCACCACATTCAGTGATTATACAATAGTAAAATATTGCTTTAATGAACTTTGATTTATCCAAGCAATCTCTTATTTTTTGACATTTAGTCAAGTTTTTATAGTGCAGGAAATAATACTAAAGCAGATTTTCTGTCCTATTTTCCTGGTTGTGTGTGTGTGTGTGTGTGTGTGTGTGTGTGTGTAACCCAGTTCTCTTTTGAACCAGTCTCTAGAAATTTCTCTGCCTGTCCTGCTTTGTTTGCCACAACATTGTTCTAGTTTCTTAGTTATTTTTGCAGGGTTTTGAGGGAGGAGTTACTAGATGAGCGAGTAGGACAGTACTTACCAGCCCACAACTGACACGCATTTAAAGAACATCTGTACTGACCTTGGTTCCCAGTGCAGCCTGGAGGAATGATAAGCTCACCACTCTCCACAGCTGGGTATTATTGAGAAATCTTTGATGGCTTAGAAGGCAACATAGAAGTTTGATTTAAAAAAATATAATTTCTTTGGTAATGATCTTGACTTTCAACAATCTCACCAGTGTCGTGGAGGCTTAAAAATAAAATTACCACATTCGTAAAATTCAAAACTTGGTCTGTAAACATAAGATATACTTATTTTAAAATTACGTACAGCGTACAAATATACACATACAAACAGAAACGTGGGAAGGCTTATATGCAAAGTCGGCTAAACTGAGTAAGGTTTAGATTGTGGGAGTGAGGAAACCCTGGCTCTGTGGTTACCTTATCATTTTATCAGCTGTCAACAATGTAGGACACAGGCGAATAGACCTGCGAGGACTTGCAGCTTCAGTGAAATTGTTTTGCAAACACAACTCAAAAACAATAATTATCAGTATTTGCAGCTTTATTTTGTTTTAATAAGTGTCCTTTTGGAGTATTTGAATTAATCTGTCTCTTGAACTAGTTTCTTGAAAAAATTTCTGCCTTTCCCTATTGTTTTATTTTTAAGATAGAGTCTTAACAATGTAGCCCCGGCAGCCTGGAATTTGTCATGTTGACCAGGCTGGCCTTGAACTCACAGAGATCCGTCTGCCTTGCCTCCGGAGTGCTGGGATTAAAAGAGTTACTACCATGTCCAGCTAAAGGTTGTCCTCATTTTCTGATACTCTGCTTCTTGAGCTTACCATACCTGCCTGTGCCACCACAGCTCACTGTATTCCTGGATCAGGTTCTGTGCAGTCGGCTGTGGACCATGGCTGGGCCTGAGCCCCCTTAGCAGGTCAGCTAATGGCTGGGACGCTACTGGTGAGCAGGGCACTACTGCGGCCATGGACAGTTCAGCCCTGGGCCTTGCTGCACGCATGCTCCCTACTCGTCCCCAGAAGCCTGGAGTTCCCATTTCCCACTTTGTTATTTTGCAGAGACGATGTCTCTTCTCATCTAACCCTCACTGAAATCTCAATGTTTTCTTATTCTTGCTTTTTCTAGTGAGGACCTTGTAGGTATCCTTAGGACCTGTAACATTGGGGATTGTGAAGGATATTGACAGGGTGGTCTGTGGCCAAAAGGAAGAATTCAAAGAGCTGAGTATGTAATGTAGCTCAGTGGTAGATTGTTCACCTAGGGTGCATGAGGCCCTGGGTTCAATCCCCAGGACTACAAACAAAACCCAAATAAGAACATGCATATAGAATTATATATATATATATATATATATATATATATATATATATAGATATATATATATATAGTGTGTGTGTGTGTGTGTGTGTGCGTGTGCATGTGTGCATACCTGTGTGTTTTGTTTGCCTGTGCGCCATCTTCATGCAGTACCCATGGAGGCTAGAAGAAGTCAACAGCTCCTTGGAGCTGGAGTTACAAGTGGCTGTGAGCTGCCCTGTGGTTGCTGGGAATTGAACCTTGGTTGTCTGGAAGAACAACCAATGCTCTTAACGATAAAGTCATTTCCAGAGCTCTTAAAATGATTAACTTTTAAAGTACTATTTTTCAAAAGATTATAGTAGTGAAGATGTATTTCAACTAAAAAAGAAACAGAAGAATACCCTTAGGCTGAATGTGATCGGTTTAGACATCCATTAACAAATGAATAGAAAATGTGGTCCAGCCTTAAAGAAAATATGACATTTTCAAGAAAACATTGAAAATCATTGTGTTGAGAAGAGAGCCAGGAGCCAGGTGGTGGTGGTGCATGCCTTTAGTTCCAACACTTGAGAGACAGAAGCAGGGGGATCTCTGTGAGTTTGAGGCCAGCTGATCTACAAAGTGACTTCCAGGACAGCCAGAACTACACAGAGAAACCCTATCTCAATCCCATACTCCCCCCAAAAGAAAAATAAGCCAGGGACTTACAGAGTACCAAAGTTCATCTACCAGTACCCACATGGCAGCTCATGACCATCTATAATTCCAGTTCCAGATGCCTTTGGCTGCTGTTTACTGCCTCCCAACACTAACATCAAATTATGAATCCTCTGTGGATCAACTCATTGATGAAGGCAGAGCCCTCAGCATCCAACCTTTCCTAGTTAGCTTTAACCGTCAACTTGAACAGCTTAGGGTTATCTGAGAAGAGAATCTCGTTGAGCAACTATCTAGATCAGACTGACCTGTGGACATATCTGTGGGGGATTGTCTTGATTGTTTATGACGTAGGCGGGCCCGGCCCACTGTGGACAGCACCATCTCTAGTCAGATGTGCCTGGGCTGTGTGTATAAGAAAGCTAGCTAACTAAGCATGAGACATGAAGAGAAAGCAGCGTCCTTGCAGTCTCTGCTTCAAGTTTTTCACTTGAATTCCTACCCTTGCTTCTTCACCAGTAAGTGCAAACCAAATAAACCTTTTCTCCCACACATTGCTTTTGGTCAAGGTGCTTTTATGACAGCACCCGAAAGGAAAGTAGAACTTGGCTTCTGAACTCATTGCATTGGGAGCTAAGTCTACATGAGCAGTCAGGGACATAGCTTTTCAAACATGGGTCTCTCTGTTAAATAGAAAAAGAGACTTAAACATTCGGGTTTACAGTCCAATCTAGATATTCTGCCTAAACCAGGACACAGGTTGAGGGGGTGTGGCTGGAAAACCTCATCTTTTATAAACTTTCTAGAATATTAGTCATAAATTCTTGGGTTTTGTTATCAACTGTAAATACTGAGGAAAACAGGCAGGGGGATGCTTGTCTTGGTCTTTGAAGCCTTATGAAGGCATGCCACTATCCCAGAAACTCTGCTGACAGTGAATGATCAGAGTTGTAGATTTTAGGGAAGCATGAAAGGAAAAAAAATGTTTCTCTTAACTCAGGAGTAGAGTGCAGTTTTGCCTTGCCAGTGCCCTTGAGATTCTCTTAACTTTCAAGGAGCCTGACACCTGTCTGGACAGGAATAGGGTCTGCCTCTCTAAAACACTGCCAGATTTGCACACTGTGGCAGTGCTGTCTTTGGGACGTTCCAAGGATCTTCAACATTTATATCTTCTCTTTCTAATCTTTAATAACCAATATGCTACTGTTCTATCTTGAGGTGTTTATTCTGATGAGACTGAAAACCCCTTTGATACAGGGAATTTTCTAGATTCTCCAAAGCTGAGATCCAAATGCTTCCAGGTACCACAGGTCTAGGAGACCTCTATTACCTTCTGCATACTGAATGTCAGACAGCCTTATCCACAGAAAAGCAGCATTGACCATGAAATCCATCTTTCTTTCTTTTTTTTATTTTGCCACTGTGCATACCCTTTACTCTCTCACGTTACTTCTGAGTCTGTTCATTCCTGCCTACTGTTTTGATTTTTTGGGACAGCTGTGAATCTGTAAGTTTGAGTAAATGACTCAACTCAGAATCACTCTTGGGCTATTTACTGACAACAATGGACTGGGTGACCCCATCTCATCCATTCTATGTTCGCAAAGGTCAAACTGTATCAGTTACTGAACACTGTTAAAAAAATACCTGACAAAGCAATTTGAAGGAGGAGAGATTTCTTTTGCCTCATGGTTTCAGATTAATCACAGTCACCTGTTCCTGGGCAGGACACCATGGTGATGGGAACCTGAGGAAGTTCTCCAGTCATGGTAGAGAGGAAGCATATAGATGGAGACACAGGAAGGGGCCAAGGTAAGAAAGAGTCCTCAAGGACATGTTCCTAGTGACCTACTTCCTACTCCCCATAATGCCACTATACTGTGGAGCCATCAAGAGAGTAATCCATTGATCAGGGCAGAGTCCTGTCACTGTCTCTAGAAACACCATCACTGACATTTGTAGAGATGTGTTTTACTAACCCTGGTATTTAGTAATCAGATCTGTTGGGGATTGGTTCTAATGCTTTGAATTAATTGTGATTCTGTTTGTCCAAACATTAAAAGTCCTTGTCCCCATTGGTTTTTGATGATTAACGAAGAACCAACAGTCAATGGCTAGGCTGAGAGAGAGGGGCAGAAATTTTAGATTTCATGGGCTAGGAATTGGAAGAAAGGAAGGGTGTGTGTGTGTGTGTGTGTGTGTGTGTGTGTGTGTGTGTTTCACTGTTGAATCTGGATTGCTCCTGGACTGGGGCACATGTGTGACCCTCTGGGAGCCAAAGCAGATTAGCTAAAGTCGCCACCACAGAATGGTGACCAAGGTAGGGCAAGTTAGAGGTTCTGGGATGGAACACAGACACAGACACGCACACACACACACACACACACACACACACACACACACACACCCCTGATATAAGTCTAGGAGGAGGGGAGAAATGCTATCTCAGCTAGCTGAGCCGAGTCACATGTTTCCCGCGCAAGCTGCAAAAAAACAAAAAAAGAAACAAAAAACAAAAAAACAAAAAACTAGAACAAAGGAACAAAGCCACCAGAGAGAACCTCAGCTAAGAGACACTGGGAGCCCCTGCTATGCAAAGAGGCTGGCTGGTTCCCAGACTGGGTGCCAGGAGGAAGGCAGTGAGAAGCAGACAGTAAAAACTGCTTGCCTCTAGCCACTAGATAAATAAAGGATAGAGATTTATAAATTTAATTTAATTCCTTTTAAGGATAGAAGAGTGTATAATGATAATTGTTTAAAAGTTCTTAAGTCTACAGAGATATTAATGTCCACAGAAGGGAGAAGTTAGGGAGATTGAATTTAAAAAATGCTTTAAAGAAATTTAAATGTCCTGCAAAAGCAAATTCTCAAAATCTTTGAACATGGTCCACACGAGATTGCTGGGATTGCTTTTGCCTGGTATGACTTGAGTAGAGCCTGGAAATAGGCTTATTTCCAGTAAGTAGACATAGGTAATAAATATTGAGGCTTTCAATACTTAAAAATTAGATTGAAAAGCAGGGGTCAGGGAGACTAATCTATCTCAGACAGTAGAAACTTAAGCCTGGAGAATTACAAAGAGAGAAAGGGTACATACTACCATATGTACCAACAGAGATATTAATCTCCATAGTGGGAAGGAATAAAGTATACATAGATGTATAAAATATTGAGGCTTTTGATCTTAAATTATAGGTCAAAAAGCAGGAGATGGTGAAGAAGTACTATCTCAACTGTTAATATTTGTTTAGATTGCTTGAATTGCTTTGAATTGTTTTAATTATCAAAATGGATGTGGTTATGAGTTTGGTGGTGACCTCTCTCAGGAGAGAGGATATGACCGGGGAAGATCCCCTGAAGATTTTGGCTACTGAAAAGAAAATTTCGAGAAAATCAACCGGACAGATAACTTGATCTGTTGGTTTCTCAACATGGGAACAACCCAGTAACATAAACATAAAATGTCTCTAGCCAAAACTTTGGCTAAAATGAGACAATAAATCTGGTTGGTTATGGAGTCCTTAAGATTCTTTGTGCCCTCCTTCATGTGGCATGAATAAAGATTTACTACAATTGATTATTGATAAAATCAATTCATAAAAAGACATTTGTCTTTTATCTGCTCAAAGAACAAAATTTCATCCTTAACTGATCTGTATACCCTACACAATCCATACCATTATTTTTTTTCCATTTATTTATTTTTAATTTATTTACATTTCAAATGTTAACCCCTTACCCGGTTTCCCCCTCTCCTGGAAACACCCTCTCCTATCCCCCCATATGAATATCTTAATGGTAAGAAATCTTGGTTGTGAGAGTCATATATTACAGAATGTACTGCTTTGCCAAGATTCATCCTCAGAGATGCTGAAGTAACCTCCTGTTCCAGCCCCCTGCTTCCTGATGCTGTTCAGAGACTTGCTTCCAGAATAGCTTCAGGAATTGTTTCTGAATCCAGATGATCTCACCTCATCTAACCTTTTGGATGGATCTAATCAGAACATCAGTCAACTCCTGAGCCTTCTATGTATACAGAGACTGGATAACAGATGCTAAAGCTAGCTTTCTTAAGTCTAACCAACTTTTGTAATTTTCCTAACCATCTCCATCCCTTTAAAGAATTTCTCCTTGCTCCTGTTCAGCAGGAAGAAACCATGGAGAGTTGTCAGCCTGACTCCTTGGGTTTGGGTGTCTGGTTATTGTTATTTTATAAATTATAGATAGGTTATCATTTTAAGGGATAATTTCAAAATGGTCATAATTTTGAACAGGGAGGAAATAGATAGGATGGATTACTAATTTTATTTTTGAACAAGGTATAATTGTATAGCCATAATCTTACATTGTAATTGATGTAAAATTGAAGTTATAAATTCTTACATTGGTATAAAAGCTACATATTGATATAGCTTTAAGGTTGTGATTGTTATAAATCCTTATTTATTGATACAAAATTTGAAATTAATATTGTTACTCTTAGATAGGAATTGAGCCTATGCAAATCATTTAAGAACACAAGGCTTTGACCCAGTTCTTTTATAACTGCTATTACAAACTTTAGGATGTTTAGGATGGTTAAGTAATGCAAGTTAAGGGCTAGATATTAACTCATGGTTATATTAGATTCTGATTTAAAATTATTATTCAATTCAATATTATTCAATTAGAAATTGCTAAGAATAGTCAAGGTTTAACAGTTCAGATGTTATATAGTCTTCAAAAATGTCAGAAGTCCACAGAATCTGACATTTAATCATTTCATTATTATTAGAAATTTTGACTAGATACATGTCTGCTCCTGACAGTACCCCCTTCATGGTTCAAAGAAGATATTGAACATCTTTACCTCCCGGGCGAAGTTACTTATTGTGGCAAGGTAGCCACTAGACAGAGATTGCCTATATCACCATCTACAGACAAAATGCTGTCCAAAAAGGACAAACAGAAATTGGATAGTCAACTACTAAGTTCTGCCAAGACAGAGTAAGCTAGTCCTTTATATTCCTACTTTATTTCAGGGTCTGTAAGATGGCTCTGGGCTAAAAGGCTAAAGATGGATGCTTTGACATTTTGAGGAATAGGGGACTGCCCAGGTAGTAAACTGTCTCTATAATTTGTTTAAGTTTTGGTAACTATGTTTTTGTGCTTCTTAAATATTCAGGCAATATTTAATTCTTTCTCAGATTTCTGACAGGGTTGAAGACTACTTATAGACTCATAAACAAACTCAAGTTGTTTAGCATTGAGAGTTGATATAGTGTTAAAAGGATGGTTTTCAGATGATGATAAAGGCTGAAATCAGAACATAATTCAAATATAAAGTTATAAGCTTTTTAGTTAGGATAGGTGGTACTTTATCTAATGGACAAATATGATAGACTAGATGCTAATTATATATCATACTTTGTAATTTACATAATTGTTATGGTTATGCTTGAGCAGCCTAACCATATGTCTAAGAGAAGAGCCTCTTTTCTTTTCTTTTTAATTTGGACAGATAAGGTGAGATGTTGGGGATTGGTTCTAATGTTTTGAATTAATCAGGAATCTGCATCCAAGCGGTGAAGGTCCTTGTCCCCAATTGGTTTATGGTTGATCAATAAAGAGCCAACAGCCAATGGTTGGGTGGAGAGAGAGGGGCAAAACTTTTAGATTGCATGGACTAGGAACTGGAAGAGAGAAAGGGAGAATCACCAGGATTCGGAGGGAGACAGATCAGATGTAGAGCTGCAGAAGAAAAATCATCTGAAATGTAGGTGAGAAAGAATGTGGCCCATGAGAAGGAATGCAACCCCCAAAGGGCTGCCCAGAAGCATCTTGGGCATCAAAGATTAGGGAGCCACTGCAAAGGAGCCAGGGCAACCAAGATAAAATATAGAATTAGAGGGTGTTAAGCTGGGATTACAGGAGGGAAATGTATGCTAACCTCAGGGAGGATTAGAACTGCCCAGCCTTTGAGCTAGCCAAGACATTTTAAAATTAACTGGCACACACGCAAACACCTGTGTGTGTGTGTGTGTGTGTGTGTGTGTGCGCGCGCGTGTGCGCCTGTGCGAGTGTCTTTCATTTGCAAATCCAGATTGTCCTGGGTGGGTACGTGTGTGCGACCCACTGGGATCCAAATCAGCTTAGCTAAATTCACAGCTACACAGATCAACTCAACAATCTCAACTAGAGATCCCATGTGCGGGTTAGGATAGTATATATGTTGTTCTACTGAGCTGTTTTCTCTGGGAATGACATGACCACTGGTTATCAGGGAGCAGAGATTGCTGTCCTGACATGTAGGGAAAGTTGACCCTGTTGTCATGGCAATGAAATAAGCAAGATAACACAGTGCTTTCTAAGTTTTGTAGGAGAGGGGGAAGAGTCACAGGACCTTCCTCTGGGCTTCCAGCTGCTAATCGCTCCTTCCTTCCAGCTGCACATTATCTCGGGGGAGCAGGCAGAGCATATAGGAGGTGGAAGGTTATTGAACGCAGGAATCCATCAGTGGCTTCTATGAGCTCATCACCCACACTGGGGTGGGTGTTTTCATCGTTACAGCTGTATCTGAGTCACATGCTCCTGGAAATAACCTCTTACCCATGCTTCTGTAAGCTGCACCAACTCTCTGGCTCACTAAATTGGACTTGGATGGAATTGTTGCTTTGGTCAGTTCTTGGTTCCCTATCTGGCATGAATAGATACCTGTTCACATTTCCCCAGGAAAAGTAATGTAACATATGCACTTACACATGTATGTGTAGTATGTGATAGAGAATAGTGTAAAAAGAGGCTAAGAGTGGGTGTTGAGCCTTTCACACCAATGGTATTAATATTTGTTAGGAGGGAACATTGTAGGAGAGGAAAGAAACCCACTGGCATCTTCACAGAGGAGTGTGAAGTGCTCAGAAGTAGTAAGGCATGCATGCTCACTGATGGGAGTGGCCTTTTCTTGTCAGGTGACATCCTTATGGAGGATGTCCAATGTCCGTGGATTCTTTGACACTTTATTTCTTTTTTTTTTTTTTGGTTTTTCGGTTTTTCCGAGACAGGGTTTCTCTGTATAGCTCTGGCTGTCCTGGAACTCACTCTGTAGACCAGGTTGGCCTCGAACTCAGAAATCCGCCTGCCTCTGCCTCCCAAGTGCTGGGATTAAAGGCGTGCGCCACCACTGCCCGACAACACTTTCTTTCTTAAAGGAAAGTAATAATGGTGACTACCTTTTAGAGGGGGCGCTCGCTGTGCATATTCCTCCTCAGAATTAAAATATTCCTCCTGGAGGGCAGGAGGCTCCTAAGACTCAGAACTCTCGGAAACTTACAAAACTTGTGAGACCCTTCCCCAGGGTCATATAAGCAGTGAGCAACTGCTGAGGGATGGGACTGCCTGAAAGTTGGACAGTGTGGGCCAGGATGCAGCTATGGGGAGCTGTTGTCCATGCTAGGGTGGGCTCTTCACTGGTACCTTTGAGTCATCTATGTTTTTGCAAGTAACCGCTCCCCATGCTTCTTTAGGACCTCTACCATGCTCCCGTAAGCACACTCTCATGCTTCTGTAACCCTGTCCCCATCCTGTATGCACTCTATGGTTTTAAAACCTATGTGTCTCCAAGTAAACCTAACGAACCATAGCTTTGGACTCTTTCTGGTGCCCTGTCTGAAGTGGGTAAATATAATAGCTCACAACAAGCAACTCAACCATGAGGTGAAATGAAACTGAACTTCTTGGAGCACATACCTTGATAATAGAAAGCTCTATTAGTGTCAAACTGCTGATTATCTTTTCTGTCCTTCTGAGTCAGTGTCTCGATAGCCAGGCTCATCTTAAATGTGTGACGCCTCTGCTTCTGCCTCCCAAGTGCTAGGATTATAAGTGTGTATCACCATACCGGGCCTCTTCCATCATTTCTAAAATGAAATGTTCTCATGTGCTCTTCCCCACTACAAGGTCTTGCTTTGTAGCACAGGTTGGCCTTGAACTTGTTATCCTCCTGCCAGTGCCTATGAAGAGCTGAGGATCACTGGCATGTGCTGTGACTTGGATCTTACACGTATAAACTGACTGCATTGATTTTACTTTCTCATTCCATCTCTGGTTTCTGGAAGGCCATCCACATATCTTGCGAGGTGAGTGAGTGCCATGTTCCATACAGTGTGCTTGAAGAAGCTATCTTCTTGGCTCCCAAAGCAGGGTGAGGAAGGCTGAGGAGCAGGTACTGGAGTGTGGGGCTTGTGGCTTAGTTATCCTGCTGTTCAAGGCAGCCCAAGGTCTGGCCACACTCCTGTGCCTGCCTCTGCACCGTTTCTCTACCACACCTGTCTGTGTGAGTGTGTAGGTGTGGTTATGCAGCTGTGTGCCTTCTGTCTCAACATTGCTAATGTCACGAGTGCCTGCAACTTGGTTGGCTTCTCTCTCTCTCCTTTCTTTCTTTCTTTCTTTCTTTCTTTCTTTCTTTCTTTCTTTCTTTCTTTCTTTCTTTCTTTCTTTCTTTCCTTTTTTCTTGCTTTCTTGCTTTCTTTCGTTCTTTCTTTTGTTTTCATTTTTTTGAAGTGGGGTTTCTCTATGTAACCGTCCTGGACACCTTGGAACTCTCTTTATAGACCAGGCTGGCCTTGGACTCACAAAGATATACCTGCCTCTGCTGGGACTAAATGCATGTGCCACCATACCCACCTTGGGTTGGCTTATTTTTTTAGTGGAGTCTGGAGATTGAACTCAGGTCTTCATGCTTCCCAGGCAACCTAGCCTTAATTGTTCTTAATTCTGGCTTTACACCGGTCTGTTCATCTTCCTGTGTCCTCTTTTTCTTTCCTAGAGAGTGAGAAGGGTGAAGATGGTGGGAACAGGCAGCTATAAAAGTCCCATTGATTGGGCCATTCTTTTTTTCAGTCCAGGTGATTGTGGCATATGATAGATGTTCAAGAAGTAATAGGTGACACATGGTATGCAGTCACTGATAAGTGGATATTAGCCCAGAAGCTCATAATACCCAAAACACAATTCACATATAAATTGACTCCCTGGTCCTGGAAAGACTTGTTGCAGCAGTGTAGGGGAATACCAGGACAGAGAAGCAGGAGGGGGCTGATTGGGGAACAGGGGGAGGGAAGAGGGCTTATGGGACTTTCGGGGAGGGGGGAACCGGGAAAGGGGAAATCATTTGGAATGTAAATAAAGAATATAGAAAATTAAAAAAAAGAATGAAAAAAAAAAGAAGTAATAGGTGAACTAATACACGAATAACAATAGCTCATCTCTAACTTGCAGGTGCGCTAGTAGACAGGGTGTGAACGCTGTGTCAAGACCATTTGCATGCATCTGGGAGGGGATAGGCAATTATTGCCTTTATCTGTCTCACTGTGTTATCTGTAGCGTGAGTATAAATGCCCTCTGCTGTTGTATGTGTTGCATGTGAGTACGTGGTTGTGCCATAGAAAGGCGTCAGATGTCTTTTTCCTTCACTCTCTGCTTTATTGTCTTAAGACAGGGTTTTGCTCTCTGAACTCCTCCTTTAATCTGGGCTGGCTGACCAGTGAACTTTCTGGATCTTCCTGCCTCTGACCTAATGTTGGGGTTATAGGCCTGATGCGTGCTGGGGATTTGAACACAGGTCCTTATGCTTACTGAGCAGCACTCTTACCCACTGAGCCACCTCCCCAGACCCCTTTAAACTTGCTGTGAAAGTTAAATGCCTTTCTAATTAACTAATAAGCAGGAACACTTAGTAGATTCAACACATTACGTGCTGAGAAGTTCCGTAGACTCTCTCTTTATCCTAGTGGGCACTTGTTGATGTGTCTATCAACTGGGGAATCTCTAGCTGGAGGGGCTAGGAAGCAGAAAGGTTCCTAGCACTTTGTTCTGATCCAAGGATGGGTTTTCAGTGTTAAAGATATTTGTTTTTGGTGACGACTAAAATATGTTTTTAAAAGAAATGCAATTGGCTTTGATCTCTGTCAAGGTTAAAGGTCTTAAGGTGTTAGGTGAAATGGCTTTATATAGTGAAGAAGATGAAAGGGCATTAGAGTTGGTGATAGTTGCAAGAATAAGGAACCCTTATGAAAATACCTCAGTGGTCTCTGGGGAAGAAAGAAGCGCATGAGAGTAACCGAGAAAAGAAGTCAACCAACTGAGCTTAAAATGGAAGAATACTGTCTTGATTCGTGTGTTAACCCCAAGCTTCTGCTTGCTGATGGCTCACGTTGCTCTAAAGTGGCCTCAGTTTCCCTTTTACTTTGCATTTCCTTCCTGCCCAGATGCAACAAGCAGCAGCTGCTTGGTCCTGCACCCTTGCTTGTCGGTTTCTTGACTGCTCTGTCAGTCGCATACAGACACAGAGGAAGTTATGGCGGCCGGAGCATCTGGCGCAGTGCTGGCGGAAGTGTGAACGCATTAGCAGTTTGGCTTCATTTTCAAAGCTTCTAGGCAATGGATGTGAAGACAAAGCACACAGAAAGGGAGCGACAAGGGGAAGGTACATTGTTTACACACTTGGTGAGTTCCTTCAGTAGCCCACTAGCCACGAGCCCAAGGTCATGTTTTCTTCTTTGCCGGGAAGTATGCTGTTGCAGATCCAGAAAGCTCGCTGGCCGGCCACCCTAGAGAGGCATGGGTACTTCTTAACTGGCAAAGAGGAGCCACTCTGCATTAGGGGATATTCCAGTTGCTGGAGGTCAGTAGGAATGTTCTTGAATGTTAAAATCCTGCAGTGTTCACAGTGCTGTGTGAACTACGCAGAGCTAAGTTCGCTGCCTGCCCTGCACTGCCTGCCTACGAACAGAAGAGGGCGGCCTGCCATGCATTATATACGACTTACTTGATTAGAATTCTAGAAAAGGACACTGGCCTTTGATCAAAAATGGCAATATTTGCTTTTCTAAATGAACGGGTGGCATGATTCTCTTAACAGTTTCGAAAATTTAAATGTGAGTAAAAATGCTGTGTCACTCTCTAGCTTCAAGGGACTTCTGAGTTCTAGTGGGGACCGGCTATAACGAGCTTGGTGGATAGGCTCTTGGTACCTGCAGGTCTTCTGATGGTCAAGATGCTGGCTCTTCAGGTCACCACTGAGAAAAGGAAGAGAGCAGAAAGGTGGAAATAAAGGAAGATAGAGAAAGAGGGGAGAAGGGGAGGAAGGAGAACGAGATGGAAAGGGAGAGGGTAAGGGAGAGGGTGTGTGTGAGGGGAGTGTGGAGGGGGGGCGGGGCAGGGTGCCGAGACAAAGGCAGAAAGGGGCTTTTCAGCTGATCTGGTCTGGTCTTATGGCATTACTTACTGGGCAGGGTTACCCAGGCAGTGAATGTTGAAGTCAGGCTTAAAGACCAGGCTTTTTACCTTGTATTACACATTATTTGCCTTCCAAATCTTGATTGGTCTAAGTCTGTCTTTGGTTTACTTTCGGGACCCTTTATCATTCTGCTAAGACATATATGTTGCTAGTTTAAGTTTGTCAGTAGTTTGATTTTCCACTTCTTTTTATCTTTCACTTTAAAGATTTATTATTATTCTGTATATGCGTGCCTACGTATTTTTATGTGTACCATGTGTGTGCAAGTCCTGAGGAGAGCCCGAGCAGGGCACTGGGTCTGCTGGACCTGGAGTTACAGGCAGTTGTGAGCTGCCACATGGGTACTGGGAACCAACCCCGACTTCCTGGTAAGAGTAACAAGCACTCTAATCCCTTAATAAACATTTTATTTATTGAGATTTTATTTATTTTATTTTATTATATGGGTGTTTTATCTGCGTGTATGTCTGTGTACCATGTGCAGACGTACCTGCAGAGGTCAGAAGAGGGTGTCAGATCCCCTGGAATTGGACTTAGAGATAGTTGTGAGCTGCAATGTGGGTGCTCGGATTTGAACCTGGGTCCTCTGGAAGAGCAGCTAAGTGCTCTTAACCCCTGAGTCATCTTCCCAGCCCTGTAAGTAAACACTTTAAAAAGCAGGAGAATACACTTAGTTCCTTTCTCAGGTTGTCCTGTGACTTTTCATCTAATGGGGTTTAATTCAGATATTAGAAGATGAATCTAATAAAGGCAAAGCGAGTTTGAAAGCAGGTCAGGTATTGGCATGGTGACAAAACCTTGCTTCCCGTTAGTCTCTGAACTGTATAATCTTCACGGTAACAGGAGCATGGTGATCTCTGCTGAGTGCCTGCCCTCTTTAGTGCCCCTGATTGAAACTTGAAATTGGTTGTTGCAATACCTCTGCTTCCATGAGGGCATCTAGAACATTCAAGAATTATTAAACGGTCAGGGAAAAGACAGCCCAAATCATATTTACTTTATGAGCTATCTCATTTCTGAGCTTTACTGTTCTCCTTCGAACAGTGTTGGGCAAAAAGGAGGTATGGTTGCATCGTACATTGTTAGATCATTAAAAGTAAAACTTGAACATTAAAAAATTGCACATTTTGAAGTGATCGGTTTCATGAGTTCTTATCAGATCATTCAATATAAAGTCTAGCCTTGCCCTGGGGGGGTGGTCCCTGGAGGATGTGATTTAATTATTCTGAAGTGCAAAACAATGGCTACAGGGGACCAGAAGGCTCTAGGTCTTTGGGTGGGTTTAGATTTCAGTACTTGTCATGGTTGAGATCTAAGAACCTTCCTGTTCTGTTGGATAGTGTTTAAGGTGTTTCCAGAGCAGATACCATATCTGACTGTATTCTGGTCCATGTCCATGTACTTCCTGCTCACAGTACATGTGGGCTGCCTGTATGCATCTGAAGCTAACATCTGTCCGTGTTTTCTTCTTTATTATACTGTGACTGATGTTTGCACATTCCTTTGTATTAGGCTTACGTCTTCTTTCCCTGTGAGCTCCCACTCTGTCATAAATCCTTAACTATTTAAGCAGAGATTTTTTTTTTTGGACCACGGAAGGGAAATTAATTCTAAATGTATCTTTTTGGAAGAGGAACAAAACAGAGGGAAAGAAAGCTGCTTAAGGGGCTTCTAATTACATTTAGCATCAATCTTTGTAGAACTATAATGGAAACTTGAAGAACTGATGAAAATGGTTACATATTTTAGGACCAATTCCTATTATTCAGTTTATATGGTTAAAAAAATAAAAATGAGGTTTGGTTGCAGGTCATGGAGAAAACAATCTGAAACAGAGTGGGAAGCTCCCTCCCTGCTAGCTGTTTTCCACCGCACTGGGAGGTGCTGTGCAGGCTGCCAGTGGAGAAAAGACTTCACTGACCTACCTAAGGCTGGGCCCTGTGTGCTACAACACCAGGCTTCAGGCAAGATATGCCCATTGGTATGATGATGGCCTGACTGTTATAGGTGTTGCATGCCTAGTACTTTAACCTGGTCAAAAGCCTATGGTTGGGAAGTCCACAGACTCTAGAGAAGAACCTACTAGTGTTTGGCTAAATGTGGTCAAATAGCCTTCTGAACATTTATTGTTTTACCAGTGACTTTCAGTCTTGGTCAATCTGCTTCTTTGGGAAGCAGATAATGCTACGTAATTGGTCAGAGAACAGAGTAAATGACTGTGGAGTACTTAGCCTAAATGAAATTCCCTCTGTTTATGCCTCAAAGTTCAGGAGACATTGCTGATGCAGATGCAGAGAGAGTATAAGAGCTACAGGATAAGAAAGAATGCTATAGGGCCTGGAAAGATGGCTCAGCAGGTAAGAATACTGACTGCTCTTCTGAAGGTCATGAGTTCAAATCCCAGCAACCACATGGTGGCTCACAACTATCCGTAAAGAGATCTGATGCCCTCTATTGGTGTCTGAAGACAGCTACAGTGTACTTACATATAATAAATAAATAAATCTTAAAAAAAGAAAGAATGCTGTAAAATGTTGTCTTCTAGATATAACATGGTCATTGCACTCATAAATTCACAGAAGCTGGTGTAAAACCTGTATAATATCAAGCCAAGGAACGTTTTGGCATAGATGGGTGGGTGTGGCTCATGAAGATCCACCTCTATTGGCAGTTGATAGCCAATGCTAAGAGTTAATTTTCTTCAGTGATGGTGCCTGGTGGATAACCGCACACCCATGTTTGTGTGCACAGCATTAATTGGACTCAGTGAGTTTAAAAAATAAAAGAAGATGTGGAAGTAGGAGGAGGGTGTGTGGGGAGGGTCTGTAGGGAGAGAGAGGAGAGAACAAGAGCTGGTTATTACCAAGATACATGGCACATACTTATGAAATTATCAAAGAATAAATATTTAAAAAATGTTAAAAATTAGGATACGAATTGTCCAGGCAAATTACAGGTCTGTGTTAACTTATGAGCTGATGGTAAGTTACTAGGTGATTGCTTCATTCACCATTACATTTTAATTGCAGTTATAGCTTTATGAATATATTCTGGAGATGGGCCATTTCTACACTTGACAGCCGATACCACTAGTACTGGACAATACTGGCAGCCACTGCTTTCGTTTCATGGTAACAGCAACTGTGTATAAAGCATTTGCTGTTCTCTAGGCTGGGATACACAAAACAACAGACTCTACTATACTTTCAGCAAAGAGCACTAGTAACCAAATAGGTGGATGCTTCTCCAGTCATACGGCAGACATCAGCTGGGTGTCTCCTGATTCAATCCTTTTCTGACACGGAGTCATATTGCTCATAAGGCTCAGCACCACAACACTATCCCTAATATGATGCCGACCTTGTCTGGGCCCCTCCTTCTTCTTATCAACCACCTATAAGTCAGGGATTTCTATACTCTTTGCTCAGGTTCAATAACTTGTTAGAACATCTCATAAAACTCAGGGAAACATTTCACTTACATTTATCATTTGTGTATATTGTATGTACACACGTAGGCACAGGTATATGCATACCTCTGTGTGCATACATATGTGAAGGCCAGCAGAGGGCATCAGATGTCTTCTGTCACACCGCTTAATTTTTTTTTAAATTTAACTTTTTATTTATTCTTTGTGAATTTCACATCATGCACCCCAATCCCACTCATCTCCCCATCCCTCCATATCCTCCCTCTGCCTTTGTAACCTCCCCACTAACCAACCAACCAACCAACCAAACATCTCATTGTGGAAGCTGCAGTGTGTGAGTGTGTCCTACAGTATACCCTCTGTCCACGCAGCTTTACTTGCAAATGTTCATTGCATTGAGTCACTGGCCTGGTTCGAGGCCTCTGGCTTCTGCTACACCATCAGTACAGGATCCTCACCAGGACTCCTCTAGGATATCCTGTTGTTGCCCTGTGTCATGGAAATCCTGCAGCTTTGGATCTATAAGATCAGCTCCTTCATGCTCTCCAGCAGTTCATAGATGGGGTAGATGTTGGTGTGGGCCAACTCAAAGCCCTGGATCTGGGCTTGGGTGGTAGCTGAGCTGGTCAGCTTGCCAGTTCTCCAGCATCCATTCCACTAGGGTGTGATACTAGCACTGCCCTGGTTAGCTCACCCATTGCTGCAGGAGGTGAGGGGTTGGGCCAGCTCTCCTGAGTGATATAGCTGGTGAGGGGCAGGGCCAGCTTTCCTGGTCTCATGACCTAGGGGCCAGCTTTCCCGCTTGCTACAAGTGGCAAGGGATGAGGAGGGCATCTCTCTCTTGTCCATGCCACTTCGTGAAAGCTTTATTTATTTATATATTTTATGCATATACACCTGCAAGCCAGAAGAGGGTATTAGATCTCATTTTAGATGGCTGTGAGCTACCATGTGATTATGGGTCTTTTTTTTTTTAAAAGATTTGTTTATTATTATATGTAAGTACACTGTAGCTGTCTTCGGACATACCAGAAGAGGGTGTCAGAGCTCACTATGAATGGTTGTAAGTCACTATGTGGCTGCTGGGATTTGAACTCAGGACCTTCGGAAGAGCAGTCAGTGCTCTTAACTGCTGAGCCATCTCTCCAGCCCATGATTATGGGTCTTGAAGCCAGGAGCTCTGGATATTTTTAACCACTGAGTCATCTCTCCAGCCCCACTCTGCCTTATTTTTGAGGCAGAGTATCTCGGAACCTGGAGTTCACTTTTTCCCTCTAGCCTGGCAGCCAGCAAGTCTCAGCAACCCATTTATCTTCATCTTCCCCAATGATGTAGTCATTGTAGGCATTTGTGAAAAGAAATGCCCCATTTGTTACATAGGTACTGGAGTTCAAATGACTACAGTTTTGTTTTGACCCCATTTTGTGTTTGCTTAGATAGCTCTCAGCTCTTTACCCCTTTTTCCCCACAACAGTTATATCTACCTTAGTAACATATTTAAGATTTCTGTGGCCTTGAACATGTGCAAATGCATTAACCAAAATAATTAATGTAAACTAAAATAACTAGAAAAGATATGTTTTTAAATATCTGGTATGCTATTCTCTAAAATAATTGGTATGCTCAATCAGAAATAATGTTTCAAAGTTACTCTAACCCTCACCTAATTTTGGTGTCAATTATGGTGTTTGTAGTTTTTGCCTTTAAAAACTTTGTACTTTTGAACTTGGACACCAAGAGACTTTTCAGAGGCACAAGTCCACTCTTGGTCTGACCATCAATAAAAATACTTAAAACTTCTAATTGACTTAATCAGTATGGTTGCCAGTAACTATCTTATGTGAGTAATTTAGCTGGAGGCCCCAGCAAGATCCCCCTTGATCTGTGGCACTCAGCCTCATTCTTGGCCTTGACAGGCTGGGAGAGGTTACAGGGAGATTCTCCCTGACAAATATTCTGGGGCTTCACTCTCTCACTGAGTTTGCAGATGTCTGGAGTGACTGCTATATTCTCTATATAGAACCAGAGTCCTGCTAACACTTCTAGGAAGTAAGTCCATATACTGAATTCAGTTTTGATTCTGGGCAAAGTGAGACAGGCCCAAAGGATTTGGGATCTCCTTGAGATTAGGGAGATTCTTTTTAGGGGGTGGTGTCGGGTAGGAACCCTTTTTCTGGTTTGAGAAGGGAAGATGACAAACTTACCCAGGGCCAGAACCTGAATTTAATGTTTTTTCATGCTGTTAAAACCATCCTAAGAAGGACAAATGGCCAATAGAGGTCAAATGTCCGAGAATCGCTCAGCATCAGAGCCTGTTGCTTCATCAATGCTGTCTCACTTCTGTTGCTATACAAAGTCTCTACCCTGTGACATTGATGCTTGATGACAATCCTGAGGTCCCCTTCCATGACTGTGAGGTCTTGCTGGACATTTCTCAGGCCAATTGCCCAGATCTCCAGGACATTCCTTTGCCTGAAGCAGAGGGCAATCTGTTCACCAATAGAAAAGAAAAACCTGGTCATCAACATAGTGAGGAGAGCTGGAGCAGCAGTAACTATACTGTGGGCCATTGTGGGCACTGCCATGTGATCCAAGCCTTGCCATATGGCACAGAAGGCCGTGAAGGCAGAGTTGATGGCTCTCAATCAAGCCTTATGTTGGGGGAAAGGACCGATAAATAAGCATTTATACAGCCTGCAGGTATACTTTTGCTACCCTTCATGCCCGTGACATGTTTTATAAAGATAGAGACCTATTGAAGAAAAAAAAAAGGTTAAAAACAGAAAAAAACCCTCTCACTTTCGTTACAGTGGCCTGATTCTTCAAGGAGGTGGCTGTTAGCCATCACAAGAGATATCACATAGGAACACATCTGAAGACAAGGAAATTGGAGGGAAGATCAGGCAGCCTGAAAAACAGCCAGTGAGGTCTGTAGAACCACCTTCTGTCTTGCCCATTGCTTTTCCTGATCCACAGCTCCTTCCCCAACCCACCTATTCCCAGGAAGATGAGAATAAGGCCAGCTCCCAGGATCCAACCCAAGAATTATCCTCCCTGAGGCCCTTGGATGCCTTTTGGTGTGACAACTGATCCAAACTACCCATTTGGGAACTATCAGGCTAACTGAGTTATTATACTCCAGACACCAGATTCTGCATTTCTGAGAGGTGGCAGGCTGCCTCTAAATGTCTCTCTTGCATACAAGTCAACCCAAGGCAAGGGGCAAAATGAGACTTCACCATTCGTGTGATGGCACTAGCCCTGGGTAAGAAATAAGAAGTCAATTTCATAGAGATGAGACCCCCTTACATTGGGTATAATTATCTGTTAGTGTTTGTGGACACCTTCTCAAGATTGGTGGAAGCCTTTGCTATCCATGGCAGTGGTTAAGAGGTTATTATTCCTAGGTTCAGGCTGCTACTGTCAATTGAATCAGGTAATGGACCTGCCTTTAATTTGTCCATAGCACAAATGGTCAGTAAGGACTTAATTGTGATCTGGAAGCTCCATTGCACTTATTGACCTCAGAGCTCTGGAAAGGTTGAACACATGATTGGGACTATTAAGTCCACCCTCTCTAAATTAATTTTGAAAAGCAGTGAAAATTGGTCCAAGCTTTCACCCCTGGCCATTCTTAAGGCAAAATTTACCTTTTATAAGGCAGGATTCACCCCTTTGTGATTATGTTTGGAAGATATCTTAGTCACCATTGTATAGCTGTGAAAGAGATACCATGACCAATGAGTCTCTTCTTATGAAAGAAAGCATTGAACTGGGGACTTGGTTATAGCCTCAGAGGTTTAGTTCATTATTGTATTATTATGGACTTGGAGGGGAGCCTGGCAGCATGCAGGCAGTCAGAGAGAGGGGAGAGAGAGAGAGAGAGAGAGAGAGAGAGAGAGAGAGAGAGAGAGAGAGAGAGAGAGAGAGAGAGAGAGCTTTTTAGCCCCCAAAGCCCATCCCTGGTATTACATTTACTCTAACAAAGCCATACTTCCTAATCCTTTTAAATAGTGCCCCTGGTGAGACTAAGCCCTTAAATATCTGAAACCATGGAGGGCATTCTTATTCAAGCCACCACAGAAGGCTGCCTTGTTGCCCTGTTTAAAAGACCATGTCTTCCTCCTGACAACGGGTAAAGAGTCACCTTGGTGGTGGTGGTGGTGGTGGTGGTGTTCTTACATCAATCAGGGGCAGAGCAGATGGCAGTCCTTTCTTCATTCTAGCTTGATGCCTGGCTTGGTGGCCAAAGCTGTTTTATGCATAGGATTCATAAAAATCAAATCAAACCCAGGCAGTGCAGTGTGGGAGGAGGAAGACAGACAGAGGACCACTATGTCACCCACAGACATGCCTTCCAGTCTCTGGCACAGGTGGGTCATAGACAACTGCTTACCACCATGCTATGCCGTCTAATGATTATAGGAGTCGGGTGGCAGGGACAGCGTACTATGATCCTAATCAGATGAGAAATGGGACAATAATAGATAAGCCTGTTAGATGGAGGTAGACATTAGACACCCTCAGTTCTCCCTTGATTCACTCCATGCCTAGTAGGGTCTCTGGTAGAAATAATTCTCCAAAGTTTTTAATTGGCTTAATTAGCATGGTTGTCAATAACTATCTTGTGTGGATCATTTTAGAATCAAACTCAGGTCTTTACGGCTGCACAGCAAGCACCCTAACCACTGAGATTTCTCAACCTCAACATTTACTGTCTTTACCAGACTCCTGTGTGTACTTACCTCTTGAGAACCCATACTTAAGTGGCAGAACTGTGGGACAGAAAACAGGTTTATATAAGGGCTGCCCCCCCCCCAGAAGGGTTACTGATCACTAAACAAAGACTATTTCAAGGAACACAGGAACAAATAAGCACTTTTATGGAGAGGAAAAGGAATTCAGGGGACAATGGGTGGGAAGATCACATGACTGGAGGGGTCTTTTCAGCCAGGGTTTGTGTTCTCCTTTATCCAATACAAGGACTCTGAAGTCCTTGTATTGACAGTTGACTTTGTCTCTGAGGCCAGTTTCTGCAATTCTTCAGATCAACTCATTGTTTTCTTCCAAGTTAAACATTATCCCACTTTTAATTAAAGAGCAAGACTCGTGAGTCCTTGGTCTGCACTTCAGTGCTATCTGAAGATCATTAGCTATTCTAGGCTTCAGAAACTGATGGAAGATTAGCGATTAGGGAGTCCTGGGACTCATGTTTACGTAGTTGCTTTTCCTGAAATCATTGAACCCAACAGCTAGTGTTCCACTCAATGAGGAGTGTTTATTTTTTTCCCCTTATGTTACAGTACTAGATAAGTGGGGGACAGGGAGCAGGGAGCAGGATATATATATATATATACATATATATATACATATATATATGTATATATATATATACATATATATATGTATATATATATATAATACACATATATACACACATATATAATAAAATCTTTAAAAATATTATTTTTTTATGTGTATGAGTGTTTTGTCTGCATGTATATTTGTGCGCCATATGCATGCCTGGTTGCCTGGTGCCGGCAAAGGTCAGAAACAGGCACTGCATCCCCTTGACCTGGAGTTATAGATGGTAGTGAGTTACCATGCGACTGTTAGAAATTGAACCCAGGTCCTCCACAAGAGCAACAGCTGTTTTTAACCACTGTTCTAATTCTTTCTCCAGTCACAAGAAGAGTTTTACAAAGAGAAATTTGTAAAAGAGATAACTCAGAATTAGGTGGCATTAAAATACAGTGGCACCATCATTATTGTTGATATAGTTTGATATAAGTAATATGACTCACGGATTGTGTAGATGGCTTGGTCAGTAAAGTGTTTTCCTTGCAAATGCAGAGAATCAAATTTGACCCCAAGGACCTATGTAATAAAGCTTCATGTGTTGACATGTGCTTATAATCCTAGAGCTGGTGAGGCAAGACAGGAGGCTCCCTAAGACTCATTATCTACCTGGTCTAGCTAAATCAGGGAGCCTCAGGCCAAAGAGAGATGCTGTCTCAAAAAACAAGGTGAGTAGTTCCAAGGAACAGCACCAGGAAATCGATGCCTAGCAGTTCTTATGGCTTATATGATTTTGGATAGGGAAGAGCCTGATGAATCTTGTAAGCTTCAGGGATTTACAGGGACTTTGGAGTTATATATTTCTTAGCAGCCTTCCTCCTAGGTAGAATGTTTCAGTTAGGAGAATATTGCTATACAACAAAAAGACACATGGGCCACAGGACAGGAGGAAATTGGAGTACCTCTAGTCTTCGAGATCCTGTAAACTCATTAAATTCTCAATTCATGACCTTCCATCTATATCATGGAGAGAGGTAGGTAGGAAGGAGATTTCCAGCCGCTGGTCACTTGGTCTTCTTGCTGACTGTCCTGCCAAAAAGTTGGCTAGAGGTTCTACTCTGTGTCACTTCATTAGAGTAAACTCAAGTGTTATTAAAGGGGTCAATTATTATAAAAAAGGCATTCCTGTCACTCAGAAATTGTAAGCATTCCAGGCTTCCCCCACCCCCTTCTGAAAGGCATGGCAAAAACCCAAATGTGTTTTACTACATAAACTCTACGCTGTGCACTTATTCTAAGGCTCATGTGAACTTATAAAGTAGGTATTATTATCTTCATTTTGTCCATGAACTTAGGATCCACATACTGATACCTGTCTCAAACCTAACTGCTCCCTCCCAGTTATTTAATTCCAATCCAGGTGGAAAATCAGACACAAATTCAAATGACATTTTGGTAGGGTCATAAGGAATTTCTCCTTCTTCTTCTTCCCCCTTTCCTTTTTCTTAAGATTTGCTTTTATTCATTTTATTTGTGTGTGTGTTTGTGTGTGTGTGTGTGTGTGTGTGTGTGCTGACACATACCATGGCATTTGTGTGGAGGTTAGAGGACAATGTCTTGGGAGTTGATTCTCTGCTTTCACCTGTAAGGTTCCATGATTCTGTGAAGAATGATACCCTAGACTCAAATAGTATGTAAATGCAAAGAGTGTTTTATTTTATAGAACTCCAGCATGCTGGGGTCTCCCATTACCAAGATAGACAACCAAGTGAGCTCACAGGCCTGATTTAAAGCATATTAGAGGATTCTAGGACAGGTTACCTCTATCTTAATCTGTTGGGTTCATCTCTACAGACATTCCATTACTGGGGCGTGGGTACTGGAAACTGTTGTTAGGGAGGTCTGGAAACTGTTGCTGAGGAAGTAGCTAAGAAAGTCTGGAAACTGTTGCTGACCCATTGTCCTTGCCTCAAGCCAGGTGTTGGGGCAGCTTCTGAGGCCTCAAGTTATTCAGAATCGGCCAGTTCTGGGAAACAGAGATTTAGGCCTTGACTCCTGAACTGCCAATAAGCCTGCCATGAAGTCAGCTTAGCCTTCTCACACCTTGTATTTGAGACAGGGTCTCCCTTGTTTCTGTTGCTGTACCATGGCTAAATCTGTACTGTATTACAACAGTAATGCTATGTTCTTACCACCTCTACATCTCACCACGGAGGTGTTAAGGCTGTGTTTATAGAGCCACAAGATCTAGGTTATTGTGCATGCACTCTGGCAACTGAACTCAGATCATCAGGGTTGTGTGGCAAGTGATTTTACCTACTCAGCCACCTTGCCAACCTGTTTCCTGCTTCTGGAGATTTTATAACTAAATGCTGAAATAAACTGACAGTAGATGACCAGGAGAAAATACATATAAGATCATTACATGCATAAGACATCCTAGGAAAAAGAGATCCTGGTAACATAATGATTTAGTTGTCTCATGCTCTATCTAGACAAGGGAAAGGAAAATGGGAACCGTAGCAATTTCGATTGCAAATGTAAGATCTTTAATGGAAATGGTGGGCACAAAGAGCAGAAGACAGCCTGCAGAAGACGGCAATGTTCCTCTGGGCTCTGGCTGGAGCATCAGTTCTGGTTTTGTTTTATTTGGGTTAAATTTCCTCTTTGATGAGATCATGAGGACAGGTTCACAACGATTCTGGAAGAACTTACTTTTGCCATGTAAGATCTTGGCTGGAAACCGAGGCTGCAGTTGAGGGCAGCAGAGATTTGTACCCACATGACAAAAAGTAAAGAATGTGATTCAAGGTGATTCATTTCTTCAGGCCGAGACATGAAGGACGGTGTCAACCAGGTGCTTGGACAGAGTGAAATTGGTATCCAGTTCCTAGACGTCTTCTGATTAGGTCTATATTGAACTGAGTGAAGTTGGTATCCAGTTCCTAGAAGTCTTCTGAAGCTGCTAAATTTCCCATTTTTGTCCCTCATCTGGTTCAGCAGATAGATGTTACAGGGTAGACTTAGTACTTTTCTGTTGTTTTTAAACAAAATCCCAATCATCTGATTTTACCAAATGAAGACTCAGGAACTAGATGTGGGGGTGAAAACCTACTAGCTCAGAGAGGCAGAGAAAGCTCTCAGCTGACCTTCCTCCTCAGCTGATATCCTAGAAGGAAAATACCCCTTCTCCTTCTCCACTCTTGCAGATTGAGTGTCTGTCCTTCCTACTTCCTGTGTACCTCTCTATCCACCCTCCTGACTTCTTCTCACTCTCTGTTTTTTCCTGTGGTTTTTCCCTCTCAACTGGTTGCTTATTCTCCTCTTGACTTATGGTTGCCTTATTCAATCTTGTTTACAATAAACAGAAAGTTCTTGGATTAAAGGTGTGTGCTAGGGCTGAGTCATGGGTTCACAGTGTGATCAAATATCCTGCAACACTTTTCTACTCAGTTAAGACTCGAGTGTTAGCAAAGCCATTTTTGAGTTGAAAGTCTCAGTAAGTCATCATGGGTATATTTGTAATTTTTCTGTTGCAGTGATAAAACACTATGACTAAGGCAACTTAAAGAAAAAGAGTTTCTTTAGGTTTATGGTTCCAGAGGGTTAGAATCTGTGATGGTGGAACAAAGGCATGGCAGCAGGAACAGGAAGCTGATTGCTCAGATCTTAAATCTCAATCACAAAGCAAAGAGGAAGGGAGCACATTGGAAATGGTGCAAGGTTTTGAAATGTCGATGTCTGCTCCCAGTGACATACTTCCTCTAATAATGCTGCAGTTCCTAAGCCTCCCTAAATAATGATACCAATTGAGGGTTGTGGTGGTTTGAATGAGAATGTTCCCCCCCCTTCACATATGCTTGAATGCTTGGTCCCTAGTTAGTAGAACTGTTTGGGAAGCACTAAGAGGTGTGGCCCTGTTGGAAGGGATGAGCCATTAAGAATGGGATTTGAGATTTCAAAACCTCACACCAGGCTAAGTCATCCTTTGTCTTTTTCTGTCTGCTGCTTATGGATGAGATGTGAGATCTCAGCTCCTGCTCTAGTGCGTGCACGTCTTCTGCCTTGATGATCGTAGACTAACCCGCTGAAACTCTGAAGCTGTAAGCAAACCCCGAGTTAAAGGGTTTCTTTATAAAATACCTTGGTCATGCTGTCTCTATGGTTCACACACTTGAACAGTAATAAGACAGGGACCAAGTGTCCAAATGTCCAAGGCTCTGTGGGTTATCTCATTCAAACCACAACAGAGATCTTTGTTTCCCATGCTTTAAGAGAGAGAATGGGGAGGGGTGCAGAGACAAGAAGATAGGAGAAAATAAGTGACAGCTTGATTGTGAAGCTCTCTTTAGTTCCAACCAGCCTGCTGAAGTTCCATGATTTGAGGTGTTGTTTCCTAAGTTCCAACAGAAACCAGATAGGTAGCATCAATGAGTGAGAAGGGTAGCTAATGTTAGAGAAAACCGGAAGAGGATAACCTCTGAGTTTCTATTTTTATTCCATTAAAAAAGTTTTCATTTATTTATTTGTGTGTGGTTGTGTGTGGTTGTCATGGGATACAGGAAGAGTGTGGAGGTCAGAGGACCTACAGGAGTGGGTTCTCTTTTGCTACCATATGGGTCCCAGAGGTTGAGCTCAGGCTTCCCCCCAAGCACCTGTACTCATTGAGCCATCTTATTGGCCCACTTCTCATTTTTAATAAAGACATTTTTACAGATGAATACGTATCTGTGATAAGAAGAGAAGGAAAGCAATATTGATGAGAGTGGACCTTCATTCTCAGCGTTAGGGTGACAACAGGGGTAGGTGAGAATTGCAACGTATTAGATATATTGCTCTGCCTAAAATGGTATCCCTACTAGATCTGAAGTCATCAGATTTTTATCTCATACAAAGGAAGGTATTCATATTTTATATGAAATATGTGTACTTTTAAATTTTAGATAAATATTTTTAAAGATACAAAAGGCCTAGAATCTTTTTAAAAATCCAGATATTGCCAGTTTATTGTCTCTGAAAGAAATGATCTCATGTAGTTGTGTTTGTGAGGTGTTTGCCCAGTACAGTCCAGAGAATCATCTTTGGCAATCATACTTTCAGTTTCAAATGATTGAGTTTGAACCATGTCATAATAGAAAGAGAACAACTATGAAGATGTCAGATAGTAAAACATCACAAAAATTCAGTGCTTACACCATCCAGCAAAGAGGACCAGAGTAACCAGACTGGGAGACAAAGGTGACTTCATCAAAGTGGGCTTAAAATCTCCTGGGGAGTAAATACACAGCCATTCTGGAGTCCTCATCCTGGAATCTCTCTATGAACAAACTTCTGGCTTCTTGTTCCCACCACCACAGGCATTTTTATACCATGGGATACACAGAAGTAATCTGTTGGAAAGGGGTTTTCCCTTTAGCTGTTCTCAGGCACACAATGTTTTTAATACCCTTGATGCTTTTTTTCTTCATTATAAAGTCAGGGTGCCAGCGCTTGTCCCTGGACAAGGGACCTTAAGGACACTAAGAAATAATTATGCTTGAATCTGAAATGTGTGTGTATGGGTGGGGACTTACCTTGTTTTCAAAGCCAGCTTTCTGGTGAGTTTAAACAGCTCATGACAATTTGCAATGTATTGCATTTTATAATGGGAGTGTGCAGGTAGGACAGATGGGGAAACAGATCTAGCTACTTTGTTCCTCAGTAGCACCCAAGTCAATTCTTAATGAGTCAGTATCACAAACAGGAGTATTTTCTTAGTCAGAGAAAGAAGAGCTCTGAAAAGGTTCCATAATGATAGGTTTATATATTGACGAAGTGTAAAAAATCTTCATAAATATTTAAAGTGCACCAGTACAGCCTATGAGCAATAACAATAGGTGAGTTTTCCCTCTGTGCATAGAATAATCTGCAATCACTATAGCAATTTACATCTTGATGGATGGATATTTAATATATGCATTTGAACTCTTGCTTTTATTCTGTACAAATATAGGTTTAGGCAATTCTCTTTTCTTTCATTACCAAGATACTGAGAAAGAGTAGAAAACAAGCAAGCCCAAAGGGTGGGGAACAACATCGATCCAACCTTTATCTGGTCTCACTCTAGCTGTGTAGACTGAGCATTCTGGAGGCACTAGTCCCGCTCCTTCCCTGGAGGTTAGCAGAACTGAGGTATGGGACACAGTTCAAAGGGGAATAGTCAGGTGCTCAGAATAAGTAACCAGGATTATATTTATATGAGGGCTGGCCATCATACAAAGGTCCCACAGAGTTCCATCTTCAGGTTGGATCAAGGCTACTAAGGGCTTCTTTGGAGAAGTTAAGGAAAGGCAGAGAAGAATGTCTGCATGCTCTGTGGAGTGTGCCTCCTTTCTGTCCTCTGGAACATCACAATGGACCTTGGCCTCCTGGATCTGCTCCTGTAGTTCCTTTTCAGCAGACATAATCATAGATGTGAAGGCAGAGCAAGGATGTTAACAAGGCAAACTGAGTGTTCTGGGTTCTGTAAATCTCAAGGAAGATCACTTTCCAGTTAATATTACCATGTGGGCAAAGGGGTGGGCATTTCAAAAGGACATTGGAGGGACTCCTTAATTAGGTCTAATGTCAAATTCCTCAGAGAGTTTCCCTGTTGCTTCCTGTTGCTAGAGAACACCATTGCAGGTTAGAAGGCTCCTGTTTAGAAACCAGGAAATGGGGCTTTTGGAACAAACAATCCAGGAAGTGTGGAGAACAGCACCTCTCCTTCTAAAGAGCCTGTGATGCAGTGGGACAATGGTATGAAAACCAACCACTTTAGAAATCTGGATGCTGACCAAAGGCATTTGGCAGATGTGTGACTATTTCAGATCTGCTGAGTTGCTTTCGCTTCCACCTTGTACCTTGTGATATCTTGGCAGTCATGGGAACAGGAGTTTAGCGGGAGGAGGTGGCTTAATTTGGAGAAGAAAACAAAACAACAAAAAAAATCTTCACTCAAAACTTCTGTCAGAATCAGTGAAGAGACACGGAAGGCTTCCGTGGCTGGGTTGATATCGTAATCCTGGTTTTGGTAAGCCAGAAATCATCAAACTAGTGAGAAGTATAACAGGGAGCTCAATGGGAGGAAAAACCACGTAGGTCTGACTTATCCTCAGTGTTTTGGAAGGTTGCCTGATACCCAAGGCAATTCAGTTGTTACTGAATTCGGTGGCTACACATTCAGTTCTAAAACTCTTGACTCAGAGTGAGCTGTTCATCGGTTCCCAAACTTCTAAATGCTGTGACCCTTTAATACACTGCCTCATGTTGTGGTGACCCCTAACCATAAAATTATTTTGTTGCTACTTCATAGCTAATTTTGGCACTGTTATGAATCATAATGTAAATACCTCTATTTTTCTGATGTTTTAAGTATCCACTGTGAAAAGGTTGTTTGATATCCAGAGGGGGTCAAGACCCACAGATTGAGAACCCTGGCCTAGTTAGAAGTGAAAGATGGACTTGTAAACAAAGTATGTGATAAGGCAAATTAAAAGTATCTCCCTTGATCCCCCAGAAGATGAGTCATTGGTACTTGTGAAAATAGTCATTTCTTGGAATTAGGGTCTTTGTAGATGTAATTAACATTCTTGAGATGAAATCATCTGAGTTACTCTAAGCTTCATGATTAATGTCCTTTTAAGAAAAAGGAGAGGGCGATTTACATATGGACCAGGGGAGAAACCCAGAGGAAGGTCATGAAAGGATGGAGGGTGAGACTGGAATGGTACATCTCCCATCGAGGAGCACTGTGGATTGCTGTCCTTCAACTAGACCTGGGAGGAAGGCCTGGGTAGATTTTCCTGTACCCCAGAAGGGATCAACCTGCTATCAGCTTGCTTTGAGACTTTTGGCCTCCAGAACTGTTGAGAGAATTAGTTTGTGTTGTTATAAATCACCTAGTTTCTGGTCATTGGTTCTGGCAGCCCTAGGAAACTCTGATGGTTTGTATCAGGAGTGCACAGATGAATAAGGCAATTTCCCATAATGCAAAGATCATAGGACTGCTGGGCTCAGAGAGACCTGAGTCTGGTTTCTGTCTCCATCACTTACTAGTGAGTGGTTATGAGCATCTTTCCTCTGTGGATCTCTGCTTTCTTTCATTTCTATGAAACCAGCTTCTCCTAGGAAGCCTTTTTCCAAGAGAAACCACCAATAAACTCTTGTAGACTGAAAAAATGCTCCAAGAGCAGAGGCTGTGGTATATTTACATTCAAGGGGCACTGTATCTTCTATCTAGTTAATGTGCTTGTCCATACTCGCACACTAATCTGAGCATGATATCTGGAACTTGGAATAGCAGTATGTATGCCAGTCTTTAAAGTTTGTATCTCCTACCCCACATTTAGCCATGTAGTTGTACATCCCTCAGCAAATAGGCAATGTGTGTCTTGAGAAGCATAGACTTCAGCTGCAGAGGGGTCCATGGATCATACTTTGTGTGGAAAAAGCCCTGTAGGCAGGGTGCTAGGAGCCTGTGAGAAGAGAGTGTGTTTAGACTGGATACAGGATCAGTCAGTAGACAAAACTCTGGCCATGTCTATGATAGTGTTTTCAGAGAGTTTTAACTGAGGAGACAAGATCCATGGGGCAGGATTCCAGACTGAGTAAAATGGAGAAAAGAAAAAGATAACTGGATACTAGGATTCATCTCTTTCTGCCTCCTAATTGGGAATGCAACGGTGACAGGCCACCTCCTGCTCCCAGTGCCATGCCTTCCCCATTCTGTTGGACTGCTGCTTTCTAAATTGTGAGCCAAAATAAATCCTTCTCTGAAGTTGCTTCTGTCCAGTATCTTGCCACAGTGATGAGGAAAGCAACCAATACCCATAGGACTCTTTATCCCTGCCCAAATTGATGCCAGAGGCAGTCTTAGTTGTGCTGTAAGTTCTCTCTGCCAAAAAAGCGTAGCTTGCATCCTTTATAATACCAGGTCCATATCTGCAGATGTTTCTTCTTTGCTTTTTTTTTTAAAGACTTATTTATTTATTATAAGTACACTGTAGCTGTCCTCAGATAATCCAGAAGAGGACATCAGATCTCATTACGGATGGTTGTGAGTCACCATGTGGTTGCTGGGATTTGAACTCAGGACCTTCAGAAGAGCAGTCAGTGCTCTTAACTGCTGAGCCATCTCTCTAGCACCATGTTTCTTCTTTGTTAAACCACGATCATTTTGACTTAATTTTTGCAAATACCACTGCATTTAACTTTCTGAAATTGTTGTTTTGGAAAAAAGATCTATCTATTGTGTCCTATCTATCTGTCTGTCTGTCTGTCTGTCTATCTATCTATCTATCTATCTATCTATCTATCTATCTATCTATCTATCTATCTATCATATGCTTGTCTATCATTTATCAATCTATATTTGATCTATTATTTTATCATCTATTTTTATCTATCTTCCTTGATCAATTGACTGTCATCTGTTTCTCTATCACTGTGTCTATCTGTCTGTCTATCTATCTATCTATCTATCTATCTATCTATCTATCTATCTATCCACATAGGGTTTATACTCATGCCCTATACATGTTCTGTAGTAAATCAAAGTATAGCCACCAGTTTCAGAATTACTCATCAGACTAGATGTCCAAATCTGACGTTATCTCCAGTTATAGATCGTAGTTGGGCACAGAATCAACTTGCAAAATTAAGGGTTATGGAGCCTGGGTATCTTAGGAGAAAGGAAGGAAAGCTTGCCAAAAAATCTAAGTATTATAAATTAACCCAGCAGGTGCCAGAGCTGAGGAAGCTACAGGGAGCTGCAGGATGACAGCAGGAAGCTACAGGGAGCCAAGGGTTGACAGCAATAAGACTCACCAGGAAGCAAACACAGGAATTGGAAAGAGGAGAAAGGTGTTTTGAGATGCCAAAGTGCTCTGCATCAACTGTGTCACTTCCTTAAAGAAATAAAATGGAGTTTGCTTGTGCGTATTGTATGTAAGAAGTAGAAATATTTGTGTTTATAAAACAATTACATAAGTAAAATTAGCGCGTAAAAGGTTTTATTTTGTTGAATGTGATGAGAAGCTAGCTGGGTGCACTTCCTCCGAAGGTATCGGAACACTTGTGGTTTGGTTTAAAATCACAGGGAGGATTAAAGAGCTTGTCCCAGTATTAGTTTAGTAAAAATTATTCCACACATCTGGGCATGCCGTCCTGAGTCTGTAATCTCAGCATTCGGGAAGCTAAGGCAGGAGGGCTGTGCACTTGAGGCTAGCTTAGGCTACTGAGTGAGGCCCAGAAAACAACACAAATTTTAAATGTGCACGTTACTCATTTTCCATTGTCCAAAGGACAAGAGCAATAGTCTTAGGTGAATCTTCACATGGATTTATTAAAATGGGCTTTCCACACTAATATTGGTATTAGTTTGCAAGAGGTACCATGATCATTTTGGCTTAATTTTTGCAAAAATGAATGCATTTAACTTTCTGAAATAGTTGCTTTGGAAAAAAGATCCATATATTGTCTGTCTGTCTATCGATCGATCTGTCTGTCTGTCTCCCTCCCTCCCTCCCTCCCTATCTATTATCTGCTTGTCTGTCTATCATTTATCAATCTATCTTTTATCTGTTATCTTAATATTTTAATATATCTTCCTTGATCTATTATCTGTCATCTGTTTCTCTATCACTGTATTATCTATGTCTCTATATCATTCATCTATCAATTATCTACCTATCATCAATCAATCATCTATGTACCTATTATCTAACATCTATCACCTATATATCCATTATATCATCTGTCTGTCTATCATCTATCATTTAGCCATGTCTATCTGCCTATGTGTATCTACCTATGTCTCTGTATTTATTTCCTCTCTTCTTCTTATTTTCTTTTCTCCTTTTTCCTTCTGTCTCTCAGTTAGCTGGATGTGTCCCTGGATCTGGTCCCTTCCCTATATGTGAACAAGTCCATTGGCAGAGTCTGCCTTCCATGGATGAAGCTGAGAAGGCAGACACAAGTTCCTCACCTGCCTTCCTGCTGCCCAGGCCTGGTGTGCAGTGGCTTCAGTATAGGTGAGTCACCCATATGGTCTATAATTGATGTCCTTTTTGCTCCTAGCTGCTTCGTAAATTGCTTCTCCCTGACTGTTCTCCTACTCTGCATTTCCATAGTTTCTGGTGATTTAGGAAGCTGTAAGATAGCAGTTTCAAACATACTTTGTACCTTTTGAATGAGTCAGGATCCCTTTGCTATTTGCATTCAAGAACTCCGTTGGTTCAAGAGTTCTTTCAATTTCACAGGAAATGGAAGATCTGATTGTTTTCTGTAGAATAATGAACCACCTGATTCCCTTCACTTCCCAGAAGCACAGGACTTAATAGCACAAAAGTGCTGGAGATTATGTTATCACCTGTGCTTGAAGGGACCAGGTACTATGGTAGAAAGATGAAGGTTCAGAGCTAGGAGCTAACTGTCCCTTAGGAAAGGCAGTTCAGCCCTTGAATGTGTGTGTTTGTGTAAATATGTGTGTAGATGACCCTTAACATGGAGAGTTAGATTTGAATTTTCTTTATTTTAT